>OX940988.1:9956785-10285783 GCA_954871275.1 Leptopterna dolabrata | reverse complement strand
ACCTAATTTGTGTTAATGGAAACCATCAGAAATTATTTCGATTATTACGCATGGAAGAAGCCAACATTTCTGATTTCTGTCGGTATGTCCAATAGAATAATAAACCCATGTGACAAGGACTTTGCAGCGTTTTTTAACGTTGTTAAACTGATTTCAAACTAAAGAATTGTTTGACACCACCCGGAGCGTTGTACGACCAGCCGTTCGTTTGCAACAAAAAGCAGCGTCAACATGATCGTGAATCAAACGGTATAAAACCGGCCCAGACATCATTGTTGGGGAGCACTTGATTATAATCACGGATGGCTGTATGAAGTCGAGTTGGTTGTTCTGTGACAGTATTTCATTTGAAAAATGGCTCTTTTGGATTTTTTGATAGGCACTTTTGCAACTTGAACTAACTTATGCTTCATGAATAACAACAAATAATATTAATTATTGAATTATTGAATCCTGCGCATTTGTATGAAACTTTCCCGGGCCGGCTCCAGTACTCGATTCAGGGCTTTCCTGGGGGGGGGGGGGGGGGGGGGGGGCTCGAAGGTAGGTGACCACAGGAAACAGTGATCTACGCAGATATACAGGTAAATAATAAACCGTTGTGTAATAACTTGCAGCGTTTTTATTTCATTTGGGGGGGGGGGGGGGGGACAAATTTGTCATGATCGATTCCAAAGGTTCATATTTTTAATTTAATAAACCAATATAATTAATCCGGTTTCGGTGATCCGCCAATAATAAATGATACTTTATTGACAGAGATACTGTTTGTCACTGAGGATCGTTTGATCACCGAAACCTGTATTGCAGTATAATTTTTGGAGCGCGTTTTTCCATATAACCTTTCAATAAATCCGTTTTTCATTTCGAAATGGGTTTCCAAGATTTCATTGCGAGCTATTTAGTTCCTATCCGAGTCAGGTTTGACGAAGTGATAACCGGTGACTTGATTAGTTGAAAAGCTTACTGACCTGAATAGTGAATATGTTATATTACCGGCCAAGGCTCATCGTCACTAGTAGCGAACGAAACTGAACTGGTAGCGAGCAACTTGGCCCATAATGTTGATACCGAAATATTTTAATCCCTGGTTGAATTCGAAAGACTTGTTCCAGATGAATCAACGTTATCGACCACGGAAATGTTCGATTTTTTCAAATGGCTCAACGTTGAAATAGCAGAAGTGAACTGTTTTTCGATTTTCTGCAGCGACCAGGAAAGAGGAAGAGACAATTTCATTTGGATTTCCAAAATAACTTCGATTAGCAGTAACGAAATGCAAATTAATTATTGTGCACGCCATTTTTCATCAAAATCCCAAATTTTCTTTAATGAGATTTTCGGAATCGAAGATTTTACAGTGGGATATCTCTAAATTGGACACGCGGAGTACCAAAACGGAGTTCACCATTCAGGGGGTTTCAAATGCACTGAATCTCGCTAGGCACGAGGCAATGGGATAATAACACTTCAACGAGACGGTAAACCCGAGATATAACAACCGGTGTTAGCTACATAATTATCAGAGATAAACAGCGAGTTACGTTACTGGTGGTAGGTGCTGTGTCGCATCGCTGTGTGTCCCGAGAATGATTTACAGTGGATTTCCATCAAACTGTACACATGTACCAATGTAATCAAAACGTGCGAAATAGGTACGTAAGGAATAAATTCGCCATTTAGGAAATTCAAAAGCACAGCTCACCTATAAGATGACCAATTCGACGAACCGGCTATCTTATGACCTTTCGGTAGACTGCTCCGTTAGTTTGATTGTCTTTTTCTTTTTCCACCAACATCTGAAAAAAAAAAAAACACATTAATTTTGATACACAACGTGCGCAAGAAATAAGAGAACAATGAACGTTCGGATTCATAGGGGAATTAACAATACATTTCATCATCCGCCTCTCCTCACCTTTCTAGAATAATTCGCCAACAATAATTACTGTTGGTGAACGCAGCCACTTTCGGACCACAAAAAATTCAGATCTAAAATATTTTCGACCAGGTGGGTACTGAAATACCACTGGTTCAGTTAGTAGTGAAACTGTTATTTTACGAGCTTACAGAAGATTTAAAAATTCTGAAGATAATTGTTAAATTCTGCCATTTAACAGCGTTTTTTTTTATCCCCTACAATTTTTAGAACAATTATTGACAATGATTACTGACGACTAAAATAGCCCTGATCAATCCCGAATCATCGTTTTATACAGATCTTGTTGATTTCGCTACGTTTACCGTTATAGTCTCCACTCAATAAAACGCTTTTGATAATAACTGTTTTACCCGTTTAGTGAGATTTGTTTATCAGCGTTTTTTACCGCCAACAATTTGAGTTTGACCCATTTTTTTATAAGAAGAAAATATTACTGACGACTAAAATAGCCCGATTTCTATTTCAAATCATCATTTTATAAGATTTTGTTGATTTCAGCAATGTTGACCGGCATATTTCCGTCTCGAGTCTCCATTCAATAACGCTTTTGACAATCATTTGTTTTACGAGTTTACAGATTTTTTTTTATCCCTAGTAATAAAAATAAGTAATAACAATAATAAGTAGTAATAATATAAGTAGTAATAAGTAGTAATTTATACATATAAGTAGTACTTTATCCCTAGAATCATTTCACACAGATTTTGTTGATTTTAGGTCAGTTTACCGGTATTTAGCGGTTTTTTTGAGCCCCAAAACTCGGGTTTGACCCACTACTAAGAACTTCTTAACTACCGAAATTTTTTAGTAGTCAAAAATTGTATTTTCTATAAAAATATGGGTCAAATCCGGAGATTTGGGGGTAAAAAAAAACAACGCTAAATACCAGTAAAAACAGCTGAAATCAACAAAAATGGTGATTCGAGGTTGAATAAGGCTATTTTAGTATATTTTTCTCTGATAAAAAATGGGTCATCCGAACTTTTGTGGACTCTAGTGGTAAAACAAACTGAAGTGTTACTGAGCAGTGACTCGAGACACTACGTCAAAATGTGTGTTTTAGCGAAATTTCGTCCATAACAATTTTCGAGTAAAATTAGGTACTAATTAGTGTTACGCTATCGGATAAATTCCAAATTGGGTATTGAATCTAAATTAATATTTTTAATGTATTTTCTGCGGAGAACAAAAGAGGAAGTCGGTTGAGGTTTAGTCTGTACCGTCTCGAGTCATTGCTCAATAACACTTTTGATAGTTTGTTTTACCACATAGAGTCCGAAGAAAGGTCGTCGGATGACCCATTTTTTTATCAGAGAAAAATATACTAAAATAGCCTAATTCAACCTCGAACCATTTTTGTTGATTTTAGATATTTTTACTGGTATTAAGCGTTTTTTACCCCCAAATCTCCGGATTAGACCATATTTTTATAGAAAATAAAATTTTTGACTACTGAAAAGTAGCTGCGACTAACTGTTAACAAGAAACTTTTGGTAAACAGAGCAGGCTTGTGTGATTCTTTCGAGTAACTCGAAATGATTGGTGAATGAATCACATGGACTGCGAAATATACCATTTTATTAATAAGGAGGCAACGTGTTCACTACTACATGGTACAAGGCTAATAATTATTGACAGAAAAGACAGAAATTATGGTCAGCACATAATTATGCGTCCTGCATGGTCTCATATCTACCAACTTTACACTGTACTAGGTATTAATTTTTTATTATTCTAAATAAGTTATTATAAATATTATTAATAAATAGAAAACTCTTCGTGTCTTTAACTCCTGGGTGAGCGTAGGAAGGGCCTGGACGAAAATTCCGCCACCCTCCTCGATCCTGCCTCAACCGACTTCCTCTTTAGTTCTCCGCAGAAAATACATTAAAAATATTAGGTAATTTACATTCAATACCCAATTTGGAATTTATCCCATAGCGTAACACTAATTAGTAATTTCACTCGAAAATTGTTATGACGAAATTTCGCTAAAAACACACATTTTGGCACAGACGTAGGGTTTTGACGATTAAACCGTCTCATGTTCGTCCGATGTGTTTTGGATCAAAACGTCAGCTATCGCTGATTTTATTAGGGCGCGCACGGGCCGTCGCGCCATCTCTCATTTTTCGCCGTTTTGGCTCACGAACGCGAGGAAACCGCGAATCCGCATTAAAACATTTAAAAAAAAACCCTCTACAGGACGCATTTGACGGCTTTTTGGACGTTTCGGTCGGTAAACGCGGGTAGATATTTTCGCTATCGCGACACCCCCCCCCCCCCCTTAATTGACTCCAGCGTCACCGCGATCCACTGGGTACGTTTAAGAGGAGATCTTCAACGAAACATGTTTTTAATCAGGTTTTGATCGCGTCGCCCGGTGCCAAAAGCCGTTCGGGGGCGCCAGATGGGGGAAAAACCGTTCGGTGATAAATCTCCCGAGTCAGCCTGGCAGCTATTTCTGGTTTTGAAGCGGTAATACTCGGTTTTTCGGGTGGAAAAAAAAAACCAAAAAAAAAACCGGTTACCGACAGTGGCGAGCGTTTGTTCCGTAGATGAACTATCAGCTCTGGCACGGGGTTCGTAGCCGTCTGAAGGGGAGAGATCCGTATCTGGAAGGTTTTGGAACAGAAAATAGCCCCTAAGGAATCGAGCGTTAAAAATAAGGAGACGAGAAAAAGGGGGTCGGACTCTGATGATTTTTCGGGTTACGCTGTACCGAGGCCGCTCGACGAACGCCAGACACACAATTATTGCAAGGATTATACCTACTTATTTAAAAAAATTGTAACACGTTTCGAAAATGTCAAAATTCGAGGTTTCAAATTCAAAAATTGTTCAACCTGAATAAATTTCGTAACATCTACCATCATTTATAGGATTTATAAAAACTTTTCGCGCAAAATTTGAGATTTAAAAACCGAAAAATGGTTCAATCTGTTCGAGAAATCAACCATCATTTACAAAAGTTTCAAAACCTTATCGCGCGAAAATCGAAATTTCAAACTCCATAATTGTTCAGTCTGAATAAATTTTGTAACATTAGGTAACTATTATTAATTTACAAAATCGTTAAAAACTACCATCATTTACAGAATTTATAAAAACTTTTCGCGCAAAATTTGAGATTTAAAACCCGAAAAATGGTTCAATCTGTTCGAGAAATCAACCATCATTTACGGAAGTTTCAAAAACTTTTCGCGCGAAATACGAAATTTTAAAACTCAAAAATTGTTCACTCTGAATAAATATAGTGAAATAAACCATCATTTACAAACATTTTAAAAACGTTTCGAGCGAAGTTCGAGATTTCAGAACTCAAAAATTTTTCAATCTGTTCGAGAAATCAACCACCATTTACAAGTTTCAAAAACTTTTCGCGCGAAAATACGAAATTTCAAACTCCATAATTGTTCAGTCTGAATAAATTTTGTAAAATTAACTATTATTAATTTACAAAATCGTTAAAAACTACCATCATTTACAGAATCTACAAAAACTTTTCGCGCAAAATTTGAGATTTAAAACCCGAAAAATGATTCAATCTGTTCGAGAAATCAACCATCATTTACGGAAGTTTCAAACACTTTTCGCGCGAAATACGAAATTTTAAAACTCAAAAATGGTTGAATCTGAATAAATATAGCGAAATCAACCATCATTTACAAACATTTTAAACACGTTTCGAGCGAAGTTCGTGATTTAAAAACTCAAAAATTGTTTAATCTGAATAAATTTCGTGAAATCAACCATCATTTACAACATTTTTAAAAATTTTCGACCGGAATTCGAGATTCCTAAACTCAAAAATTGTTCAATCTGGATAAATGTCGTGACATTAACCATCATTTACAACATTTTAAAAACTTTTCGATAGGAATTCGAGATTTCTGAACTCAAAAATTTTTCTATCTGAATATATTTTGTGAAATCAATCGTCATTTACAAAACTCACGACGGAGGGGATATTTTGATGATACAAATATTTTTCCCAGAAAATAATGGGTCAAAGTTGACATTGTAAGAGCCAAAAATCGGTAAAAATGGCTAATCACGAAAAAATTATATATAAATTTACGAAAAGTGTGTGGACCCAAGTGGCCTTATGGACGCAACGCCCCTGGTTACGCACCATAAATATGATTTCGATGATTTTTTTTAGTTCGATTATTCAAAATTATTTTGCTGAGCGAATACATAGGTGTATTGTTCACAGAATAATAAACCAAAATGCAATGACCGCCCGCCGTGTCACGCATACCGGCTTCACTTTCGGTCAACAAAATTCGTTCTTTCGCACACAGGCTCCATTTGGGCCCTAGTTGTGTCCTGAACTTTGCAGCCCGTTCGGAATACAGCAGGGATGTTATGGGTAAAAAACGCTGCAAAGTCCTTGTCACATGGGTTTATTATTCTATTGGATTCTAAAGAAACGTTGGCTGTTCATTTATTGTTTCTTTCATATAAAATAATTGAAATAGCTATCTCTGGTGGTTTCCACCAATTGTGGCCCTCAAAACACGAATAAGGAGCTCCTCTTTTTTTTTTTTAATTATCTCTGATCATTGATAGTACCATTTAATCGTCTCGATCCACCTGTTGATACTTTTTCTAGTGTTATTCTACAAATTGATGGTGATTTCAGACGGTTTCCCAGGTTTTTGACTTATAAAAAATCAATTTAGGGATCTGAACATCTGATACAACCTGAATTTTCCACTCTTCGGTCAAAATCGACTTCATATTCGGTCTTCTCGTCCCCAAAAACATTAAAAACGATACCTGGAAAAGCTCATTTTACTAACATGTTACTAAAACACAAAAAGTACCTATTTTTATACACATTTTCACTCATAACTCCCCTGGGTATATTCCGATCGGGCTGAAAAGTTTCGGGACACAACTAGGGCACAAATGGAGCATGTGTGCGAAAGAACGAATTTTTTAGACCGAAAATGAAGCCTGTACACGTACGGACATTGCATTTTTGGAATCTACGCACCTTGAAACGGAAAAGAAAAAATTTTGAGGGGGTGTTATAAAAATTTTTTGCTGAGCGAATACATAGGTGTATTATTCACAGAATAATAAACCAAAATGGGGGTAAAATAGGGGTTTTCGGTGTTTTAATAAAATGAGCTTTTGAGGTATCTTTCTCCATGTTTTTTAGGGCGAGAAGACCGTATATGAAGTCGATTTTGACCAACTAGCGAGAACTAAGGCTATAAAAATGTTTCAGCCTTGAATTTACATTAAATTTTGATCTGAAATCTTCGTTGATTGGACACAGGCTCCATATGGGTCCTAGTTGAGCTCCGAAGCTCGGTAGCCCGATCGGAATACACCCAGGGGTGTTACGGGTGAAAAATGGGTGTAAAAATAGGGGTTTTCGGGGGATTTCCGAGGTTTTAGTGAACATGAGCGTGTGAGGTATCGTTTTCCATGGTTTTTAGGGCGTGAAGACCGAATATTAAGTTGACCGAAAAGTGAAGAATTGAGGTTGCAACGAAGGTTATGCCCCCGAAATTGATTTTTTATAAGTCAAAAACCTGGGAAATTGCCTGAAATCACAATAAATATGTATAATAACACTAGAAGTGGTATTAAAAGGAGAATCAAGATAATTAAATGGCACTATCAATGATCAAAGATAAACTGTCAAAAACAGGAGCCTAATTTGGGTTTTTGGGGGGTAAAAATTGGTGGGAACCATCAAAACAGCCATTTCAATTATTGCACATGACAGAAACAGTAAATGAACAGCCAGCATTTCTGTAGCTATGTCCAATAGAATAATAAACCCATGTGACAAGGACTTTGCAGCGTTTTTAAATTAAGACAATTGATCATCTTCCACAGCTCATCGTTTTATTTGCTGCTAACCAAATTTGTGCGAAATTGACACAATAAACGGAAAAGAATCGAAATTGTTATTTAAAAAAATGATGTACCTGCTCCAAATTTTGAACCCGCGTCGACAGAGAATTTTGATGTAAACATGAACGAAAAAAATCAACAGCTCGGACTGATTCAGAATGGTCTAAAAATGGAAAAATTTGTTTTTGAGCTTGAAAAGCTACAAAAACTATTGTTGCAAAAGAATTTGGAACCACTGTAACAGCGTATTTGGAATAAAAATTTGCTTAAAAAAAACCATAGAAGACACTGTTTGTTCCCAGTTGATAAGAGAGATAACGCGGGCCACAAAGGAGAGATGCGCGCTCACAGGGAAGGTTTGCGAAGCGCATGTAGGAGGCTTAGTATGAAAGCGTATCTATGTTTGGTGTAAGCGTACACCCGAGTTCCTGCATGCACACCCGCACGCGTAATTAATACGAAGCTGTGGGTGTGAGGATATGGAAATGAAGAGCGGGAGCGTGGGGGGAGGGGGGGGGGGAGAAAAAACTAACTCGTTATAGCGGTGGCCGAACCTTTGTTCCGAGGGAGCCACCTCGCTCCTTTATCACGCCGAACCCGACCCACCTTGAAAATATCCCTTTCTTCATAAAGAGAAAGAATCCCCCCTCCCCATCCGCTACACACAGAAGCTCAGCGTGGGTCCTGTCTTTGTACCCCCCCCCCCCCCCCCCTCCATTACCCTACACTATTACACGTTAAATCTCACAAGCACACGTACATACACAGGCGCACGTACCACCCCACCATTGGTAGGTGGTGCGCTTCAGAGGAGCACAAAGTGCTGGAGTGGGGCGGTGTATGCGTGGGGGGGGGGGGGGGGTCACCCGCATCGGCATACACATACACGAGCGCACATACACGCGCACACGTACGGAGATGCGTGTGATGTGCCTTGTACGATTAGTCGGCTCGCTGACCGCCGGAAGGAGAGGAAGGAGGGCGGTTTGAAGGGGGTCAGTGTGTTACGAAGGGCATCCGGGTACCTCGCCAGTATGACCATATGAGCAAAATTTTGAACAGACGAATTTGACCCCATTTTAGCGAAGAAAACAAAAGCTATCGTAGGTGTGATATCCAAAACGCTGCTAAGTCCTTGTCACTTGGGTTTATTATTCCACTGGACATTCCTACAGAAATGTTGAGAAATGTTGGCTGTTCATTTATTGTTTCTTTCATGTGCACCAACTGAAATGGATATTTTCCTCGAAAACCCCTATTTTTACACCCATTTTGGTTTATTATTTTCAAGAATGAACCATTGGAATCGAGGATGGAAAAAAAAAAAAAAATTCTAACCCCCCCTCAAAATTTGATGGTTTACGTTTCAAGGTATGTAGAATCCAAAACTGTGATAAAAAATTTTCTGTCTGTCCGCCGTACGGACCACTTTTCTTAGTTACCATGAAACAAAATTGATGAAATTCGGGTTATAGGTTCCGTTCGGGGTCTAGTTGGTCCTCGAAGCTCGACGTTACTGTCTGTCACCTCTAAGGGGTTAAAAATAGGGGTTGAAATTTTCAGAACGCCGTAGCTCGCAAACTTTCGATAGAAGGGTATGGTTTTTTTTACGTTATTAAATTTGTGTTGAGCTAAACAATTTTTTGAGACCACCCGGAGCACTGTACGTCCAGCCGTTCGTGTGCAACAAAAAGAATCGTCAACACGATCGTGAATCAGACGGTATTAATCCGGCCCGGATATCATCACTAGGGAGCACCTGATTATAATCAAGGATGGCTGTATGCAGTAGAGTTGGTTGTTCTGCGATATTATTTCATTTGATAAGTGATGGACTATTGGATTATCTTGGTAGGTACTTATGAAACTTGAACAATCGTTGAAGTATTATTGATGGGTAAATTATTACGCAATGGTAAATTATTACACAACGGCAAATTATTACAGAACGGTAAATTATTACAGAACGGTAAATTATTACACAACGGTTCACCAACCAAGAAGGGGCTGGATTTTGTTGATCGGTACTTTTGCAGCTTGACCAACCGTTGAAGTATTATTTATGGGCAAGTTATTACACAACGGTTCATTATACTTGACCACGAAGGTAGGTACTGACCACAGAAAACAGTTATCTACGCAGAAGGGGAATCTATTTCACTCCACATCAATAATTTTCCTTCAGATCTTCATTATTTGCGTTTCTTTTTGCCGTTTTAGGTACTGTTTGTCATCGGCAGAATTATTTTAGCAACATTTAACTCGTGATTTAGGTAGGTACCTAGTAACGAGTACGGGGTTAGGTACTAACCTACGGAGGGTCTGCGATCTACATAATATGTATAGACTAGTACATATTATATTATATAGACGGGTTATCTATACAGAGAGCTGTGATCTGTAACAGGAGGGTATTCTGTACAAAATAATAAACCGTTGTGCATGTATTTGCAGCGTTTTTAAGAAGTGAAAACAATAATTATTGGCCTACATTCCTACAATAATTAAAATTCGATCCACTTCTGAGTCTCGACTGTATGAAACTCTTGGTTTATCAATTTACAGCAATATATCCTATTTTGAGCGATTTTTGACTTCCCCCCGCCACACCACTACTTTAAACCACTTTTCGTTTCCAAAAATTCCCGATTCACCACTTCATACATACAAGTTTCGGAAAAATTTGACCCACATTTGATAAATTACCATGCCTAACTGTTATTTCTTTCCCCTTGGACTGATTGAATTGAACTGATCGTTTTATAATCGATTTGTAGCGATTTTTCACCCAACAAATTCGAATTTGGCCCACCGACCACCATTATCGTTTTCGAACCACCATTTTATATACCTACCAGTTTTTGGGGAATTTAAATATAGTATCAGCCGTTTTAACTTTCGAGGGATTTTTAACCTCCAAAACCACAAATCTGACCAACTTTTCGTTCTGATGCCACATTTTTAGCGTTTTTTGACTCAAAAGATACAATTTGACCCATTTACCATAAAAATACAAAAGACTATCGATTTTTCATTTTATATACCAGTTCAGGGAAATTTATATAGATTTTTAGTTGTTTCAACTTATTTTGAGCGATTTTCTAGCCAAGCTGATCTGGGAAAGGATTCAGACTGCTCCAAAACGGGAAAACAAACGACACTTTTTCAAAAATTCGTGAACTAAAAATTTTGAACGCTTTGCTACAAATGGTGCGCATTTTTATCGATAATTTCCTTGTATTTAAATACAAACCTCGACGTCAACTTCTACAGCCTATCGAAACTTGCCTCTGCAATCAGACATGTGGAAATATTGAGAGAACGTGGGTTAGAGGCAAATTCGAGTCACAACGCACGGAGAAGTGAGGAATTCGGCTCGTTTCCTCATTTAGAGGCGAAGAAGAAGAGGAAGAGGAATAAGGGGAAAATTGAATTGGAAGACGACGAAGGCGGAGACGCTCGGCTCGGGAAAGGAAATCACAACCGTTAAGACCGAACACATCCACACGTGATCCAAATGTTCAAAACCGATTTTGTTAACAACTAACCACTACAATCTAACCTTTAAATAATCGAAATCGTTATTGTCAGTTTAAATGTTGTTTTCAATGTTGTGGCCCTCAGACTCATCGCTAAAGATGTTGATTCACAAATTCCTACCCCCCCAGAAAAAATTTCGTTTCCATGCCGGGAGTCGAACCCGGGCACCCTGACTGCCACCATTATGCCAAAATAGACAGTACTGCTGATTGTGTGAGGGCAATACTGACGGAATGAAGAAGATATTGATGAATATCCGGATATTTTTATACCAGTCCACCAGTATTTGGCTACGCCTATGAAGGGAAACCCTCTAAGCAGAAGCGGATATTGCAGCGTTAAAAATGATGATCGCGTAGGGACGCACTGAACGGATCTTTCAACTGAACGAATCCGAAATGAACGGATGACCAAAGAGTTGGACGTTCTCACTGAACGGGCGATCCTAAACTCGCTCCATTTTAACTCCTCAGCCCCACCAGTTCATCCGTTCGTGTAGTGTCTTGTACATCATTACGTCAGTATCTAGTGAATAACTGCTAACCTTTCGTCAGCTGATACATATTTTCTCTTATTAGTATAATTACGGGTGGGTAGTTCCTGACTGAACTTCTCTTGAAGAACTAACTCCGTCAATGGAACTACTCCTCAACTTAGTTCACTTCAATGAACGGTTCACGAGGACCGCAGAGTAATCAAGGACCCAGGGCGGAGCCCCTGGTGTACGAATGAGAACTGAGTGAGTTAGATTGTTCTTAGTTTAGGTGAGGAGTTTATAGTATCCACAGAACTATATTTCCGGTAGTTAATTAGCAGTCTTTCAGGTGGGAACTAAATCACTCGCAAAGAAATCGTGGAAACCCATTTCAAAGAGAAAAAAAACCAGTCATGCAGCATGGCTATAAGAGCGAATTTTCTAAGAAATAACTGATTTTATGTAAAACCGTTTTATCTCAAGAAATAACCACGTTCCTTCATCTTCAAAGTGCTCCAGTTTGAGAACGGAATGAGATATCGCAATTCTGATTTCACCATCGTGTTCAGCGTACAAAAACCTTTAAAATGAGGTGTCACTTGTCAGACTTTCATTTTGGGAATTTATGGGTAATTTCCCCCCCCCCCCCCCCCCTAAAACTCCCCAAAACTCCCCCTTAGAGTGACCCGATTCTGCCCATCTACGAACTCAGCCTGTCGATTGCCAAGACAGATTTTTCGTGCAAATTTGAACTTTTTATCTCAATTCTGTCGAGAGTTATCGTCTGGAATGACACATACATATATAAATATTTATATAAATATATATACCTACTTTATACACTTTGGAAATAGCTCTACGGGAGCGATATAGGTTTGACACAGATGTGCAAGAAATTTAACATATAAAAGAGGAAAATAAAAGTTGGTAGTTACGTAACTACCAAGTTTTATTATATATATATATATATATATATATATATATATATATATATATATATATAATATATATATATAAAATTTTTGGTGTCTTTCGGCAGTGAATTCAGGATGGTCTGAAACGGATTTTGGTATAAAAATCTTTCGGAAATTAGAGTTTTAAAAATTTTGGACCGAGAACAATAGTCTTCTTCGAAAATTCGCTAAAACGGAGTTATTGAAAAAATAGTCTATTTCCACTAATACACGAAAAAACGCAAAAAACACTGTTGTACCGATTTCGGTTATCAAACCATCGTCAGTAACACACAATAACTTTTGCTGTGTTACTGACGATGGTCTGATCACCGAAACCGGTATAACAGTGTTTTTTGCGTTTTTTCGTGTATTAGTGGAAATAGACAACCTTTCAATAACAGTTTTTTTTTCAATTTCCAGAAAAATTTATTGTATAAAACAATAAATTAGGAGGTTCCTGAGGTTCGAACAGTGAAAAACGATTTTCTTTACGCCAAAATTTCATTGAATTTATTCAACATCTTCAGGACTTAGAGATTATGATGATGATGAGACGTTGGAACAACCTCCTGTTTCAACCTGTTTCAAAGCACAATATTATTGCCAGCAAACTGCTTAAATTTCATCATCACCATCAGCTTCTGTTCTTCATAATCATAATCGTCATCAGATCATCATTATCATAATCTTTAAGCTCTGAAGATGTTGAATAAAGTCAACGAAACGTTGGCGTAAAGAAAATCGTTTTTTCACTGACCGAACCTCAGGAACCTTCTAATTTATTGTTTTATACAATAAAGTTTTCTGGAAATTGAAAGAAAACTGTGTAATTGAAAGGTTGTCTATTTCCACTAATACACGAAAAATACAATGTTATAATTGTATCGGTGATTGTTTTCGGTGATTAAACCATAGTCAATAAAAACACATTGGAGAGACGTGAACTTATAAATAGTCACCAAAGTGAAAGGTGGCCGATTGGGATTGGTTGAGAAGAAGGCAGCAATGTGAAGGGGGTCGATTCTGATTGGCTATGGACGAAAGGAAGTTTCATCGCGATTGATTCAGTTCGTTCCAACCCTTTGTCTAACTACGACGAACCCGTAGATCCGAATCGCCTTCTTATTGAACTTTATTTTCATATCGCGTGACGTCTTTTCCACTTTTCTGATCCTTGGTACCGACCGCAACCGCGTGGCAGACGTGGAACGAGGGTTAATCTGGATTCCAACGAAAAGGCGGTATCTGATAAAAGTTTCGTAGGTAATCGCTGTAATTCATGTCAAAGGGGTTCGGTCTGGGGCTCACGGAAAATTTCCAGGATCGCTCTTGATAAATGAAGAGTTGAGCGAACTTTTACTGCATAGGACCTGTACTAGGACCTGCATAGGTGCTGTAGGACTTTTACTAGGACCTGTACTGTAAGTGTAGGTACAGCATCAATATTAAACCAAAAACCTATGTTCCTCCACAATCTCGTATCGGGTCGGTATGGACTGTGAGATCCTGGGGCCTGTTTTGTAAGCAACAAATTACAAGTTACAAGTCGATTATTGTACACGTTGCAGAAAACTTGAAGAACAGTGTTTCACAAAGCTACAAGTGTAGACCTGTAAAGTGACAGTGAAATGCTACAATTGTACAGGCAGATTGTGAGAAGTTATAGGTGTTTCTCCATAATTTTCACAAGTTCCAGTTCTAAAACGCTGCAAATCCCTGCACAACGGTTTATTATTTTGTATAGAATACCCTTCCGTTACAGATCACAGCTCTATGTATAGATAACCCGTCTATGTAATATGTACTACTCTATACATCATATTATGTCAATCGCAGGCCCTCCGTAGGTTAGTACCTAACCCCGTACTCGTTACTAGGTACCTACCTAAATCTCGAGTTAAATGTTGCTAAAATAATTCTGCCCGATGACAAACAGTACCTAACAAAAAGAAACACACATAATGAAGTTCTGAAAAGAAATTGTTGATGAGGAGTGAAAAAAATTGCAAAAGTACCTACTAAAAAACTCCAGCCCCTTCTACGTAGATGGTATAATGAACCGTTGTGTAATAATTTACCGTTGAGTAATGATTTACCGTAGTAATAATTTACCCATCAATAATACTTCAACGTTTGTTCAAGTTTCACTACCTACCAACAAACTCCAAAAGAGCCATCATTTTTCAAATGAAATAATATCACAGAACAACCAACTCGACTTCATACTCCGCCAATATAATAAGGTGATCCCTAGCAATGATTCTATCTCCGCCAAATTTCCTATTGTGGGCGCGTCTCTGGTTACGAGATTTGGTTTGGATTGTATACAATTTCATTCACACTGGAGTCGAAAATGCCTGTCGGTGCAAACTTCGGGGCCTTACTGTGAACGAACGGCTGGACGTACGATGCTCCGGATGGTCTTAAAAAACTCGCAAGTTCAAGAACTATTTAAAACCGTAAAAATATTCACGTAAAAAAAATGGTATAGGCGTTTTGAAAATTTCAACCCCTATTTTGAACCCCTTAGAGATGACTCACAGTAACGTCGAGCTTCGAGGACCAACTAGACGCCGAACGGAACCTATAACCCGAATTTCATCAATTTTTTTTTCATGGTAACTAAGAAAAGTGGCCCGTACGGCGTACGGCGGACAGACAGAAATATTTTTATTGCAGTTTTGGATTCTACATACCTTGAAACGTAAACCATCAAATTTGGGGGGGGGGGGGGGGGGGGGGGGGTAAGAATTTTTTTTTTTCATGCTGGATTCCAATGGTTCATTATTGAAAATAATAAACCAAAATTATTGTAATTCGGCCGATTTTTAACCTAAACGCCTGTAAACCTGTAGAATCGTAAAATATTTTAGTTCGTATTCACTTCACATTTCTCACTAGAGGTGGGTAGTTCCTGACTGAACTACTCGTGAAGAACTAACTCCGCCAACTGAACTACCCCTCGACTTAGTTCAGCTCACTGAACGTTCGTTCACTTTGACCACAGAGTAAAAGAACCAAGGACCCAGTGTTTAGAGATGTAGGAAGGGGGAACTAAAGAACTACCGTTCGGTGCATTATGAACTAAGAACTAAAGAACTAGTAACTCAGAAGACTGAGTTAGTTCTTTAGTTCCTGCAGTTGATAGGAACGGCGTAGGATACTACATGAGGAGTTGATAGTATCCACTGAACGATAGTTCGTTAGTTCTTGCAGAACATAGGAATGGTGGATACTACATAAGGAGTTGAACGATAGTTCCTTTAATTCAGTCGTTGTGTGATTGGAAACGAAAAAGAACTGCTGAACTAACTGAAAAGAACAACTCCTTGGAACTAACTGAACTTTTGTCGCTCAATATTAGCCCACCATTATTTCTCACTTAGTGGTTTTCCCCTGTCAATTTTACGGTTAATGCTTACCTACTTGATGTGTAAAAAAGTCTTCAGAAGATAAAGAATATGAGTTTGTTCAACGTCGAACGCGAACTAGGCTTTTTAATCAGAATTAACCGCAACTTCCAAAGTTTGTATGAATTCAACGAATGTTTTCGAATGTCGCATCAAACTACGAACGGCAGCCGGTAGCGAAAACAAGAAACTAATTAAAAACGTCAACGCCTTATCAACACAACTTGACTGCTAAAATTCGTGCCGAAGACAATAAAACTGAAAGTGCACACACACACACACACACACACACACACTTTCGCTCTATAACAATTGTAACTTTTTTGAACTTGTATTTTGGTTTATTATTGTGTGAATAATACACCTATGTATTCGCTCAGCAAAAAATTTTTATAACACCCCCTCAAACTTTTTTCTTTTTCCGTTTCAAGGTGCGTAGATTCCAAAAATGCAATGTCCGTCCGCCGTACGCCGTCCGCCGTATCACGTGTACAGGCTTCATTTTCGGTCTAAAAAATTCGTTCTTTCGCACACATGGCTCCATTTGGGCCCTAGTTGTGTCCCGAAACTTTTCAGCCCGATCGGAATATACCCAGGGGTGTTATGAGTGAAAATGTGTGTAAAAATTTAAAACTTTAAACTTTTTGCGTTTTAGCAACATGTTAGTAAAATGAGCTTTTGAGGTATCGTTTTCCATGTTTTTGGGGACGAGAAGACCGAATATGAAGTCGATTTTGACCATAGAGTGTCAAATTGAGGTTGTACCAGATGTTCAGCTCCCAAAATTGATTTTTTATAAGTCAAAAACCTGGGAAATCGTCTGAAATCACCATCAACTTGTAGAATAACACTAGAAAAAGTGTCAACACGTGGATCAAGACGATTAAATGGCACTACCAATGATCAAAGTTAATTTGAAAAAAAAAAAAAAAGATCGTACCTATACCTAATTTGTGTTTTGGGGGCCAAAATTGGTGGAAACCATCAGAAATAGCTATTTCAATTATTTCACATGAAACAAACAATAAATGTACAGCCAACATTTCTGTAGAATAATAAACCCCATGTGACAAGGACTTTGCAGCGTTTTTCTTTTGGTGAAACACTTGTACTTGCGCACTGTGCATTAAAAGTACCTGTACTTGTACACTTGTACGCTTGTCTTGTCGTTTTATGAAACAGGCCCCTGGTGTCCAAATTAAGTATTTATGCCCTAACATACTCCACTGGACTTCATCAGAAATTTTACATCCGCACATCGACAACTGATTGCCAGCGGAACTATCGCGTGCAGGATGATTTCAACACACTATCAAGCGATTCTGACCTGTTTGCATCCTCCTTCCGATACCTATTGCTTCCGAGCCTACCAAGGTAGTCGAAGCTTTTTATTCTCCTTTGAGAGGATAACAAAAATGGATTTTGGCTCATCAGTCAAAATTTCCACTCGCATTCAACGTTTTAGAGCTTTCTGAACAAATCTGGCTCCGTGTCTGCCCGTCTGCATGATGTATGACGATTCTGCTCAAATTCAATGGGCGGCTGTGTAGCTCCTAGAAGGGCCCTATGAATTCCAGAAGAATCCACCACCTATTTTGGTTCATTATATAGGTATATTTTTTTCTCTCATATAACCCTGATGGATCCATTCTCATTATGTAAATCCCAGGGGAACCTTTTTTTAGTTGAAAGCTAAGGCACTAGTAATTGTTATTCAACCTTTAGCCCCTGATTCTATCAGAGGTGCTAATTGCTGGTCGGATATTATATTCAATAACGAAACTCTTGAATCGAGCATGAAAAAAAATTTCTGTTCACAAAATCAACATAAGAAACCATTAAATAACCTTTCTGTACACTAATAAACACGTATTTCCTTGAAACTTCATATGCGCAGTCATTTTGAATATGCAGAGTAGGTACGGTTAATTTCTACACTAAGTTAAAATACATTCAGTTTTAGTTATTGTAAACTTATATCCGGATTCCCGTTTTTTTCTAGCACTGAGAATGGCAAAATATTTTCCGAAAACGTCGGCTTAGAAACAAGTCTATACTTTGACCGCCTCCCAATATGCAATCACCTGGTATATACATACGAGGATATACATATATGTATATAAATATATACGAATGTACTTGTAAATTGTTGTGATGGGAATTTTTGAGATTCGGTCTGAATGAAACGATTTATTGTCCCAACGTTTCGGCCATTTATTTAGCCATTATCAAGGGCTACAACATAAATATAAACAATTCGGACTTAGAATAAGAGACTAGTTACAAAATTTGGTGTACAATGAAAATCATATCTCTAACTTATGGTGTCTAATGGCAAAGACCTTAGGGTTCAGGTGACACCATAAGTTAGAGATATGATTTTTATTGTACACCAAATTTTGAAAATGGTCTCTTATAAGTCCGAATTTTTTATATTTCTGTTGTAGCCCTTGATAATGGCTAAATAACTGACCGAAACGTTGGGACAATAAATCGCTTCATTCAGACCGAACCTCAACAATTTCCATCATAAGAATTTATATATAATATATATATTATTCGGTTAAGAAATCAGCCCTCAAAAACCTCTTGAACAAAACTGAGACCTTTTCCAGTTAAACAAAACTTTCCCTTCCCGTCAATATCAAATTAATCAATAGGGCTCCCATCATCTAACAGCCTAGCTCCTGAAGGGTGTGCCTTCCTAAGGTTATGATTAGGGATAGGATTTTTATAAGTTTAAAAACGCGAAATATGTAACTAAAATATATATTTATTTTTTTGAAATATGCGTAAAATATGTGAAATGTATAAAATATTTCCTGAAATACCTGAAATTCTGTGTAAAATCAGGGAAAAACTGTTAAGTAAAAATTAATTGTGGAAATACGTAAAAATAAAAACGGAGTTATTGAAAGGTTTTCTATTTCCACTAATATACGAAAAATACACTGTTATACCGGTTTCGGTGATCAAACCATCGTCAGTAACAAGCAATAACTTTTTCTTATAGGTACTAATTCTTTCTTACTATTCTTACACTAATACTTATTTAATGATAGAAAATGAGATGTTGAAAATGTTTAAAAGAACAATATCCGAAAACTCACGTAGATGCTTAGCGATCAATTCAATTCTTCTATTCGAGTGCAAATTCCGCGGCATTTTTCACCGGAAAACAGTGTCCAAGCCAAAATGAGTTTTCAGCAGTGAAAAATGGAATGCAAAATACTGTTTACACAGCTTCCTACTACCGTCGGCAAATGGCGGTATTCTTCAAAACTTTGAAAACCAGTTGAAATTGAAAATAGGTGTCTCATGAAAATGAAATATTTGAAAATATGTGTCAGTCAATGGAAATATTTGAAAATATGTATTAGTAGGGTAATATGTGAAAATATGTAACATTAATGTGTGGTGAAATGGTTCAAAAAGTGTCAGTATGAACACATGTAGTTGAAAAGCATGGATACATAGCCTAGAAAAAAAGTATGAATACATACGAATCCTATCCCTAGTTATGATTATGAACAGAGCCCTTCACAATATGGCACTTATTTTTGTGAAATAGGGCCCTAAAAAATATGGCAATATGGCACTTATTCTGTCCCAAATATGGCACTCATTTCTCTCAATATGGCACTTATTTTTCAACCCTCTCCGACCACCCCAGCTATTCTGAGACGATAATATCACAACATACAAGTTATTTATGCTAAATAATTTATTTTATTTACAAAGCTTTATACAAATAATTAATTATTGTTATTATTATTATTAAATAACAACATCAGGTGTGCTGCAACGCTTTCCATTGAAAATCCCAGCCGTCGATCACTCAGAAGGTATTTCATTTTTGAGAAAGTCCTCTCCACATCAGCTGATGTTGCCGGGGAGTATTTCATAGAGAGGACATCAGCAGGTTCCCAGCCTTCCTTCAGAGTGGCTTCCTCAGCAGACAGAGTGGCGACCCGTGGAAGCACCCCATTCCAAAAAGGTTAGAGGCATTAGTAATCCCTCTCCACTAATGGCCTCAGGGTTCGAGAAACCTCATGTCATTCAGAAATTTTCACTTCAAATTTTTTTTTAAAATTTTTTGAAGGAGTTTGGCGAAAAAAAGGCAAAACATGGCAGAAACATTGCATTTCCCCAAAAATCGGCCGAATATGGCATTTTACAAAAAATCTGCAGAATATGGCATTTTTGTATGGCGCCATGGCAGTATGGCATTTGAAGGGCTCTGATTATGAATGACCGCTTAGCCAATATAACCAACTAAACTGCATGAGCTTTCTTCTTATGTACTTACAACCTCTTACGCCGTGCACGAGTTAACAATGTTCTTACGTCGTGTTAATTTCCAAAACTCAGCGCTCAACGCAAGTAGCGGATCAGACTGAAATACGACGGGCCGAGATGGAATCGAAACAAGACATTAAGGCGGGCAGAGATAGATAAAGGAAACTCTGCAGGGTCCGCGGGGAAATGCCGTATCGCGTGACCAAGATCTTGATTTTGCTAGCGCCCCGAACCCCTTCTTTAACCCGTGTCCCGTGTCTGCTCGGTAATTCACACGATGATTTACCGCGGGTTTACTTTGATACGCAGAGTAATTAGTTTCAATTATGGCCGAGACCGGTTCTGATTAAACGGGGGATGATCACTACGGGGCTGATACTGCACACGACACTCCTCACCCATTCACAGAATTTTGATGGAGACCATGAAAGTATTGAGATGAGAGTTCAAAAATGAGCTAAAAACGGTAAAATGCATGAAAATTAAGAAAAAGAAAAAAAGAAAATGGTAAAAGATGTGCTAAGAGCCCATTTTTGGCCCAGGTATTGATTAATCATTTTTGATAGTTTACCGAAGAATGGACGGTGAACGCTGATTTTTCAACAGCAGCTTCTTTGTAGAAATCAGATCTCGAAGCCAGAAATGTCTTACATCCACAACATCCATACTTCACTTTCAAAAACTGATGAAAATCTTGAAGGGTTATCAGACAATGATATTTGTTTCTAAATCCAAATTCTTTCCAAAATCGACGGAAACCAACATTCTTAAAGAAAAATAAAATTTTGACACTTTCACAATCCGGCACTAAAATGTCAAGATAGGTGCATAAATTACAAAATAAAATAAGGAGTGTAATAGGACATGGCAAATGAAACAACCAAAAATATGCCCTGTGTCCACACCATCCATGTTAGTCTCCAAAATCGTGCATTCCGGATCCATCAGTCTGAACCAATCAATCAGTCAAATGTACCTTTTTCAGTCCTGTGTTCATGTGTTTTGTTCTGGCATTAAGGATGTGCATTTATCTGTTGCTGCTGGCACACGTAACTTCAATTCCTCCCATATCCTTCTCCCCAAAGTCAATTCCGAATTTTATAGAAGGAATGCTTATGTTAAGGCACTTAAAAGATTTATGTTTGAAAATGGCATTAATATATTTTTATTTCATAATTTGTCATCCTTTAAAAAGAAATTGAGTTTTTATTTGTAAGCCTGATTTTGTTTTTCTTGTTCTATTGTTGCGTTTATTCATATACCTAACTTCGTCTTTGTTTGTAGTTTCATGATTTATTTCGTTTCTTCATATTTATTGGCACTTTGTTCAGATTTTCATATTATTTTGTGATTATTTAGAACTCCACCGAAGAGCACAAGTTCTTCCGAACTTATTCTTTGGTGGGCAATTTCTCTAATTAAAATGTCTCCCGAATTCGGCTTATTTTTTTTAGTATTATTACTTATTTTGTATATTTATCTTATAAAAAATAAAATAATAAATCAGTTTATACAACAAGCTCGCCAATCTTTCCTGTATCCCACTATCCCCTCTATAGGCCTCGTTAACAGGACTGTGTCAGAGCGTTCTGTCAGTGGCCCGCGGCGACTCCATAGATCCATTAGGATTACACTTCGCTCCTCCAATTACCAACCGCACAGGTCTTTTTCGCGAATTCTGTAGAAAGTATCCATCCGTTTCACTCAATTAACAGCGACCCGGGACTTCTCTGGCTATGGACATTCAATATTCTATCAAGCAGAGCATCCATGGTGGCTCCTTCGTGTTAGCTGCAGTTTCCTGCAGCTCCGAAGACCAAGCATGCTATCGGAATATATCGACAGTAATCGATGTCCTGCAATCGAAATCGAAACCTAGGCTCCCGAAGCTGGCCGGCCTCAGGACCTAGCGTTCCCATGGCAACTGGAAAAAGTGGCCCGTCCCCGCATGCTCAGTCGAGTAAAAATGTAGTTCACCACGCCCACCTTGGGCCCTGTCCCCAGAATCTATTTCCACCCAAAAATCGTTCCTGTTCACAATCGATTCGATCCCTTCGATTCAACTTATCTCGATACGACTCATGTCTTCCGATTTGTTTTTGTTGTTTCGTGAATCACATTCGCTTCCTCTGTGAGTCCGTTTTAGCGAATTTTCGAAGAAAAGGAAGCTATTGTTCTCGGTCCAAAATTGTTAAAACTTATATATATATATATATATATATATATATATATATATATATATATATATATATATATATATATATATATGTGTGTGTGTGTGTGTGTGTGTGTGTGTGTGTGTGTGTGTGTGTGTGTGTGTGTGTGTGTGTGTGTGTGTGCGCGCGCGTGCGTGTCATTCCAGACGATAACTCTCGAAAGAATTGAGATAAAAAGTTCAAATTTGCACGAAAAATCTGTCTTGGCAATCGACAGGCTAAGTTCGAAGATGGGCAGAATCGGGTCACTCTAAGGGGGAGTTTTGGGGTGTTTTAGGGGGGGGGAAATTACCCATAAATTCCCAAAATGAAACAGTCTGACAAGTGACACCTCATTTTAAAGGTTTTTGTACGCTGAACACGATGGTGAAATCAGAATTGCGATACCTCATTCCGTTCTCAAACTGGAGCACTTTGAAGATGAAGGAACGTGGTTATTTCTTGAGATGTTCTTCCTGGTTCGTCTGCTCTAATCTGATAACGGAATGGGATATCGCAATTCTGACTTCACCATCGTGTTCAGCGTTGGAAAATCTACAAACCGAGGTGTTACTCGGCAAAAAATGGAACAAAAAAGTGTGACGTATCCAATACCTACCTACTCTTCTGGTATTCAAAACATTTTTGATTTCCCCCTCCTCCCCCTTCCACCCCAAATTTTACTTTGCGTAAAACTACTCCTGTTTTAATTTTGTATGGTATCAAGTTGGGAAAACATTGGCCGAAAATTAATTTTCAGAAAATTTTAGGCGGAGTGCCGAAAACTTCGAAAATTCGCTCTTATAGCCATGCTGCATGACTGTGGTTTTCAATTTTTTTTTTTTTTGCGTCGAATTATGTGCGTTCGGTCCGGTTCCGGTGACAGATTTGTATTTGTGGTACCTACTTGCGTTTTGTCCTGTATGGTGTTTTTAGTCTTGTGGATTGATCGGCGTCGTAACACACAGATAAGTCAAGCTTCTCCATTCAAGTAGGCACGGAAGGGTCATTGTTTCGTTGTATTTTAATTTACTACATTCTTGTACCACGTGAATTCGATGGCTAATTTAAAGTCGAAATTTTCTGCCTTTTCGTACAACGAAAGAATGATAATTAAAAAAATTGTTGATGACCTAATAAATGTCTTATTCACGGAACATATACGAGAAATTGATTGAGGCTCGTTTTGTGGCCTATCACCCGCAAAATATGATCATCCTGTCATACCAAAGTAGGTAATTATACCTAGAGCCAGCATAAAAAATGTGTACCTTCATAACGCGCATCAGTTTTACGAGCGCCACAAAATAATATGGTTTTCTTTTTATAGGTTAGGAAAATAATAGCGCTTTCGAAACCGGTAAAATCCCATTCGACGTAAGGTACACTTGACCGTAAAACGAGAGTGAAATTGCTACAGCTGTAAATAACTTGTCTTGAAAAGCGCAAGAATTCAGTTATTGTGGGAGGTATAGAATTAGGTACAAAATTGCCTGGAAACGTAACATGTCATAGCGTGAGGAGGTTTGTAACGACTTCTTCGTTTGCTCATCATGGTTTTCGCCGTATCATACATCTGATATACCTGATATATATCAAATATATGATCATAAATATATTTTATACATCATAGCAAAATAGATCAAACTCTAATAACTAATATATTTAATATATCATATATTTCACTGAATATACGGATTCCCGTAGTAAGTTACGAACTACACGCTCATCTAGGCATCTAGACGGTACATCTCGCGCATGTCCTAATATTACGAACACCCAAAGAATCGCCAATCGATAAACTCACCCTTTTCTTGGCCATTACAAACATTTTTGACCAGATTACGTCAATTTATAGCAATTACGGTGACTATGTATCTATCTTCGGTGATTTGAACAGTTTTTCAAAGATTTTTGACCAATAAAATCTCGTAAGTTTTCGTTTTTCGAAACTTCTGGTTTTCGAAAATTTCCTATAGGTGAGGGTGATTTCCCATAGGTGAGGTCCCATAGGGTTGATTTATTTCCCATAGGTTTGATGGGAAATAAATCAACATGGGCGTAAAGACCTGCGATACTTCAACAGTGATGGTTTGACAAGTAGAGTAAAAAGTTCCACTTCAGAGCGAAACGTTATTGAAACCGTATTTTTCTGCCTCGGTTCACCGTTTCACACCACTGACGTGTAGATACCAAATTTTTGGCTCTCCCCATTGCTGAGGGTGAAATAAATTAGCATGTGCTCACCAAGCTGGAGGTCAATTTGAGTTTTTGGTGGTCAAATATCGCTAAAAATCGATAACACCAGGAAGGTGGTGGAAGGGGGAGGGGCGAGGAAGGTGGGCGGAGGAGGGGATTTCCCAACGGGCGCCTTAGGCGCCTCACAACCAACTAGCTGAATATATTATATTCCAAAAAGGCTGTCAAATTTGTGTTAGTCAGAAATCGATAAAATGACTAAAACCACCAAAAATATAAATTCACCAAAAAAGATATCGACATGTAGGATAGTCACTCTCGCTGACTCGCTGACGCTAATTCACCGAAAACGGTACAGAACAGAAACAGAAAATTACTACTTCGATAGTCAAAATTTTTCTCCATACCTAACAGAGGTCAAATTCGAGTTGTTTAAAGGGTTAAATCGCTTCAAATTGCTCAACTACTGAAAATTGAATGGTGATTTGAGACTAGAAAAACCTTGAAACGTAAACCATCAAATTTTATGGGGAAGAATTTTTTTTTCATGCTCGATTCCAATGGTTCATTATTGAAAATAATAAACCAAAATATGAGTCAAATTTCAGTTATAGCTGAAAATCGTTAAAAAAAACTTCAATTCAACCAATTTGAATAATTTGTCTCCTATGGTCACGTTGCACCACTGGAACTCGGCCCAATGTCCAACACCGGATGAGCCCAATCTGGTTTTCCTACTCTTTTTCATCGAACAGCGCATATGTACTCATGTCCCTCCCACAGCTTCTGAACAAACCCGAATGAAACCTCCCGCCCTCAATGGGATATTTTACTCGTTGAAAAGTCGCCTTGTTTTACATTTTTTTCAACTCCACGACCGTTGTCACGTTCTCCCGTCGTCAATTTATAAATCGTTTCCAAGCGATAAACGACCGAAAGTGGGTCGACCAAGTTTCCCGCCTGTCGCTTATCATTCAACTCTTTTCGAAACGGGGTTTTTTTTGCTCTTTCCAGAGTGTTCATCAAGTTTCCCATATATTTCAGTCGCGGGAGTTGCGGTTTTCTAAATGGGATTTATTTTTATAGATGCGGATTGTACGTCGAGTGACACGTGAAGTCGAGATGAGTACTTGCGTAGAAATGAGACGTTTTCTCTTGACGTTTATTAAGTGAGTTTATATTTATAACTTCTTATTTCGAGGTGTTGTGAGGGGGGGTTAGAGTGGCGTGGGGGGTTTACCAAGAGGATTTTAGTGGGTCTGGCAAGTCCGCCGGAAGTTGCCGTCTAATTTTAGAGGGTCACAAACCACGGAATGAGACGCAGGTTGAGGTGCGAGTATGGGGAACGTATAAACAGAAGGTCCTGCCCTCTGGTTCCGCCCTGACACAAGGGAACGGAACCAATTAGCCTACGATATATATGTAGATAGGGTCAAGGCTGACTTCCCAACAATCCATATCCAACAACCTAACCAAAATGAATGAACTTTTTTGGCGAATTTTCAAAGAAACGGAGCTATTTATTTAGTACGGGTTCAACATTTTAAGAAGGTGCAAGGATTTTAGAAATTTTTGTGGATAAGATATTACAAAAAAATACATAAATATAATATATTTGCATGTGTATAATATATACACATAACTTATAGACCTTACTAACAAACAAGGAGAAAGACGAGCTGTGCGACGCCTCGGTTGAAGCCCAGAAGGTTCCCCTCCATCGAACTCCCAACAACCCCGCAGGCCGTTATCGACTGATGGGGGACGAGGTGGAGGCACCTTTATAAGGCGCCCGGCTCGCCCAGCTCTTCATAGGACCGACCTCACTCTTACCTGCGACTTCTCGCTCTCTCTCACCTTGCGCCTCCTCTCTCGCCTACCCTTCCATCTCCCTTAGCGTCTGCTGTGGTGGTAACCGTGGGATGTTCATCCTCTAACGCTCATTGTGGTGATAACCACGGGGTGTTAGCATCCCTCTCCTTTAGCATCTGCTGTTGTGGTAACGGTGGGACATTCTTCCTCCTGCTTCTTCCTCCTATGCTCGCTGTGGTGATAACTGCGGGGCGTTAGCTATCCATAAAAGACTTCCAAGGGGCACAACCTCCTCTCTCCTGCGACCTACCTTAGCCTACCCTATCTAGCGCTCACTACAGCATGTATGCATTCATGTGCACTCCAGACGATATCCCAAGCTAAGGGGCAACCACTTCCAAGTTCCGCTTTCCTATGCAATAGCGGTGCATGGGGTCTGAAAACGGTGGGGCACCAGACCAGAACACAAAACCAACAGATATGTCTACAAAATACCCCAAGGCAACAGCACCCTTCCCTTATTTACTGATATTACTGATATTCCCTCATTTACTGATAGCAGTGATATTCAGCAAATCTTATCTCTTTTAATCAACACTCTATCGTCGTACGAAAACGTCGGCAATTTCTACTGCAAATTAGCCACCGAATTGATGTGTTACAAAAATATAGTAAACTAAAATACATCAAAACAAAGACCAGTCGACTGGTACCTAACTGAATCTTGAATGGAGAAGTTATTGACTAGAAGCTAGATAGTTATCTGTGTGCTGACGCCTATCAATCCTCAAACAGCAAACAGGACAAAACGCACGTAGGTACCACAAATACAAATCTGTCATCGGAACCGGACTGAACGAAAAACGCGCAAAATTTGACGCAAAAAAATTGAAAGCTGACAGAGAAAGCGAACGTGATAGCAAATCAGAAAACAGATAACTGACAGCGAAAAACAAATCAGAAGAAGCATCTCGTATTGAGATGACAAACTGAATCGAAGGGATCGAATCGATTGTGAAATGAACGATTTTGGGATTGAAATCAGATTCTGGGGCAGTGGCCCAATGGAGGCGTGGCAAACAACGCATTTACTCTACTGAGCTTGCACGGACGGGCCACTTTTCTCGATTTCAAGGTGACACCAGGTCCCAGGACCTGCCAGTTTCAGAAGCCTAGGTTTCGATTTCGATTGCACGACATCGATTACTGCCACTGCTGTGGAGCTACAGGGAGCCAACATGGCGGAACCACATAGTGAATATCCATAGCCAGAGAACTCTGTCGAGTCGCTGCTGAACTTTGTGAAAAATGCTAGGTACAGTTTACGGAGGGAAATTCAAATGCCAACTGAACACATGGTTGAGCTTTTTTTACTCTCAAGTGTTTCTGGGTGCCGGGGCAGTGGCAGAAGTGGGCTTATGGACGCAACGCCCCTGTTCGTATGCCACCTGAAAAAAGGGCCAACCACCAAACGTGATACAGAATGGTGAACCGATACACAGAAAGACTAGGCACGCCATTCACCAAAAAGATACTTTAAAATTGGGGGTCTAATTGGAGATTTCGGGGGGGCTAAAACCGCTGGAAATTTGAAACATGAATGAAATCACCAAAAACTGGTATAAATTCACCAAAAATAGTGGAATATAACACGAGGGATGAAACGAGGAGTTGAAATCGGTAACAATTGCTCAATACCTACATCTGAAAAAGACATACAATTACCGAAGTTTTAGGAAATGGTGAATCGACGCAGAAAAAGGCTTTTTCAATCGAAACCTATCGAAATATTTTTCTCAAAAACGTGGGCCAAACTCTGAGTTACCTATCTTATTATTGATCCCAAATTGCTAACAACCTGTAAAAATTGGTAAAACTGTAACTAATTACATTCATATAAACTCACCCAAAGTAGGTAGTACATAATAGTAAATCAGAACAAAAAAAGTCTTTCAATTTATTGTCAAAAATATTTTCAAAAAAGTGATCAGATTTGAGTTTTTGGGAGTTCTAACTGGCTGAAAATTTACGAAAATTACTAGGTACTTGATAGGTACTGCAAAAACCCGATATACTTTCACTGAAAGTGGTACAGAAAGGTTACTTGAGACATAAAGACATAGGTCAGCGGGGATAGAAAATTGATAACAATCTTCAAAGATTACAAGAAAATTCGCTCCAATATGGCCATGTTGTAGGAGAGGAACTTTAAGTTGCAACGTTGAATATTATACGACATTTGATTTGAAATGAGTATAGGAAAAGAAATATGAATAAAAAAATATGAAATTCCGTTCTCTTCATTACTACAATGAAATCGTTTCAATCACGTTTACGTTATGTTTATTACGATCTGTCCTCGGCAAATGACCAGCACCAGCGATACGGGAGGGATTAAGATAAAGTCGGGATTTCTGGACATCTTCAAAACCAGTATCATCCGTCTTCATCGGAGATAAATTGCTGTTGTCGTCTGGGCTAATACGCGAGTAAACAAAGCGGTATCCAACCGTAATAATGTGGTTTGAAATTCGTTCGAGCCCGGTTTGTGAACGATGAAGAACCCATTATATCGCAGGTGATGTCCAAATTGTGCAAACTGCCCATGAATCGACATAATTACACCTTCTCAAACTTCACTGAATGCCTAGCGAAGGTTTGAGGTTCGTCACGCAGCACCTAATACGCGAATTTTCGAAGAAGGCACATATTTATCATACCACTCAACCTACAACATTATTAAAGATTTCCACATATTTTAAACATAGAAATCCAAATTTAAACAATAATATATAATAATGTCCCCACACGTTTTGTCATTAAACGGCTTCATCTTCACATAAATTTACCACCTAGTTTTATTGATTCAAGAGGCTTTGACGATGAGGAAATAAAATTCTGGAAAAACAACAATGGAAAGTTGTCGCCAAAATTTGTTCGAGAAAAAAAAAATCAGAACTTGGAAAAACTGAAGTTTGAAGTCAGTTTGCAAAAATAAGCGTTATTTTTCAAATGAGGGTGATTACAAATAAAAATGCGTCAAAAAATGACGTATTGACATCTGATTGGCTGTTGGCCCACGGAGGCGGAGGAGCGACGCCTCGGAGGCAAATGTTCTCAGTGCTGCCAACAACCCATCATTAGAAGTGGCAAACCTTCGTGAAACCTTCTAGACCCTTTGCCCTGTCCCCTGGTCTGATTTTGAGGACGTGTTTTTTAAATTTATTTCTAAATTTGCGGTAACATACATCCATCCACTGCGGTTCTGTACATCGTTTAAAGTTACGCACCAGCGCTCTAAGCGGGATTTGAGTTGAACTGCTCGGCGATTTACCTTACACGTCATTTCTAGCGGGAACTCAAAAATTCAAATTTCACACTCGTTGTCTGCCTATACTTTCCGACATGGACACCCAATTATGTGGTCAATACATGTTAATTTCAGTTACTGAACAGAATTTGGCCAAAATAAGGAGAAATTGTAACCCACGAAAATTGCCCATTCCCTTTTTCTATCAATTTAATCGAAATCGGACTGCGGGTAACTTTTGTCTCGTCGCAACCGAGGGATCGATCTCAAATTACCCAAACCTCACAATTTTCGACCTACAAAAAACGCTGCAAAGTCCTTGTCACATGGGTTTATTATTCTACTGGACATACGTACAGAAATTTTGGCTGTTCATTTATTGTTTCTTTCGTGTGCAATTATTGAAATGTCTATTTTTGATGGTCCCACCAGTTTTGGCCCCCAAAAACACGAATTAGGCACGGCTATTCCTTTCAACAGATTATTTTTGATCATTGATAGTACCATTTAATTGTCTTGATTCACCTGTTCATACAACAGACAATTTCCCATGTTTTTGACTCATAAAAAACGAATTTCGGGAGCTTAACCCTAGTTAAAACCTCAATTCTTCACTCTTCGGTCAAAATCAACCAAATATTCGGTCTTCTCGCCGTAAAAAAACATGGAAAACGATACCTCACAAGCTCATGTTCACTAAAACCTCAAAAAATCCGTCGAAAACCCCTATTTTTACACTCATTTTCCTCCCATATCACCCCTGGGTGTATGCCGATCGGGCTGCCGTGTTTCGGAGGACCAATAGGTGCCAAATGTGTTCCCAAATGGGGACCCGAACTGTGTGCGGAAAAACGACAATTTTAGGCCAAAATTTATCGTAAATTTAAGGCTGGACCTTCCTTAGAAGCTCAATTTTCCACTCTTTGGTCAAGATCGACTTCATATTCGGTCTTCTCGTCCCAATAGAACGAAAAAAATGTTCAATTCGGAGAATTAATTTGGTAAAAAGTTCAATTCATTTGTTTTTGTGAAAAATTCCAGTCGTGCTATGAGCAATGTTTGAAGCACCACGGTGTAACAGCATTTTTTAAATGGAATTTTTGGTAATTTTTAGCAATTAAATACGTTTTAGCATAATTTTTCGGGGTATGAAATACTTCTAAAAACATACTGAAATTATTTTCTGTCTATATATTATGATACGTTATTACTAATAACCGAACGGATAAAAATTCAAAAGAAGGATTCGGTTTAGAATTCTCTGAAACGGATGTGAATATAACAACTTTCAGAAATTCATATACATACAAAAATTCATACCATTAAAATTATAGCTCTTCGTTATTTCTTCGAAAATTCGCAAAAACGGTGGACTCGATAGTTCGAGTGAGTTAGCCCGGGGCATTTATACGTTTGAAACAATAGCAATCTCGGTTGGAAGAGGAAGAAAAATTCGCCGTTATAATTTCAAAAGCTTTCATCACCCGAGCTCGGTTGTTACGCTGTCTGAAGCGGCGTAATGAATGACCGGCAATGGTTTCTTGACGTCGAGCCAAAAGATTTTTCGTTTGACGTCGGTTTTTAGTGATCGATTCTAGCGAGTGGCGCTCAAAGTTGAGAGGCCCCTGGCACTCGCACCAATCGTTTTGAGGTTATTCGCTAAAGTCTTCACTACTAAGTTACAGGTTAGGGATATTATATAATATAGAAGAATAGAAGAGACGACCAAAGACGTCCAAAGGACGCTTTTTGAAAAAATATTTTCCGGTACGAACCTGTTTTAGATCACATGTATATGATATATGCAAGACTATAATTATTTCATTGTCTAGGGATGCGGGAGCGTCCCGCCCGCCAAGAAAAACCTAAAAACGCGAAGTAGCCCCCCCCCCCCCCCCCGTAAATCGGTCCCCTGGGGGTCTACGGTGTTGATTTTTCGTACACTCATTCTCGAGTGGCCCCTGAGGACGTGTACCAAATTTCGACCCTCGGGAACATCAGGTGCCGGAGTTATGGAAGTTTGAAAATTGCTGTTTTTCAAGTTTTTCTAATAGTTCTTCTTTGATAGGGCAAAAAAATTGCCGAAAATTGGGAAATTTTGCTCACACATTCGTTATGCTCCAAGTGCCGTTTGTGTAATTTGCTCCCCCAGCCCCTCCCCATTAGACCATCATGGCAGGGGGGGGGGGGGGTTTAGGGGTAAGTAAGAGAGTTTTAAAGAGTTGAAATTTTACATGTACACATTAGTTATGCTCCAAGAAAGTGCATTTTGTACGCCCCCCCTCCCAAATTTAGAATTTTTTTAGGTAGGTGGGTACTGAGAAACGTTTTTAGGTATTGGGACAATGTATAGGTACTGAGTATGACTACTGAGTTGGTAGTAAGTACCTACTTTTTGCCCTGGCAGGCAGAAAGCCCAGCCAAACAGCGTTGAAAGAAATTTTAAAGTTTGGAGAGGAAGGTACAGGTTTCTATTTGCACACACAAGAGCGAGGTGCGAAGCACCGACCATGCTACTTCGGCAGGCAAATGGATATCAATCCTTTTGGCGGGTCAATTTTTACAACAGGGTTATTCGGTGGGGGGGGGGGGGGGGAGAGATAGGTACCTATATAGGAGATCTGATCTTGGATAAAATATAAAACATACCAATTTCCACCGACATGTGCGTAATGGCAAACGAATAGATGATGTCGAAGAAGAGCGATTTTCAAGAACAAAAAAAGGGTCAAATTTGAGTTTTTGTAGGCCACTTAAGATTGTCAGAAATTACAACAGTAAATCTTTCACCACACAAGTGGTATTACAGAATGGTGACTTGATACATGGAAGGATTGTTTCAATAATCAAATAGTCAAAAGTGATATGAAGTGATTTATTTGGATTTTAATGGTGATAAATCGCTAAAAATGGACAAGTTGGTAAAAATATCAAAATGGATATAAAATATATATATTTAACCATTCAAAATGATGCAGACTAGTTAGTACAGAAATTAAAACACTATTTTTACGATTTCATTTGTCAAAAGCAGGTCAGATTTGAGTGATGGGGGGGAGGGGGTAAAATCGTTAAACATTTCTATAAAATTACTAAAAACTACATGAAGTGGTGTGGAATTGTGACTATCTGGAATGGTGAAAATATTTCTTCTCAAAAAAGTTATATTTTTGAGTTGTGGGGGGTCAAAACTTGCTAAAAATCGCCAAAATGGGTGTAAAATCCACATCTAACCACTGAAGTAGTATTCAAGTACATCGGTAACTAAAACAACGGAAAACTACTATTACAATAGTCAAAAGTGGGACATGTAGGTCAAATTTGAGTTTTTGGGTGGCAGGGTCAAAGATCGTAAAAATTGCTAACAACACCCTACTGGTTTGAAATCACCAAGTGAAGATGGAATAGTGAACTCAAAAAATGTGCTGTAGGTTTCAATAGTCACAAATCGCTATAAATTTGGAGATAAGGCTAAATTCACCAAAAACTTAAATAAATTCATCAAAAACAGGGGAGAATGACATGAATAGTCCGTTTCAATAGCCAAGAATATTTTTCATTCCGGAACCTTCCTTTTCCACCCTCTCACAGCTGCACACACAGTTGCGCTGAAAGTATAATTATCCAAATTCTCCCAAATCGGCTCCGACAACTGAATTGTAATGGTCACTACCAGCAAAGGAATCAAAATCGACTTCAATCTTCAACAGAAATAGGTTTGTATAAATTCTGCGGGGGAAAAAACCCTGCCAATTCTAGTAGGCAGTACAGCTTCCTCACTTGAATCACATGAACGTATAAGATAGTCAACTGTCAACATTTTATTATCGCGCATGCGCAGACGAAAGTTACTGTACGATTCCAATGAAATTCATAAGGAACTATCAAAGTATTATTCCTGATCGATCATCCAAGTTTGAACTCGTTTCACCGATATTCAAGGTAGTTATGGGCGTTCCAAGTATTTCACGTTTGCGCATGCCCAGACGAAACGATTTCTATGATTCTGAAACGGGACCATCTGCGATCCAACCCACGTGTATCCTCAAATATTCAGCTCTCTACGAATATTTTTCGCCGTTACAAGAAAACTGTCAACATTTCATGTATGCGCATGCGCAGACGAAAGTTACTGTACGATTCCAATGAAATTCATATGGAACTATCAAAGTATTATTCCTGATCGACCCTCGAAATCTGAACTCATTTCAACGATATTTAAGGTACTTATGGGCGTTCCAAGTATTTCACGTTTGCGCATGCGCAGACAGAAGTTACGGTACTTTTTCAATGATTTTGGTATGGGACCATCTGCGATCCAATCCGCGTGCACCCTCAAAATTTCAGCTCTCTACGACTATCTTACGCGTAGTTAGAAGCGTTACAAGGAAACGGTCAACATTTCATGTTCGCGCATGCGCAGACGAAAATTACAGTACGATTCTAATGAAATTCATTGGGAACCATCGAAGTACTATTCCTGACAGACCCTCTAAGTTTGAACTCATTTCAACGATATTTAGGGCAGTTATGAGCTTTTCAAATATTTCACGTTTGCGAATGCGCAGAGGAAAGTTATAATAGTTTTTTAATGATTTTAGTATGGGACCATCTGTGACCCAACCCGCACCTACCCTCCAAATTTCGGTCATTATTTCGGGCAGTTATGGGCGTTATAAGGAACTTACCACAAACAGACAGACGGATTGACAGACACGGAACCAAAAATGTTCCTCGATGTCTGAAACGTAAAATTCAAGTGGAAATGTTCATTTTGAAGGACATGCATTTTTTCGACTCTTGCAGGAAGACAAAGCTTCCCCACCTTCGGTAGTGAGGGAGCAAGTCAAACTGTTTGACTTTCAACACCCAATATTATTTATGTTATAACGGTTATGTTTATGTTATAACGGTTATGTTTATGTTCTATTATTTATGTTGTTATTATTTATGTTATGTTATTTATGTTATGTTATTTATGTTATATTATATACATACTTTTTTAACTTTTATTTTTTTAAATGAAACTCCCTCAAAGGCGGAGGGGGCACACCGGCACACCATAAAATACAAATAAATAGATACATACATACATACATACATACATAGGTACATACATACATACATACATACATACATACATATATGTATAGTAGCACCATTCAACGTTTGAATTATACAATGCTGAAATGCTAAGTACACAATAAATTAATATAAATTGATAGGAATGTGAATTTATGAAAATGAATTAGGTACATTTCAGGGGATTGGTTGTCCCTTTCATTTCCACCAGGCAGAGTCACAAACTTTCTCCTTGAGGGGGAGTCAGTTGTGGAGGCGTCGCCCTGGTAACCGCCCCTGACGCATCCCTCCTCACCGGTACCCTCGCTCGCCAGACATCCCCCGACACCCCAACATCACTTTATTTTCCCCCTTCGGTTTCCCTCGTCGGGTTTCTCCTTTCGTCGACTTTCGACTCGAGCGACCGAAATCCTGGAAGCTTCTGAAAATCAGGAACCGCAACTGGGTGATTTACAAGTGAAAATAGCGAATAGCCGGGGGAGGGGGAGGGGTTAGAATTAGATGCCAATGCAATACCTATCAACTAACCTCGAGACAAATGAAAGGACACTTAAATTTATTTAAATGTGTCCTTTCGTCTCCAAGCCCATTCGTAGTAAAAATATGTAGAGATATTATACATACACATATTATACACCTATCAACTAACGTTTCTCTAGTACGCACTTGCCCCACCTAACCTCGAGAAAAATGAAAGGACACTTAAATTTATTTAAATGTGTCCTGTCGTCTCCAAGCCCATTCGTAGTAAAAATATGTAGAGATAATTATACATAAACATATTATACACCTATCAACTAACGTTTCTCTAGTACGCACTTGCCACACCTAACCTCGAGAAAAATGAAAGGACACTTAAATTTATTTAAATGTGTCCTGTCGTCTCCAAGCCCATTCGTAGTAAAAATATGTAGAGATATTATACATACACATATTATACACCTATCAACTAACGTTTCTCTAGTACGCACTTGCCCCACCTAACCTCGAGAAAAATGAAAGGACACTTAAATTTATTTAAATGTGTCCTTTCGTCTCCAAGCCCATTTGTAGTAAAAATATGTAGAGATATTATACATAAACATATTATACACCTATCAACTAACGTTTCTCTAGTACGCGCCTACCGGCCGGTACCTACTTGAATGGAGAAGCTACTGACTAGAAGCTAGGTAGTTATCTGTGTGTTGAAGCAGATCAATCCACAAACCACAGATTATGGGGGTCTTAATAGCTAAAAATCGTTAAGAACCTCGAAAATTCGCTCACATTGTCATGCGGCATGACTGGAACTTCTAGTACTCTATTGCCCCACCTTACTTCACTAAAGGGGCTCTTTACGGATCGGTGCTTAGAATGGACTGAAACGGATTTGTGATTATTTGCAAACTCCAAATTTAATTAAACTTGAATTCAAACTTTCAATTTTCGCCCGAAAACTGAAACCATAGCGCAATACTCATTCGGAAACCTAGCTTCCGAGGAGCGTCGTAAACAAAAACGTCTGCCAATTCGAGTAGGCAGTACAGCTTCCTCACTTGAATCACATGAACGTGTACATAATAGTTGGGTAGGTTCAATTTGATACGAGACGATCAGCGACCCAAACCGCGTGTACCCTCAAAATTTTAGCTGTCTACGACTATTTTTCGCATAGCTAGGAGCGTTACAAGGAAACAGTAAACATTTCATGTTTGCGCATGCGCAGACGAAATTTACAGTACGATTCCAATGAAATTCATATGGAACTATCCAACTATTATTCCTGATCGACCCTCCAAATCTGAACTCATTTCAACGATATTTAAGGTAGTTATGGGCGTTTCAAGTATATCACGTTTGCGCACGCGCAGAAGAAACGATTTCCATGATTTTGAAGCGGTACCATCTGCGATCCAACCCGCGTATACCCTCAAAATTTCAGCTCCCTAAGACTATTTTTTGCGTAGTTAGAAGCGTTACAAGGAAATTGTCAACATTTCATGTTCGCGCATGCGCAGACGAAAGTTACTGTACGATTCCAGTGAAATCCATGTGGGACTATCAGAGTATTATTCCTGATCGACCCTCAGAGTTTGAACTCATTTCAACGATATTCAGGGTAGTTATGGGCGTTTCAAATATTTCACGTTTGCGCATACGCCGACGAAAGTTATTGTACTAACTTCTTCAATGATTTTAGTATGGGACTATCTGTGACCCAACCCGCACCTACCCTCCAAATTTGAGCCCATTTTGACCATTATTTCGGGTAGTTATGGGCGTTACAGAGATGGGACCAAAAATGTTCCTCGATGTCTGAAACGCAAAATGGTAGTAGAAATTTTCATTGAGGAGGGCAAATTTTTTTTTTTACTCAATAACGAACCTTCGGTAGCGAGGAAGCAAAATTAGCTAAAATACCACCACATTCTGCTTAAAGGAGGAACAATTACGAGGATTAATATGCGAATTCATTGAATTCTGCCAGCGAGGACTCAGCAAAATTTATTTGTCACTTCCTACCGGATTATGAAACTCGGCCCGACGAGCTCCATCGAGCGTTTCAAGGTAGGAAAAGGACGACGTCAGGGAATTCAGATGCGGGGACCGCGTTACGACCAAACTTGACCTTGGGCCGCGGAGCCAACCTCGTTTTTTTCAAACCTTATCTGAAAGGTTTCGAGTTCGCTGCGCAGGACCGAACTGCGGACCTTCGAATTCAGGATTCGGTTTCTACCGGGTGACCGCCGACCGAAAACAGCCCTCGACCTTCGCAGGGGGATTATGATACAACACCTATCAGTATGACACAGTGAAGATAGGGACTGTAACGATTCACAATCCACAACGATTTAGTTCCAGTCATGCAGCATGACTATATGAGCGAATTATCCGAAGTTTGTGACTTAAAACTATTCACAACTTTTGGTTTATTATTCTGTGAATAATACACCTATGTAATCGCTCAGCAAAAATTTTTTATAACACCCCCTCAAAATTTTTTTCTTTTACGTTTCAAGGTGCGTAGATTCCAAAAATGTAATGTCCGTTCGCCGTATCACGTATACCTACCGGCTTAATTTTCGGTCTTAAAAGCTTAATTTTCGGTCTAAAAAAATCGTTCTTTCGCACACATGCTCCAATTGGGCCCTATTTGTGTCTCGAAACTTAGCAGCCCGATCGGAATATACCCAGGGGTGTTATGAGTGAAAATGGGTATAAAATTAGGTAGATACCTACTTTTTCTGTTTTAGTAACATGAGGTTTTGAGGTATTCCATGCTTTTGGGACGAGAAGACCGAATATGAAGTCGATTTTGACCAAAGAGTGTAAAATTGAGGTTCTAACGAAGTTTCAGCCTTAAATTCACGTTAAATTTTGGTCTAAAATCGTCGCTCTTCCACACACAGTTTGGGTCCCCATTTGGATGAATGAATGAATGAAATGAAAGAGATTTTATTCCGAAAAACACACAGCAGTGCACTTCAGTACCTGTTATTAAAATATGGAATATACCCTTAACCATAGGGCAAGCCCCGTGCGGATAAGGGGAGATGACTGAGCTAAATATAACTAATAAGTAAGCATCTTAGCACATCGAGAGGTTAAAGAAGTTTTCGGTAAATACAAAAAACACATTTAGAAACAATCGTTACATACATTTAGAAAACACTATTGTTTACATAATTTAAAAAAAAAGAACCCCAGTTATTGGTTACAGTGGTTATTTCTCTTATAGAGGAAGAAAGGAGAAATACATTATACAAACAAGAGAGAAAAGAGAAAAGAAAGAAAAATAAAAAGGATGATCATGTGACCAAAAATAAAATAATAAAAATTGAAAAAATATAAAAATAAAATAAAACGTTAAAAATGGGAACACATTTGGGTCCTTGTTGTGCCCTGAAACACGGCAGACCGATCGGCATACACCCAGGGGTGTTATGAGAGAAAAATGGGAGTAAATAAATCATGTTTAATGTTTTTCCCTCGCAAGGGAGAAATTAGATATAGTTTTTTAATGTCAAGAAAAAATGAAAGCCACAATTTCACTGAACTCTACAAGTATAATGTTGCATTTACTGTACTTATTATAGAACTCGCCATCAACATAAATATGGTTGCTACAACAGAAGGTAGTAACTGTGTAGTAACCAATGAAAAACGTAGCTATTGACTCTTGTTTCTTTCGAGTGCGATATTCTTTATGGTTGCTACAACAGAAGGTAGTAACTGTGTAGTAACCAATGAAAAACGTTGCATATTTGCGTGTCGGAATTCACAGAATGACCCCCAGCCCTAAAACATTAAACATGTTAAAATAGGGGTTTCCGGGGATTTTTGAGGTTTTAGTGACGTATAAATACATTAATCTTATCTATAAAACTCATAGTTTGTATACTGTATTTCTTGAGCGGACTGAACGGATCTTGCAGTTTTTTCCGGCGAGCTCTTCAAACACTGGTGGCCTTCATGAACAGCGTCCGCCCCGACCAGCTTGAGTGAGCTCTGAGAGCAATCTTTCCTTTTCACCGCGCAACGCACGGGTAATCCAGGCAGTATATTCACATACCTATATTTATACAATATATATATATGGCGGTAAAAAAATGCTGAAACCTGGGGATGTATTCAGAATGCTCTGAATTAGAGTATTTTGGTGACTATTTTTGGTGGATTTGAAGTCGTATTTTGGCATTTGACAATAATCACAATTATTCAACACATATCTGAGGGTGGCTGCCTGTATATGTCTTTTCCATTTTTCTTTTACCTTTTAACTAATGCCTGAGCCAATTTGCATACATCAAAGGCGTTAGTTAAAGAAGGGTTCATCAGAAACAAAACCTGCAAGATCCCAGAAACTTGCAACCGAAATCGCACATCACACAGATACATGGGGGACCATGATGCACACAACCAGCACAATCCCTGAAAATGTCTGCAAAACCGGTTGAATCAAACCGGAGTGCTGGAAAGTCCGTTTCTGCGCATGCGCAGACAAATGTTACGGTAGGATTTTGATGAATTGTATAACACAGGACACCTGTGGCCCAACCCGCACATAACCTCATTTCAGTTCGTTTGGATTGGTCTTTTGAGAGGACCCGTAGAGAACGAACTGCGAATGGATGACAGGAACCAAATTTGTTCCTCGGTACCTGCAACGCAAAATGCGACTGGAAATTTTGATTTTCGAGGACACTTTTTGACTCATCTACGAATAAGTGCAAAGGTTTCGTAACATTTTCGTAGTTTTCAACAATTTTGTACATTGTATGTGACGTCACAGGGTTACCTATGTTAGCGAACGCTCACGTACGGTAATTCTGACGCAACTATCAGCCGCGTAAGATTCTGTTCGGTTGGCCTAATCGGAAAATCGATTCCGTTCGAATCAATGCTCTTCCTGTTCAGGAGAAAGGAAAGCAGCTCGAGCAAACAACATCTGTGCGACACCCGAATCTTGTTTACTACGCCAGCCAACGCCGACCCATTCCAGTGTAAACAACACTCGACTTTCGTTACTTACTCTTCGCCTCACGGAAATGGTTCAAAGTGAATTTGCACCCAAATTCTATAGGCCCTCCTTAGTACAACTAAACAAGTATTTTCGCCAATTCGAAGTTGACCTGCGCTTCAAAACAGCAACCCTTAGGGAAGGGAAATGTCGAGGAGGTATTTTTGGTTTATTATTTGCAATTATAATTACCTATATATTATTAATTACCTTTGGACTCGAGCATGGAAGAAAAACCTAACGCCTGTTAAAATTTGATGGCTAGCGTTTCAAGGTAGGTACGTAGAATCATTTCTGTTCTAGCCTATTCTATCACATTCCTTATTTTATTACACTCGACTGTCTTAAATCACTACATTCCACTCATCCAATAATTATTACTCGCATACCAGAACGCGTAGTCATATTGGCCAGCACAGCTGAGGAAATCCCTGACAACGCTCGGCCTTCACACCAAACCATTCTATTCTACTATCTCGAGCTATCCTTTATATAGCATTTCCAAGTCAAATTCAACCTTTTCCAAACCAAATGTTATCCTTTTCCAGACCAAATTCAACTTTTTCCAAGTCAAATTCAGCTTTTTCCGAGTCAGATTCAACTTTTTCCAAGTCAAATTCAACTTTTTCCGTTTCAGCTTCAACTTCAACTTCGGCTTCAACTTTAAATTCAGCCTTCCCCTACTTCAGCAAAAAATATGAAGTTTAATAAACTGAATTTGTGAACCCCATTAAGTACTAACTTTTTGTCGCATTATTTAAGGCTTAAATTTGAATTTGACTTGGAAAAAGTTGAATCTGACTAGGAAAAAGTTGAATCTGACTTGGAAAAAGTTGAATTTGGTCTGGACATTTGGTTTGGAAAAGGTTGAATTTGACTTGGAAATGCTACAGTGGGATTGCTCAATGCTACTATCATATTATTCCCTACTCTCACATGCACCTATTCAAAAACGCCATTCAAGTTTTCCTCAAGTAAGTAAGTAAACCCTCCAAAATACGAACCCCATATTCGCACACTCCTTTTTGAGGCGCAACTCATTTCGGCTAGAATCTGCGCAGGCTCTGGACTTTCTTGCTACATATGGCGGCATGGCCCTCTCTGGCTTCACTTTAGGGTTGGCGCAACATTGAATGATCGCTGAGGCCTAGTAAGAACTCTCACACAAAGACCAGCGATTTTCTTATTTAAACAACGACTAGACAACCGGGAGAAGAAACTACGCTTTTAAAACAAAATCGCAGAACTTTCGACTCCCGTTTAAAATGGAATGAGGCATATCTTAGGCAATATCGCGCAACATCTCTTAGTGTGGAAGTTTTGGCAGACATGATCCGAAGTTTCTCTTCGAGCCGTATCGTGAAAGCGTAGGCTGACGATTCTCACTTGCCATATGACGCAGCGTCTCTGCCAGTCTCAAAGACGGTGGGATGATTTCTCTAAATACTTTCAGCGAATTTCCAAGGAAATGACGCTACTGCAATGGGTCCAAAATTTTCAGTACGATTTTTGAAATTTTTGTAATAGGCAAATCCGCTTCAGAGCATACTGAATTCATCGCTAGATGTTAACAAAAATTCGCATATAAATATATATAATTTATTTATTGACGTGTCTCTCCAAATGACATCTGTCCTTGAGTGCATGATAAAAATTTCAAATTGCGTCAGAACTTTCGTATTGCCAAACAAAATCATGAGTTCGAAGATGAGCAATTTTCTCAAATTCTAAGGAGGTCAAATTTGAGTTTTAGGGGTCAAAAATCGGTAAGACCGGCTAAAACTGCGAACAATTTATATAAAACCAATGAAGGTGGTATGGAAGGGTGAGTAAAGACGGAAAAATCCAGTTTCAGTTGTTATTCATAAAGAATATGGGTCAAATTTGGATTTTTATTTGTCAAAAATTTGTAATAACGGCTAAAATAAATTAAATCATCTGATGTGTGGGATGGTCACGACAGAGGGACTATATCGATGATGAAAATATTTCTCAAATAAGAGTGGGTCAAATTTGACTTTATAAGGGTAAAAATGGCTTAAATCATGAAAAAATGGTACGATTTTACGAAAAGTGGTACAAGGTTTCTCGCTACATCATCTTTTTACACAATAGCACGAATGTTTCTTTGAAAATTCGCTCTTATAGCCATGCTGCATTACTGTAATTTATCTTTTTCTTTTCCGCCTACTGAAGCAATTCTTCAGTGTCATTTGGGGTCTAACGGGCGAAATTTCGGGAACCCGTGCTACCTTTTAATTTTGCAAAGTCAAAAGTAAATTGCAAACAAAAAGTTCACTCTCGAGTAGGTATTCTCTCGAAGGCCAGATGATCGAAAGCGCTCGCCTTCAGTACTCAAGTACTTCAGTACTCCGGTAGGTAGGTACTTGATCAAAAATTCACATTTCCAACAACGTCGATTTTTTTTCTCTTAACTGTCTATGATTACCTATCGCTACACAAGCCGTGAACCCAACAAGGTCAGCCATATTTAGCAACTAATGAGGAACAAGGCATTCAAGTGTGTACACGCAACGAAGTCTCTATACTGTCTAAATGTTATACATAGTCTGCCTATACCTACTACATGTCTATAGGCAAGAAGATGGACTCATCTTCTTGAATGTCTATAGACAATCGCTCGAATTCGCATACAAGTGCGTACTAATAATAGGTTTGGTAAGGTACATTTCTCTAGGCAGGGGTTTCATTTTGATTCGGACCCATATTATAATACCTCTACGACATTGTATTAGGGGAAACTAGAGACGTTTGACCCATAAGGAGGTTCGACACACCCTCAATTTCTCAGCTCAGGGACATTTCTCGAATGTGACAGTGACAGGGGCAAGACTGGAAGCAGTTCTGACACCTTACCACTTGGCGGAAAAAAGTTTGCCACTATCAGATGTTATTTAGGAGTTATTGATAAGCATGTGATTCGGAGGTCGGAAACCTTCTTTTGGACTCTCTACTTCTCATTGGATTGGCGGCTTGCTATTCAGTTAAGAGTTTTTTCATGTATACCGTAGTGTTCTTTAGTTTTCAAGCTTTCATTTCGTATATTGAATCACTGGATTCCGTTAAGTTTTCCTTAGGTTAATTACAATCAAACGATGCCACCTCGAATTGGGAGGTTTGACCCAGCTGTGTTAATGAGGTCTCACCCATCAAGTTTCCAGCATAACTTCATGAAAATTGTTGATAGTTATGTTTGTAGGCTCATTTTTTCCTCCCTGATTAAGTATTCTTTGTACTTTTTTTGTAGGTTCCTTTAACACCACAGAAATACAAACCTAAGCGAAACTTGGAGGCCAGAGAAAGAGTTCCTCCAGACGTTAAGAAGCGAGCAGTTCAACGAGTTGTAAGAATACCTATTGAAGTATCTAGTGATAATCTAAGCCACCAATTAAAATTTTGTGGTATTTTTCATATGGTACGGCTATTCTGTGATTTACATGCATTTTTGATGTTTATATTAAGTAATGAGACTGTTTTATATGACTAATTTAATAAAGACTGCTTTTCTGAAACGTAGTTGGAAACTCATTGCTTCTACCTGGCGAATTTTCAGAGTTTAGGGAGGTTCGACTCAACCTTAGAAAGGTGTGGGTCAAACCTCCCAAAGGGTGGGTCGAACCTCCCTAGCATTTGGGAGGTTTGACCCTTTTGACACCTATTCAAAAAAGTATCCTAGGCCTACTCACAATTGTGCTAAATGATTGATTTTGATTGATTTCTCAAAATTTGCATGATTGACTGGACTAACGATGCGATCTGTTTTCAAGATGAAAAACCCACGTATAACTTGTACAGGGCAGAAAAACCGCAGGTTGGGACAAACGTCCCTAGTTTCCCCTACTGTCTGCGACGTGTTCACTGTACATTTTCATGGGGAAAACACTATTTTACTCCAAATGGAAAAAAGGAACCTGGAGAATGGCACGGGAAACACGGGATACGAAGAAAAAGAGGGGAAAAAATCGAGGCCATTTGGCGGGAATGAAGCTAAAAATGTCTTCCAACTTAGTCGTATTTCATATAAGAAGAGGAAAAAGAATGGTGGGGAGAGTTGAAATATCGTTTCCGTTCGAACTGAGTCCGCAGTGCCGCATTCCGAGCTTGGCGGCTCGTTGTGTTTATGATTAGGGATGTCCCGCACCAAGATAACATCCCGAAAACGTGCTGGATATTGTAAATTACAGTGTAGTGACGATTATGGTAACGATATCACACGAGGACAGCCTTACTGTGCCGATGCTTCTACCAGCAATTATTAATTTACCTACATAGTTATTTTTATAATCGACTAAGTTTTGAGGCTCGTTGCGTGTAAGAAACTTCGGAAATTTGTCTTTCACTCCCAGTAGGTTGGTAAAATATAAAACTTCCTCCATAAACAAAAAAGAAGCTACCTAATTCTTGCATTGTGACGTCGTAATATCAAGTATAGGATACATACTTTCTAGTGAGATGATGGGAAGAATAATTGATGTTGCCTCAGCACATCAAACTTACCTGAAACAAAAAAGAGAAAACGTTATTATGACTGTTGCATTCTCAAGAGCAATATCGAAGTAATCAATACTGTCGAAGTTTCGATAGAGCAGTAAATGTTAAAAGGTACATCTGGGTATTACTTTAGGAGAACAGAGAAAGATCATACTTCCGGGGGCAGTTTTAGAGAGCAGTGAGCTAATGATTTACTAATTCGACCTACTGATTCGTCTACGAGGGTATATTATTTCTGTATACACAATACTTTAGTATTTTTGTATACACAACTCAATTATTCGGTCTAGATGACTGACGCAATGCCCTGGAAATGCCCTCAAGTATACACAAAAATGGGCGAGATGAAATATTCAGGGTAAGTGTCGGTTGGTCCGTAAATGGTCGCGCAAAAAGTTAACACAAACCCGACAGTACGATTCCGCACATGTGCGCAGGTTTCCATGGAATACCTGTACACATAACAGTTGAGAACTGCCTCACATCAAGTTAATGGAATCAATAATCAAGTTTCGATGCTTCCCGTATAATAAACAAGTAGGTACATCCGATAACACTGTGTTACATCCCTTAAAATAATGAGTTATAACTTGTAACTTCCATGTTTATCCCTTAAAATAATGAGTTATAACTTGTAACTTCCATGTTTATCCCTTAAAATAATGAGTTATAACTAGTGCCTGTATAAAAACTGTATAAAAAAATCGAAATCTTAGTCGCGTTTTATGTTTCAGACCTTTTAGTACAAATTTGGTTCCGTACGAGAGCACTTGATTTCTCACTGTCGAGCGTTTCGCTAAGACAAAGCAATCGGCAATCAAGTTTCACACTGCGAATTCCTAATATCTGCACCACATCTAAAATTATATAATCATATAATATTAACTATTATTACCGTACCTACAATGTCATAAATAAAGTGGCAACTGAATGGGAATAAGTTGAAGATCTATCTAGCATCCCTACATAACCCAACATTCGCTAAATGGTACACATGTAACAGTGTTACAATAACTATTGTAGTAAAATATTTAGTATAACAATAAATAAGTAATTAAATAAAATGATGTTGTATACTCGTAATTGACAACTGACTCGTTGCCTAACAACATGGGCCAAGCCTATCATTAGGCAACACCGAACTCTTGTCTAATATGTATTATTACTGAGGTAAAATTTGAAAAAAAAAAAAATTATCTGTACAGTACTTATCACGCGAATAAAAATTCAATTATATTCCATTTGTCTGCCCTTCTGGCCGTCTGTCAGCAAATCCTTGCCAGGAGCATAAACACCCGAAGGAATGACCGTTACGAGCTGAAATGTGGAGGGTAGATGGGGGTTGGGCCGTAGATGGTAACTTTTGACTGCGAATGATATTATTATTATTTCTGGATGATTTGCAGCTGGGCTTGTCCTCTTTAAATAACTAACTACATTTCCTTGTCCGACCGGATCCGGGCGGTATAAAATTTCGTCAAAATGTTACTATTAGCAAATGAGAGTGTGTTCAAAGATGTACAATTTTCAAAAACCTTCTGTGTAGATAGCATAATAAACCGATGTGTAATAATTTACCCAATAATACTTCAACGTTTGTTCAAGTTGCAGAAGTACCTATCAACAAAATCCAAAAGAGCCATCATTTTAGCGAATTTTCGAAGAAAAGGAAGCTATTGTTCTCGGTCCAAAATTTTTAAAACTCGAATTTCCGAAAGATTTTTATACCAAAATCCGTTTCAGACCATCCTGAATTCACTGCCGAAAGACACCAAAAATTATATGTATATATATATATATATATATATATTTATATATATATTTATATATATATTTATATATTTATATATTTATATATGTATGTGTCATTCCAGACGATAACTCTCGAAAGAATTGAGATAAAAAGTTCAAATTTGCACGAAAAATCTGTCTTGGCAATCGACAGGCTAAGTTCGAAGATGGGCAGAATCGGGTCACTCTAAGGGGGAGTTTTGGGGAATTTTAGGGGGGGAAAATTACCCATAAATTCCCAAAATGAAAAAGTCTGACAAGTGACACCTCATTTTAAAGGTTTTTGTACGCTGAACACGATGGTGAAATCAGAATTGCGATATCTCATTCCATTCTCAAACTGGAGCACTTTGAAGATGAAGGAACGTGGTTATTTCTTGAGATGTTCTTCCTGGTTCGTCTGCTCTAATCTGATAACGGAATGGGATATCGCAATTCTGACTTCACCATCGTGTTCAGCGTTGGAAAATCTACAAACCGAGGTGTTACTCGGCAAAAAATGGAACAAAAAATTTGTTACGTATCCAATACCTACTCTTCTGCTATTCAAAACATTTTTGATTTCCCCCTCCCCCTCCTTCCACCCCAAATTTTACTTTGCGTAAAACTACTCCTGTTTTAATTTTGTATGGTATCAAGTTGGGAAAACATTGGCCGAAAATTAATTTTCAGAAAATTTTAGGCGGAGGAGGAAGATGCCGAAAACTTCGAAAATTCGCTCTTATAGCCATGCTGCATGACTGTGGTTTTTTTCAAATGGAATAATATCACAGAACAACCAACTCGACTTCATACAGCCATCCGTTATTATAATCAGGTGCTCCCTAGCGATGATATATGGGCCGGATTTATACCGTTTGATTCACGATCATGTTGACGAAGCTTTTCAGTGCAAACGAACGGGTGGTCGTACAATGTTCCGGGCGGTCTCAAAAAATTATTTAGTTCAAGTTCAATTTAAAAACGTTAAAAAAACCATACCCTTCTATTGAAAGTTTTCGAGCTACGGCGTTCTGAAAATTTCAACCCCTGTTTTTCACCCCTTAGAGATGACTGACAGTAACGCCGAGCTTCGAGGATCAACTAGATCCCAAATGGGACCTAATACTCGAATTTCATGAATTTTGGTTCATGCTAACTAAGAAAAGTGCGAAAGTACGGCGTGCGGGCGGACAGACAGAAATTTTGTAATTGAATTTTCGGATTCTACGTAAACCTGTCAAATTCTGAGGGGGGGTTAAACATTTTTTGCTCGATTCCAAAGGTTCGTTATTGAAAATAGCAAACCAAAACCACTAGTTGCAGGTACCAACATGTCGCACATTAAGTTGACCTGAATTGCGACAGATGACTTGCGATGGTGTGGAGAAGAAAGTGTCTCCTGCGCACCTCAATTTATTCATTCCAGGCCGAGGTCGACACATAGTGTGTCACGTCATTAGAATCAAAGAAAAACGGAGTTATTGAAAAAGTAGTCTATTTCCACTATCAGTGGAAATAGACTATTTTTTCAATAACTCAATGTCTCTCTTCAATAACTCTATCAAAGAAAAACGGATTTATTGAAAAAATAGTCTATTTCCACTAATACTAAAAAATAGTCTATTTCCACTAATAGTGGAAATAGACTATTTTTTCAATAACTCCGTTTTTCTTTGAAATGGGTTTCCACGATTTCTTCGCGAGTGATTTATTTCGTCATCCGAATCACTTCGAAAATTCGCTCACATGGTCATATTGCATACCTGGAGCTACTCTGCTTCTTCACAAAAGCAAAACGGACCCCGCCGACGCCTATGGGAGCTTCGGACCCTTACGAGGGATTTGCGTCGACGCGGTGGCTGTTTTCATTGTTTGTCATAGCTCGGTCCATTGTCTCGCCGTTGGTGAGCCAATTGTTCTTCGGCCCCCGCGGGAGTATCTGATTACATGCTCAACCTCTACGGGTCCTTTGCCCCTTCACGGTGGAGGTTTATCCATCAAAGTTCGCGGCCGTTGGCTGGTATTAATGATTCAATAGCTCACTGATTCAGCTTTCGATCCGATGAGCATTTCGCTACGAACATGGACTTGCAAATAAGCTGGATACCAACGAAGTATTGTATAAAACGAACAAACAATGAAATGAAAAGTATTTATTACTCGAAAAAACATAGTTTACGATAATAAATGGGGAATGTTTGTTAAACAAGTATTCTTGGAAAACAAGATCCACAACTCTTGGAAAAAATGGTATTGACGCCCGTTTTCAAAAATAAAGCTATTTTTTAAATTTTATTATTTTCAATTATGTACTTAATGAACCTTTGGAATCGAGCATGAAAAAACAAAATTTTAACCTCCCCTCAAAATTTGATGGTTTAATTTCAATGTGTGTAGAATCCGAAAATGGAATTTTAAAAATTCTGTCCGTCCGCCGTACGCCGCATTTTCCTTAGTTACCATAAACCAAAATTAATGAAATTTGGTACAACCAAATTTCATTAATTTTGGTTTGTAGGTCCCGTTTGGGGTCTGTGTTAGCGAATTTTCAAAGAAAATGAAGCTATTGCAATGGCTTCGAAATTTAAATAATATAAATTTTTGGAAATTTTCTTCATAGAAATCCGTTTCAGACCATTCTAAAACGATTCCTGAAATTTAACACTTTTTTATATGTATATATATATATATTTATTTATATATGTGTCACTCCAGACGATAACTCTCGATAGAATTGAGATAAACAGCTCAAATTTGCACAAAAATCTATCTTGGCAATCGAAAGGCTAAGTTCGAAGATGGGCGAAATTGGCCTACTCTAAGGAGGGTTTTGGCGCATTTAAAGTGCGCAAAAATTACCCAAAAATCCCCAAAATGTTATTTTCCAACAAGTGACCCCTCATTTTAAAGGTTTTTGCACGCTGAACACGATGGTGGAATCGGATTTTAGATATCTTGATCCGTTCTCAAATTAGAGCATTTAAAGTGCGCAAAAATTACCTAAAAATCCCCAAAATGTTATTTTCTAACAAGTGACCCCTCATTTTAAAGGTTTTTGCACGCTGAACACGATGGTGGAATCGGATTTTAGATATCTTGATCCGTTCTCAAATTAGAGCATTTAAAGTGCGCAAAAATTACCCAAAAATCCCCAAAATGTTATTTTCCAACAAGTGACCCCTCATTTTAAAGGTTTTTGCACGCTGAACACGATGGTGGAATCGGATTTTAGATATCTTGATCCGTTCTCAAATTAGAGCATTTAAAGTGCGCAAAAATTACCCAAAAATCCCCAAAATGTTATTTTCTAACAAGTGACCCCTCATTTTAAAGGTTTTTGCACGCTGAACACGATAGTGAAATCGGATTTTAGATATCTAAATCCGTTCTTAAATTAGAGCATTTAAAGTGCGCAAAAATTACCCAAAACTAGGATAATCTTTAAACTCTTACCCCCACCCCCTTAGAGTGGTCAGATTGAAAAATGTGAGAAGTATTAATTGAAGACGAGAGTTCGAAGCAAAAAAGGGGGAGGCAAACGATTAGTACAACTCCTTGAATTTACCCACAGCGATCAAATAAATAAGCACTTAGTACAATTACGTAATAAACAAACGGTAGAATCAGGATGGACAAAACGTACAAATTAAAATAAATACGAAGAGAATATACATAGAAAACCAAATTTTAGACCGAAGTTTTCCTTTATTCAAAACCATAGCCATTAATTCGAATATTTCTTTGAAAATTCGCTCATTAAGTCATGCTGCATGACTGATTTTTTTTTTTCTTGCACCGAAAAGCCTCGTCAACATGACTGTGAATGAAACGGCATGAATCCGGCCCAGATATCATCGCTACGGAGCACCTGATTATAGTCGCGGATGGCTGTATGAAGTCGACTTGGTTGTTCTGTGATATAAATTCATTTGAAAAATGACGGATCTTTTGGATTTTGTTGATAGGTACTTTTGCAACTTGAACAAAAGTTGAAGTATTATTCGGTAATTATTACACAACGGTAAATTATTACGCAACAGTTTATAATACTATCTACGCAGAAGGGGCATCTATACAGGTAAATTATTACACAAAGGTTTATTATTTACCTTATGCTTTATGAATTACTATAAATAATTATTGAATCCCGCGCATTTGTATGGAACTTTAATTCCCAGGCCGGCTCCAGTACTCCTTAGGGCTTTCCTGGAGGGAGCTCGAGGGTACTGACCACAGAAAACAGTGATCTACGCAGAAGGTGCATTTATACAGGTAAATAATAAACCGTTGTGTAATAATTTGCAGTGTTTTTTAAATGAGGGTGATTGAAATTAAAAAAATTAAAAATGCGGCAAGAAATGAGACGTATCAGGTCTATTGACATTTTATCAGCTGCTGGCCCAAGGAGGCGGAGATATGACAAACCTTCGTGACAACCTTCAAGAAACTTTGCTGTGACTTTTCGAAAACCTCCCCTCAGTTTGATTTTGAGGAATTGTTTTTTAAATTTGTTTATCTTGCGGTTCCATCATCCATCCACTGCGGTTCCGTACACAGTTTAAAGTGAGGCACTAGCGCTCCAAGCGGGATTTGAGCTGAACTCTCGTCGATTTACCTGATACGTCATTATTTCTAGCGGGAACTCATAAATTCAAATTTCACGCTCGTTTTCTGTCAATACTTTCCTATACAAACATCTCATTATGTGGTAAATTAGTGATACATTTCCGTAAATGAAGAGAATTTGGTCCAAAAATAGGAATTTGTAACCATGAAAAATTCCCATTATAGTAATTTTATTAATTAATGCACATTTTAACAAAATGAGGAAAAATCTGCACTCGCTGTGGTGACAACGGCGGGGTATTCATCTCCTTACTCCTGGTGCCTGCTGTGGTGACAACCGCGGGGCGCCTTCCTCTCTCTCCCCTAGCACTCCCTATGTTGACAACCGCGGGGTGCTAGTTAAAAGACTATTAAGGAGCACCTAATACCTGCTGTGGTGACTACGGCGGGGTATTAGTTTTCCTCTCACCCTTCCAACTACCACCTGCTGTGGTGACAACCGCGGGGCGTTAGCAAGACTCCAACCGAGCACATCCTTCGTTCATCCTTCAATCTTCCATGCAAACCAACCTCATCCAACTTTTCGCCCGACTTTCCTAAGCCCACTCACCGGCTCACGACAGTATGTATATAATTTTGCGCATTTCGTCTCAATGTAAGCCGATGCTTTGAAAGTAGCACAGCGGCAAACAGGCCAAAATAAGAGTGGAATAATTTTCTCGACGGCGAGAACATCAACATGGCATTTCGTCAGATCTTGAGGTTTATTTCGCATTTATGGCTCCTCTTGATAAATTGTAGAGCTTGCTGATTGGATCTTTGACAATTCGAGTAGTATTACGTGCCCGGAGACTCAAACTGATTAGACCCATAACGGTCATCACAATTGCACACCTTCGTGAAATTTATTGAGATATTAACTACGACAAAAAATAAGACAAGCTGACAAAGGACCAAAAATCGATTATTTTGCTTCAAATCCGATAAGCAATAAGTCGATGGGTACTTATGACGAAACACTTGAAAAGGTAAACAATTTGGAACTTTTTTGGCAAATTGTGATTTTTGTAATCAACCCATCAAAGCAACAGAAGTTTGTTCCAATGGTAAAAAACGAGGAATTTGAAGATAATAATATAAGTACAAATAGCAACTTGATCATGAGTATATATTATATAATTCTGCGCACGAAAATCGCATCCGTCTCAATGTAAGCCGATGTTTTGAAAGTAGCACAGCGGCAAACAGGCCAAAGTAAGAGAGTGGAATAATTTTCTCGACGGCGAGAACATCAACATGGCATTTCGTCAGATCTTGAGGTTTATTTCGCATTTTTGGCTCCTCTTGATAAATTGTAGAGCTTGCTGATCGTATCTTGGATACTTCGAGTAGTATTACGTGCCCGGAGACTCAAACTGATTAAACCCATAAGGGTCATCACAATTGCACATCTTCGTGAAACCCCTCTTCGTCCATCTTGAACTTCAAATACCCAAAATCGCCTCCTATCTCTTCAATCAGGGCCTTTCGAGCTTGGACAAATTGGGAGAACCCTCCCGTTCGGGATCGAGAAAAATTAATAACTTTCCGATTTTAACAAGCTGACTAAAGGACTTTTTCGAGTTGAAAAACCTTCAACGCAGTGAGTAATAACGACGCAGAAGGCCGAGAGAAGAGTAACGAACTGTAGTAGGGAAGACCCGAGTGGAGGGGAGGCAGAGGGGTAGCTGCTTGAATGGAGGGGTGGAACCTTCTCCTGCCAAGAGGAGATAAAACTTCTTTGATCTGCTTTCTCCTCTTGAGCTCTTTTTTTAGCGGATACTAATTGAGGGAAGCGACTGTGTTAGAACAGGAATCGAACTGTAATTAATTAGAAGTTCTTCCCACCAAGGGCATCGCGAATCTGTTAAAAGGGAACGAAGAAAAAACAGCGTTTCAGAACGCTCAAATGGATGAAATTTCAAGAGTCGGAAATATTTGTACAAATATTTGGATTTCAAGCTGTATATAATTGAATATCGATTATCAACTCAGAAATTCAAGGGATGTTGCGATTCTACTCGACCTTCCAACTCAAAAAGGTATTGAATTTCAAAGAGAAGTTTTTGATAGATGACCACACCATCCAAGTATATCCAAGTATCCAAGATCTACCGTAATGTTCCAAGGATCTTGGTACATATTCAGCTATTATTGATTCTCTTGTGCAGACTGCTGTGTCGCACGGCAAACCGCGAAGTGGACAGACAGTTCGCCATTGTAAATGCCATCCACATGATTAGTATGGTGTAAAACGCCATTCTGATGATTGATTATTAAGATGGGTAACGGCAGACTGCTGCATTCTGGGATCCCATTGTAATAAAAACTTGCTGACCTCAAGATAGATTTTATTCAGTGAAATTCATCTACGAAACAAGGAAACGATAATTTTCTTAGTTTCACGCTAGGTGTTACCATTATGTTCGCGAAAATTATTTTTTCCTTAGTTTCGTAGATGAATTTCACTGAATAAAATCTATCTTGAGGTCAGCAAGTTTTTATTACAATGGGATCCCAGAATGCAGCAGTCTGCCGTTACCCATCTTAATAATCAATCATCAGAATGGCGTTTTACACCATACTAATCATGTGGATGGCATTTACAATGGCGAACTGTCTGTCCACTTCGCGGTTTGCCGTGCGACACAGCAGTCTGCACAAGAGAATCAATAATAGCTGAATATGTATTCAGGTCAATTCTTGAGGTCAACAACAGGATCCCAGAATGCAGCAGTTTGCCGTCCACCAGCAAGCTACAAGAAGCCAAATTTATAAAATACAGAAAAGACGGGTGAAAGATATACTGAAGGCTGGTGCGATTTGGCTCCATCTAAATGTAATAATAGCAAATGTTTTGTACTCAGAAACGCTATTAGTGTCCAAATATGCTTGGTGATCAGCAATGGGATCAGAAACGACCCGCATCAACATCAGAACAATATTACTGTTGGGTGGACTAACGCATAGTATTGCAACTGTTATTATTTATCAACTGCTACCACTGTTGTCGTGGTACCCCTCAAGCCTCTACTCTAACCCCTCCTATTATAATATCGAAAGATATAAAAGAAGGGAACCACGAGCCGGGTAGCGCCTACCACCAACCGCCATCCCTCTTCAATGGTCATAATGGCCGATTGTGGACGGGGGACGGGTGGAATCGGGCCCAGCTGGTCATTCGACTTGCGACCCCTCTATCTCTCTCTTCTACAGCTTCTTGCACTCGCTGTGGTGAAAACCGCGGGGTGCTCTCCTTCTTCCTGGTATCTGCTGAGGTGAAAACCGCGGGTTGCTCTCCTCCTTCCTGGTATCTGCTGAGGTGAAAACAGCGGGACACCTACCTCTCCTCTGGCACCTGCTGTGGAGAAAACCGCGAGGTACTAGCCTCCACATTCCATGCGCCTGCTGTGGTGAAAACCGCGGAGCATTAGTAAAAAGACTCCTACGGAGCACGTCCTTCCTCATCCGTCCCCATCCGCCTTCATCCAACCTCTCAACTTCATCCTCATCCAACTGACCTGCCATGTCCTAAGCACAACACACCGGCTCACGACAACTGTATTAACTCAGAACCTATAAACTATAAACGTTATAACATCGGGTGAGACAAAACGCAAAGATACGAGTAGAGTAGCTGTTGACTTTCAACTTAATTATCAATCAGATAGGTATAGCATTTTACCATCATATTAGCAGCATAGTTTCCATCACATCTCATAGTACTTTTCTGGAACATCAATCGACAAATCTCCTCACTAAGGGGATCACAAATTCCGGGTGGAGCCAAATGCATGTACGTAGTTATTCCCACTAGACCGAATGTTTTTCTTGAACGCGCAGCTTGGTAACTAAACCCTTTTACTTTTAAGTAGGTACTTACTTACTAAAAGTTTGGGAGTTAGGTATAGGTGTAGGTATTTGGAAGTTCAAGTCCAATTCCACCCATTCTGTTTTTTGATGATTCGTAGGTTCAAATTTTGATGGGTATTTGAAATAATAATTTCCGGATGGTTCAAAAGGTTCATAATGTAAACTGTGAACCAACATGAAACGGAGCGAACCAATTAACTTCCTTTTCAACTCGCCAGTGCATGAAATATTTTGTCGTGACTTGAATTCGTTTGTCGCTAAGCGCTGACGCACTTCATAATTTTGCACTGGACGTGTAGGAAGATACTTCGTGCTTTCTCATCGTTTCTCTCGACGTTCGTAAAGTAAGAGAGAAATTGAGTTTTGAACGAGGTTTCTGCAGAATCATCGACAGCCCATTAGAGGTTCGGCGAACCCTCGACGAGGGGAAGGTTCACATGGGGAGGCCATTCCGCTTATGATGAATGGACTTTACATTGCAGCTGCTGATACAACGAGAATCAGTAAGTCGTTTACTCATTATGACGAGGACTGCCTATACCAACTCGAACAGCGTGCTGGGCGTTGCATTTAAAAACCCCTGGCGGTGGACATGAGCGAACTCGTCATTTAGTACGCAACTAACCATAAAATTATTGCGTGGATCCTTCAGGAGGACCCACTGTGAACTAGTAGTGAAGATCTCTCTTTGGCAACGAACAGGGAAGCCCTTTTGCAGAGGGTCTGGACACCTAGCGCTCGCATCACAAAAACGGAAAACCAATCCACGAAGAAAACAACGGGAAGCGATGGATTTGAACCCAGTACAACTACAAGTAGGTAACACTACATGTGAATGTGTGGCTGTTCTCGAGTCGTTTTTTTCTTCCGGTGGAGACCGGGTCGGAGGGGGACTCTCGAGGATCCACCGTCACTCTCCTCACTCTGTTACAGCCTCCATGCTGGATATCTGCTAATGATTTACTGAGAACACATGGTCGAGTAGAGGAACTATGGACTGTTGTGGGCAGTTGAGCACTAAACATCGTCATGGACCATGATCAACAAATACTAAAATGGTACCTACAGTCAATAAAATTCCTATATTTCAAACGGGAATCGGCATTTACATGAATGGCTCTAGAAAACATGGCTTCGATTAAGCACGTCAAATTCCAAGCTATTACCAAGGAAATCAAGGTTTCCGACAGCAAATTTCAAGTTTTGCAAGGACAAATTCAAGATTTTAAAAATTCAATTGAAGGTTTTCCTAATTTATCCGACACTTTTACTGAACAATACAGCAATAGTGAGGAAGAATTTTTCAAATATCGAAAACCGATTTGAACCTGGTACAACGCAATTATTCAGCCCTGTTAAATTTTTTGAGTTCGCCCACAGCATTTTCGTAATCAAATTCAAGGGTTTCCCCAACAAAATTTATGATTTCCTAAATCAATTTCACATTTTATAGAAATAAAAAATACAAGGATTTTTTCAACTCGAATTCAATAGGTATAAGGAATTGACGCTTCTTCTTTTCCTTCAACTCGAAATGGAAAACCTTTAACTCAATTTAGAATACCTGTACGAATACACGATTTTACCTCAGAAACCCTTACATTTGAGTTGGAAATCTTTTTCGCGTGTGCAGCAGGTAGGGATATTTTATGGTCGGCCCTTTGCTTTGACAACTTTATCTGGTTAAATGTCAATGAACCCACACCCTTGAAAACTCGCCGTTCTCTTGCTGCCCAAGCCAACAAATCTCGTCCAGTCAAAATCATAGATATAATATATCTATTGTATATTACTAATAATATAATACTAGTGATATAATATACATTATATTACTAGTTCTATATAATTACATATTGGTCAAAATAAGACAGGTCGTAAATATACTCCTATTACTCGCATTTACATTTACCTTGTACCTACAGCCCGCTGCTCGATTCCAAAGGTTCATTATTGAAAATGATGAACCAAAAGCAATAGGTACCTAAATCTTTGGGTTCTATACGACCGCAGTCGACTGAAGGGGTTAGCCGTCTACTTCTTCGCGTCCCAGTAAAAATTTCGGTTTCGGTAATTAACAAAACTGAGGTAAGTAGGTCATTGAGAATGATAAGCGAGCGGTTTAATGAAGTCAATGTGTCTGTTTTTCCACAAACAGTTGATAGTATAACCTAAGTATAAGTATAACCTTCCCATAGAGGACACTTTTCAAGGCGTTGCGTCCATAAGGCCACTTGGGCCACTGCCCCGGCACCCAGAAAAACAAAAAATTCCCAAAAAATGCCAACCATTTGTTCAGTTGGCATTCGAATTTCCCTCCATATACTGTACTTAGCATTTTTCACGAAGTTCAACAGCGATTCGACAGAGTTCTCTGGCTATGGATATTCAATATGTGTTTCCGTCATGTTGGCTCCCCTGTAGCTCCATGGAGCATTTTATCGGAATATAGCTACACTAATCGATGTCTTGCAATCGAAATCGAAACCTACGCTTCTGAAACTGACAGGTCCCGGGACCTGGTGTCGCCAGGGTAACCGAGAAAAGTGGCCCGTCCGCGCAAGCTCAGTAGAGTAAAAATTTGGTTAGCCACGCCCCTTTTGGGCCCGGGGCCCACATTTCCATTCAAAAACCGATTGCGTTCACAATCGATTGGATTGTTTCAATTCATCTTGTCATCTCGATAGGAGATGCTTGTCGTTTGACCTGTCCTCCCTTAAAAATTCTTATCACTTTCGCCATTCTGTTCCTATGTTGAGTTTTCAATTTTCTGCTTAAGTTTCGAATTTTGTATGTTCCCATTCGAGTTCCCGGGACAGATTTGGATTTGCGATAATTAAGTGCGTTGTGTCCTCTCTGTGGTCTTGTGGATTGATCGACGTCGACATACACAGATAAGTACCTAGCTTCTAGTCTGATTCTCCATCCAAGTAGGTACTGGCCGGCGGGTCATTACTTCGTTGTATTTTAGTCTAGTTCGTTGTTTTTAGTTGTTGTTTAGTTTATTAATTTGCTTCTGTATTTTTGCACCACATGAATTCGGTGGCTAACTTATAGTCGAAATTTTCGACGTTTTCCTACGAGGATAGATAGAGTGATGATTAAAAGTTTAGGAAGAGATAGGCCTTTGCTGAGTATTAGTCAGTATGAAGCTACAGAACTTTTAGCTTCTGGTAATCCCGGGTACTGGTCAGAACTATTGTGAACACAGTGCTTACATTCTGACTTGCTAAGAGCTGCGGTTGATTAAAATCCACCCATTTCCCATAAGAAGACTCCACTGTTGGAAAACATTTACAGGTATTTTGTAGAAAAAGCTGTTAATTTGTGTTCCGGTTTGGTGGCCCACCATTTTCAGAGCCCACGCACCGCTACTGTTTCAAGGCCACTGCCTACTCTTGGGTTTATAGTATTTTGGAAAAATGAAAGAAAAATATTAGTTAGTGGTCTTACATAGGTACAACGGTCGTCTGTAGCGACGACAAAAGAAAAATTCGGCTTTGGGCAATTCGCGTACAGAAAGTCTATATTGAACAAAGAATTGGTGAACACTGTATGGCAGATGGATACCTACGGATAGGATTCGTATGCATTCACATATTTTTTTTCTAGGCTATGTATCCATGATTTTCAACTACACGTGTTCATAATGACACTATTTGAGCCGTTTTAACACACTTTAATTTCACAGATTTCCCTATTAATACATAGTTTCACGCATATTTTCAACCGTTTCATAAAGTGAAACACCGATTTTTCAAAAGTCTTGAATAAGGTCGCCATTTGCGGTGGTTTAGGAAGCCTTGTTAACAGTATTTCGCATTACGTTGTTCATCGATGAAAACTCACATTGGCTTGGACACTGTTTTCAGGTGAGAAATGCCGCGTACTTCACAAGCAAACAGACGAATTTACTCGAACTGTTTGCCAAGTACAACAGATCTACATGAGTTTCTGGATAATGTTTTTAAAGTTTAAAAAAATTTTCATTATCTACTAAATAGGCAAATATTATTAAGTACCTAAGTATTTTTAACCGATTTAAAAAAAGGAGGAGGTTCTCAATTCGACCTGTTTGTTCGTCCAGCGACTATTCCGAAACGATTGGACCAATTTCGATTAATCTTTTTTTTAAATGAAAGAGGATCATCCCACCCGGTGGTCTCACTATATTTTATTATTTTTGTAAAGACCGGCCCAGCATGAACCAACAGGAACAGGAATAACGATTATGATAAGCGATTATTCCGAAACTACTGGACATATTTCCATGAATCTTTTTTTTTTTTTTCAAATGAAATAGGATCATCCCGCGGTGGACCCACACTAGTTTTCCAAGTAAAAAAAAGTGGTACTGGGCCGGTACCAGGCCAGTTATACTGTTCGATTTCTCGTACGATGGCAGACATTGCACGACGTGACGGCAGAAAATAGTCTCCCAAAGTCTCCAGATGCCCCAGTAGCGGTATCAGTAATTGATAGCATAAGGTATACCTAGTACTAAAAATATCGCACTAGAAAGAAAAAAAAATTGAAAAAAAAAAAGTATCCCACACAGCCTTCATATTGGCCTGAATTGTAACCTTGGTTACAATTCAGTTGAAATTTGGCGCCAGCTTCAGAAATTTTGTTGTAACGGCTTTGAATAAATTATGTACGCTTGTTCAGCATAAAAATAGTTATTCTTTACTTTTTAGTTTTATACAGCTTTGTTTGAAGTCCGGTCTGGTTTTTGTTAATAATTGTCACAATTTAATTTTGGCTTCAAAATGTTTACCGATTTTTTATAAATTTTAGAAAATATATTATAAATTTAAGATATTTTATGCAACAAAAAAGGTACCTATTTACGTATTTTAGTGACCAACATATTTCGCATTTTTAAATACATAAAAATGGGCGTAATCGATCTGGGGAAATGTCCTCAGAGGCCCGAGTTGAAAACGCAATCTAAGTGGGGCAAGAGCATGAAACTGAACTGGGGAATGGACCTCAAGAAAAGCCTGTTATTGTCAAGCGATCTGGATGCTCGCTAGCGCTCGCATCTCAAAAAAGATAAACAATCCCAGAAACTATCCCGTGAATGAGCAGGTTGTTTGGGACTTCTGAATAGATTAGTGGAATGCATTGTCAAGCGATCTGGATGCTCGCTGGCGCTCGCATCTCAAAAAAGATAAACAATCCCAGAAACTATCCCGTGAATGAGCAGGTTGTTTGGGACTTCTGAATAGATTAGTGGAATGCATTGTCAAGCGATCTGGATGCTCGCTAGCGCTCGCATCTCAAAAAAGATAAACAATCCCAGAAACTATCCCGTGAATGAGCAGGTTGTTTGGGACTTCTGAATAGATTAGTGGAATGCATTGTCAAGCGATCTGGGTCAAGAAATACCTGTGGGCTGTAGCTAACCGTTACAACTCGACCAAGGATCCTGAAAACTAGGCAGAACCCCCCAAAACGACGGATCAACTCTCGTTGACAACACTTAATTATTTTAAGGTGCGTAATTTTTTTCTCAATAAATGCCGTTTTTACCGCCATAACAGTTGCCCCAGTTCAATTGCGCGTCTTCCAGATCCTTCCCCAGTTAGATTGCGTTTCGGCCACTTTTGCCCCAGTTGAAAACCGCCCATAAAAATTATATCCCTAGCGTTATCCCAAATAAGCAAAAACCTCGTAATGTCCGAAAAATCTCCGAGTAACGGACAAAAGCTCGGCCACCGCAGGTGCTCTTCAGAAGTTTCATTGCAAATTAAAATGTAGGTGTACGTTATATTTTAGATCATAGTTGAACATAGTTATCCTAGGTTCATTAGTTTTTATTGGTTGTTAGTTACATGTAATGTGTTCTAATAAATATGTGTACAGTGGGACATCTCCTAACGGACGTTATCAGATTCCCCGAATGTTCTCCACTGGTTCCTGCACGTCTGTTTAATTTTCAATCGCCTCGATCGTGTGTTCACGTTCTATTTCCGATTCCCTGAACTTCGCCCAGGAACGGTCATGTTTTCATTCATTTTCAAGAATTTTGAGGCAGGGGTTCATTTTCTGATGATAGCGATGGTATACCTAAGCGGCCCTGTTTGATGGTGGGCGTTTTACTTGTAACGGAAGAATTCTCGTTCCCCATGTTTTTGTTTGTTTTTCTTTAAATTATTTTTATTTCCACAAATTGACAAGAAAACTACATCATATCGCAAAATTAAGTTAAATCCCTTAGATAGGCATAAATAAATATATCGTGGAAATTCTGACTTCACTTGGGCACATCCCGCGTGTGAGGTCAGAGTTCAGTTGCTAATAGCACTTTCTCAAGCGAAAAACGTAGCAAAACAAAATAAATAAGCTCACTCCATCATGGGGAAAAAACAAAAGAAAAGGAAAGTCCCTCATAGGAAATCAGATCGGGCATGAGCTAGACGTGTCATTTTATGAGTAAATCTTGAAACACACTGACAAATTTTTACATCGAAGTAGATTTCAAAATGCGTTCACAGCGCTCTAGCATCGGGCCTCGTCTGCTAACAACTGTTTCAGGATTTTTATTTATTTTTTTTGGTTTATTATTTTCAATAATGAACCATTGGAATCGAGCATGAAAAAAAAAATTCTTACCCCCCCTCAAAATTTGATGGTTTACGTTTCAAGGTACCTATGTAGAATCCAAAACTGCAATAAAAATATTTCTGTCTGTCCGCCGTACGCCGTACGGGCCACTTTTCTTAGTTACCATGAAAAAAAATTTATGAAATTCGGGTTATAGGTTCCGTTCGGCGTCTAGTTGGTCCTCGAAGCTCGACGTTACTGTGAGTCATCTCTAAGGGGTTCAAAATAGGGGTTGAAATTTTCAAAACGCCTATACCATTTTTTTACGTAAATATTTTTACGGTTTTAAATAGTTCTTGAACTTGCGAGTTTTTTAAGACCATCCGGAGCATCGTACGTCCAGCCGTTCGTTCACAGTAAGGCCCCGAAGTTTGCACCGACAGGCATTTTCGACTCCAGTGTGAATGAAATTGTATACAATTCAAACCAAATCTCGTAACCAGAGACGCGCCCACAATAGGAAATTTGGCGGAGATGAAATCATTGGTAGGGATCACCTGATTATATTGGCGGAGTATGAAGTCGAGTTGGTTGTTCTGTGATATTATTTAATTTGAAAAATGATGGCTCTTTTGGAGTTTGTTGGTAGGTAGTGAAACTTGAACAAACGTTGAAGTATTATTGATGGGTAAATTATTACTACGGTAAATTATTACTCAACGGTAAATTATTACACAACGGTTCATTATACCATCTACCTAGAAGGGGCTGGAGTTTGTTGGTAGGTACTTTTGCAACTTTTTTCACTCCTCATCAACAATTTCTTTTCAGAACTTCATTATTTGTGTTTCTTTTTGTTAGGTACTGTTTGTCATCGGCAGAATTATTTTAGCAACATTTAACTCGTGATTTAGGTAGGTACCTAGTAACGAGTACGGGGTTAGGTACTAACCTACGGAGGGTCTGCGATCTACATAATATGTATAGAATAGTACATATTATATTATATAGACGGGTTATCTATACATAGAGCTGTGATCTGTAACAGAAGGGTATTCTATACAAAATAATAAACCGTTGTGCAGGGATTTGCAGCGTTTTTTTCATCAATATTATACAATACGTAAATGGCATTCATTAAGACAGGTACAGAAAATTGTTCCCCAATATTGGCTAACTGCCCGTGTTAGGGGAAGAGAAGCGTCACTGGCCGTATTTTGCCACTACAATTCATTTTCAGGTTGTATAGGAAGTTTCACTGTAATCTGTCTATGCAAAACTTGTCGGGCGTTTGACTGTAAGTAAGAAATGTAGTCTTCCTTGGCCTCAGCAATTCCAAAACAGTAGGTACCTACCTACACGTCCTCCCGATAAAGACTTGATGGAGTTTCTGGTTTCAAGAGCGAACAGCGGGTTTTAGAAGTTCAACCAAACCGACATCCTACCCTCAGTGGATTTTGAGTTAATAGTATTCTGGGGAGAGTGGAAGATAAACTTCTAAACATGCCGGCCTCAGCAGGCCTGCAGCCCCTTTTGAACTAATCCGATCTTTCCTCCCACACTTTCCCGTTTAACCCGACACGGTACTCGGCAACTACCTGCTACTAGAGACGAATACTAAAATACTTAGCTACTAGCACATTATCAACGTACTGTGCCGAACTTGCCCACTAAATTAACTTACGTGATTGGTTTTCTCAAGTTTAAAGAACCTAACTCATACAAGACTACTCTTACAGATGATACACAACCGAGAGTAATTATGAATACGATGATGAGAGCCTAATCCACAGCCATGAAGATAATAAGTACTTACTACAGAAGTACGTGTGCGCATTTCTCAGTTATGTAGCGAAAGTCATGTGGATACTACGTCTCGTTTTCAAACTAGTTACACACCCACCTATTATCGCACCTCCAATGCAATAGGGCCACAACTCGAAAATTTGTGATTTTTGGTTTATTCGCCCTCAAACATCGCTACTATGAGTTCTTTCAGCACACTCGACCCTGTATTAAAATTACGTATCTAAGCCACAGAAAAACATTAAAACGTCCTCGTTGCACTGGTGTTTTTTTGAAATATATTAATGCAACACAGTCACAACTCGAGATGCGGCCATGTTACACTGAAAATAAAAATTTAATTTCCCGCAACGAGGCCACAAGTCGAGAAGTGGCCTTGTTGCACTGAAAATAAAAATTCACTTTCTCGGTCCTGAAGCCAGATATCGAGATGCGTCCTTGTCGCAGTGAATACAAGAATGACCATAGGGCAGTGGATTTCCAACAAATAAATTTTGAACGGAAGCGTACAGCTGGCCGTCCGCCTCCCTTGCTGCATCCAGCTTACAAGGCACCACCTAAGATAGCTGCAGCAAAAGCGAAAGATCTAATGGACTTATGTCGGGAAAACATAATCCCGAAAATACATCACAAGTTCTACGAAAGTCTGTAAAAATAATTTAAAATTTTATTCAATGATATTGCTGTAGCACCACTAATTAAAATAATAGTCATGTTCATAAAAAAATATTTAATAAATTAATTATCTACTTTTACGGCTTTGGGTGATTTTTTTCGTTTATATTTTTTTGAACGTGACAATAACTTTATAATGGACCATGATTATTCGCCCCCCTTCAACACCAGGGTGAACCTCATCCAATATCGGTTTTCTGTGTTGATCAAGTTATGAACTGGAAGCACATAAAGAAAATAAGACAAGACGACCATCAAACAATCAGTAAAATTATAAAGGATAGTTGGGTGTATAGATCACTAACTGTGATTAGGGGAGGCCTTTTTTAATGCATAATTACTATTATTTTGAAAGGTAAAAGTACGAAATCGTAACAGCGAGAAAAATAATTATTGAAGGCTGGAAATTAGTAAAGGTAGAATCTGTATAACAAAAATGAAGTCATAACTACAAAAACTTGAAACTTTTCAGTGCATTAAGGCCATAATCTCGTTTAGGGCTTAAGTTATCTAACTAATATCAAAGAGAACGACTGTGGACGCTTTCTAACCTATATTGAATAGTTCTTGTAGAACATTCCAGTTTTGAGACCCTAGCCTGAACTTTCTTCAACCGTTCAAAAACTTTAAATGCTCCTGACAAATTCACAAAACCGACATGTGGCCCTATTGCATTGACATTTTCAGTGCAATAAGGCCATATCTCGTATGGGGCCTAAGTTATCTAACTAATATCAAAGAGAACGACTTTGGACGGTTTCTAACCTAGATTGAAAAGCTTTTCTGGCCCTTTCCAGTTTTGGGACCGTAGCCTGAATTTTCAACAAGCGTTCAAAAACTTTAAATGCTCCTCCTGAAAAATTCACAAAAGTCGACATGTGGCCCTATTGCATTGGAGGTGCGAAACCATTTCCCCAACATCTGTTGGTGAGTTTAACTTTTTAGACAAATTTCATTATTTTGAGGGGGGAAAAGCGGACTTCCCCATTTCGACGACGCTGAACACGAATCATGGAAAAAACGCTGCAAGTTATTACACAACGGTTTACTATTTACCTATTTACTGTATTTCTGCGTAGATCACTGTTTTCTGTGGTCGATACCCTCGAACTCCCCCCCAGGAAAGCCCTAAATCGAGTAAAGTTCGAGTTAAGCCCTAATACACTACTTTTTGATTTTAATTAATTAATTTAAATAGAAAATAGTTCAATTTAGAAAAGGCAACTCTTGTGTCGGCGACACGGGCTTTTAGCCTAATGCCGAACAATATTATTCATGTAATATTATCTTTCTATATTGTCATTCTTTATTTTTCTTTAATGAATAAAGTCTCTCTCATCATAATAGGAATTAAAGTTTCATACAAATGCACGGGATTCAATAATTAATTACTGGTAGTTATTCATGAAGCATGAGGTAAATAATAAACCGTTGTGTAATAATTTAACCAATAATACTTCAACATTTGTTCAAGTTGCAAAGGAACCTATCAACAAAATCCGAAACAGCCATCATTTTTCAATGAAATAGTATCACAGAACAACCAACTCGACTTGATACAGCCATCCTTGATTATAATCAGGTGGTCCCTAGCGATGATATCTGGGCAGGATTTATACCGTTTGATTCACGATCGTGTTGACGAAGCTTTTCGGTGCAAACGAACGGCTGGTCGTACAATGCTCCGGGTGGTCTTAAAAAATTCTTAAGTTCAAGATCGATTTAAAAACGTTGAAAAAACTATCCTCTTCTATTGAAGGTTTTCGAGCTACGGCGTTCTGAAAAATTCAACCCCTATTTTTCACCCCTTAGAGATGACTGACAGTAACGCAGAGCTTCGAGGACCAGCTGGACCCCAAACGGGAGCTACAAACCAAATTTCATTAATTTTGGTTCATGGTAACTAAGGAAAGCGCTAAATACGGCGTACAGACAGACATTTTTTTTAATCGCATTTTCGGATTCTACATATCTTGAGACGTAAACCATCAGATTTTGAGGGGGGTTAAAAATTTTCTTCGTGCTCGATTCCAAAGGTTCATTATTGAAAATAATAAACCAAAAATGGGAATTTCAGCTCCTTTAGGTAGTTGAGTATGTGAGCGTGTGTGCGCGCATTTCTGCGAGCTGCCATAACTCCCGACCCAATGGTCTAAATTGGTTCAAGTTTTGAAGGTAGTTCGGGGTTTGGTCCTAGTTGGTCCCATTGGAATTTCGTCTGATCAGAAGTAGATACTCCGCATGCGCAAAACGTGAAAAACGTCGAACCCACGTAATAGATGACCCGATGGTCCAAACTGGCTCAAATTTTGACGATAGTTCAGGGACAGGTCCTAGTTGGCTCCATACGCATTTCGTCGTATTCGTATCAGTAGCTGCCACTGCGCATGGGCAAACCTGATCACCGCTTAACCGCCATAACCCACAACATAACGGTCCGAATTGACTCGAACTTTTATGGTAGCTATCCTAGAAAATACCATACAAGAAGCTACCTATATTATTAACACTGACAACTAATCCCAACCACACTAGCAAGGCCGAGCCATGTAATCCATGGATTACCGGGTGCACAGCTATTCGTTCCCGAATACCAGCTTATTCTAAGCCTACCGAACGGTCGGAACTGGGGCTACCTGTGCGGGTCGTAAAAGTAAGTGCTCAATTCAGTCCCGTTCCCTTCTATATAGCCAGGTCGTAAGCGCAGGACGTCCTGGCGGTTCAAATGCGTACATTCTACTCGTAAATGTTCTGTGAGAGGTCGACGTGAGACGCTGTGAAATGTTGAGTGAACGGGGGTAAGTTGATGAAAGTGATGAATGGCTTCAAATATTATAGGTACCTATTCATAAGTGGCTGATTACGTGAAGATGAGGACAAGATAACGAAGAAATTACATTTGTGATGAATATTGACGAGGAGAGTTTTTCCTTACATCCACCATTAGTAACAGTTCCTAATATTCTAAATATATTTTAAATGTAGTGACTTATAATTATTATAAAAACGCTGCAGTCCTTGTCACATAATGTTGGCTTTCACTTATGGTTTGTTTCATGCGCAATAATTGAAATTTGATGGTTTCCACCAATTTTGGCCTCCAACACGAATTAAGCTCCATTTTTTTAAAAATTATCTTTGATCATTGGTAGTGCCATTTACCCAACTGCCTTGATTCACCTGCTGATACCATTTCTAGCGTTATTATATAGATGTATGACGATTTCAGACAATTCCCCAGGTTTTTGACTCATAAAAAATGAATTTTGGGAGCTGAACCTTCGTTACAACCTCAATTCTTCACTCTTTGGTCAAAATCAACTTCATACTCGGTCGTCTAGCCCTATAAAACATAGAAAACGATACCTCACAAGCTCACGTTACTAAACGCTGCGAAGTCCTTGTCACACGGGTTTATTATTCTACTGGACAAACCTACAGAAATGTTGGCTGCTCACTTGTTTCTTTCATGTGAAATAATTAGAATAGCTATTTCTGATGGTTTTCACCAATTTCAATCCCCCCCCCCCCCCCCCCCCCAACACGAAATACTCTCCATTTTGGTTTATTATTCTGTGAATAATGCACCTATGTATTCGCTCAGCAAAAAATTTTTATAACACCCCCTCAAACTTTTTTCTTTTCCGTTTCAAGGTGCGTAGATTCCAAAAATGCAATGTCCGTCCGCCGTACGCCGTATCACGTGTACAGGCTTCATTTTAGATCTAAAAAAGTCGTTCTTTCGCACACATGCTCCATTTGGGCCCTAGTTGTGTCCCGAAACTTTTCAGCCCGATCGGAATATACCCAGGGGTGTTATGAGTGAAAATGTGTGTAAAAATAGGTACTTTTTGCGTTTTAGCAACACGTTAGTAAAATGAGCTTTTGAGGTATCGTTTTCCATGTTTTTGGGGACGAGAAACCGAATATGAAGTCGATTTTGGCCAAAGACGCGGAAATCGAGGTTTTACCATTGGTTCAGCTCCCAAAATTGGTTTTTTTTTTTAGTCAAAAACCTGGAAAACTGTCTGAAATCACCATCAATGTGTATACTAACATTAGAAAAAGTGTAAACAGCTGAATCAAGACCATTAAATCGCACTACCAATGATCAAAGATGATCCGGGGGGAAAAAAAGTGTACCTATTTCATGTTTTGGGGGCCAAAATTGGTGGAAATCATCAGGAATAGCTATTTCAATCATTCCACATGAAAGAAACTATAAATTTAACTGCCAACAAGAATCTCTAGAACTCCAATAGAATAATAAACCCATGTGACAAGGACTTTGCAGCGTTTTTTTCTTCACATTATCTTTGATCATCGACAGTGCCATTTAATTGTATTTATTCACCTGTTGACACTGTTTCTAATGTTATTATACAAATTGATGGCGATTTCGGACAATTTCCCAGGTTTTTCACTCACAAAAAATGAATTTTGGGAGCTGAACCTTCGTTACAACTTGAATTCTTCTCTCTTCGGTCAAAATCAACTTCATATTCGGTCTTCTCGCCCTAAAAAAAAATAAGGAAAACAGTTCACTAGAACCTCAAAAATACCTCGAACAGCCCTATTTTTACACCAATTGTTTCCCCCACAACACCCCTGGGTATATTCCGATTGGGCTGCCAAGCTTTGAAGCTCAACTGCGACCCAAATGTGTTCCCAAATGGGCACCCAAACTTTGCACGGAAGAAAGACGATTTTAGGCCAAAATGTAACGTAAATTTAAGGCTGAGACTTCGTTAGAACCTATATTTTCCACTCACTGGTCAAATGCGACTTCATATTCGGTCTTCTCGTCCTAAAAAACATGGAAAACGATAACTCAAAACCTCGTTACTAAAATTTAAAAAAAAAATTCTATACCCATTTTTCACTCATAACACCCGGGTATATTCCGATTGGGCTGCAAAGTTTTGGAACACAACTAGGGCCCAAATGGAGCATGTGTGCGAAAGAACGAATTTTTTCAACCAAAAATGAAGCCGGTAGGCATGATACGGCGGACGGCGCACGGTGGAATCTACGCACCTTGAAACGTAAAAGAAAAAATTTTGAGGGGGTGTTATAAAAATTTTTTGCTGAGCGAATACATAGGTGTATTATTCACAGAACAATAAACCAAAACTCGGCTCCGCTCTTGACCCTGGACTATGCGTATTTACTTACTTCGGAGGAAACTATGAAACACGGAACATGCTCTAGAATGGGGAACACCACGGAGGTGGTGGAACGGGAGCGAAGGGGAACCTACTCCCGGCAGGCGGAAGCTGTATAAGTTGGGGAAGCCAAGGCGAGCGTGGGAGCTATTTCCGTAACGCTGTTCTTTGTTACCCGTGACTTTTTCTTGTCATCGCAAGAGCGACCGTCGTACTAACATGCTAAAATATACCTACGTATGATAAGGGTAACTCAAAATGAACAGGGAACGAACTGACAACGTTGATCAAGGAACGTTGCTTATTCGTTCCGAAAGGAAGCTACGTCGAATTTAGGGGGCGGAACTGAATTGAGTGTTCTCGGGAACGAATTGAAGGTAACCGGTATTACCCCAAACACATAAATTATGTTTCTTGACAGAAATCGGCGATGAGCCCACTGCAGTCCTGGGATTCGGTTGGAAAAAATCATAAACACACTTGTGCCAGTTCTCGACTAACCCTTCACAAAATGACGCACAAAACTAAGAGGTACCTTAAGGAAATGATTGATTCGGAAACGAAACTAAAAGCCGGATTCCGATGGGAAATGGACCGTTTGGGAATCAACCCGCACCTACCGTCAATATTTCAGTTCATCAAGACCGTTCTGTGTAATTATGGACATTTCAAGGACAGTACTAACAGAACAGACTTGAAATACTAAGCGGTTGTAGAAGAACTGGCCCAATTTTTCTGGAATTGGTTTTTGGTTTATAAAATTTGTAACACCCCCTCAAAATTTGATGGTTTTTGTTTCAACGTTATGCAGAATCCGAAAATGCAATAAAAAAATTTGTCTGTCCGCCGTACGCCGTACTGCGTACTTTTCTTAGTTATCATGAACCAAAATTGATGACATTTGGTTTGTAGGCCCCGTTTGGGGTCTAGTTGGTCCGCGAAGCTCGGCGTTTATGTCAGTCATCTCTAAGGGGTAAAAAATAGGGGTTGAAATCTCCAGGACGACGTTATCTCGAATTTTCTTACGTTTTTAAATAGTTCTTGAACTTGGGAGCTTTTTGAGACCGCCCCGAGCATTGTACGTCCAGCCGTTCGTTCACAGTAAGTCCCCGAAGTTTGCACCGACAGGCTTCGTCAACAGGAGGGTTAATCAAATTGTATCGCTAGGGAGCACCTGATTATAATCAAGGATGGCTGTATCAAGTCGATTTGGTTGTTCTCTGGTCATTCCGTTTGAAAACGCTGCAAATCCCTGCACAACGGTTTATTATTTTGTATAGAATACCCTCCTGTTACAGATCACAGCTCTATGTATAGATAACCCGTCTATATAATATAATATGTACTATTCTATGCATATTATGTAGATCGCAGACCCTCCGTAGGTTAGTACCTAACCCCGTACTCGTTACTAGGTACCTACCTAAATCACGAGTTAAATGTTGCTAAAATAATTCTGCCGATGACAAACAGTACCTAACAAAAAGAAACACACATAATGAAGTTCTGAAAAGAAATTGTTGATGAGGAGTGAAAAAAGTTGCGAAAGTACCTACCAACAAACTCCAGCCCCTTCTACGTAGATGGTATAATGAACCGTTGTGTAATAATTTACCGTTGAGTAATGATTTACCGTAGTAATAATTTACCCATCAATAATACTTCAACGTTTGTTCAAGTTTCACTACCTACCAACAAACTCCAAAAGAGCCATCATTTTTCAAATTAAATAATATTACAGAACAACCAACTCGACTTCATACTCCGCCAATATAATCAGGTGATCCCTACCAATGATTGGCCGTATTCACAAATTCCTATTGTGGGCGCGTCTCTGGTTACGAGATTTGGTTTGAATTGTATACAATTTCATTCACACTGGAGTCGAAAATGCCTGTCGGTGCAAACTTCGGGGCCTTCTGTGAACGAACGGCTGGACGTACGATGCTCCGGATGGTCTTAAAAAACTCGCAAGTTCGAGAACTATTTAAAACCGTAAAAATATTTACGTAAAAAAATGGTATAGGCGTTTTGAAAATTTCAACCCCTATTTTGAACCCCTTAGAGATGACTCACAGTAACGTCGAGCTTCGAGGACCAACTAGACGCCGAACGGAACCTATAACCCGAATTTCATCAATTTTTTTTCATGGTAACTAAGAAAAGTGGCCCGTACGGCGGACAGACAGAAATATTTTTATTGCAGTTTTGGATTCTACATACCTTGAAACGTAAACCATCAAATTTTGAGGGGGGGTAAGAATTTTTTTTTTCATGCTCGATTCCAATGGTTCATTATTGAAAATAATAAACCAAAATGATGGCTCTTTTGGATTTAGTTATAGATATTTTTGGAACTTGAACAAACGTTGAAGTAGGTATTATTGGGTAAATTAGTGCACAACGGTAAATTATTACACAACGGTCAATTATTACACAACAATAAATGATCACACAACGGTTTATTATACTATGTTCTACGCAGAAGGGGCATCTATACAGGTAAATTATTACAAAACGGTGTATTATTTACCTTATGCTTCATGAATCTACAAATAATTCATTAATTAATTAATTATTGAATCCCGCGCGATTGTACGAAACTTTAATTCCCGGGCCTGCTCCAGTACTTGATTTAGGGCTTTCCTAGGGGGAGCTCGATGGTATTGACCATAGAAAACAGTGATCTACGCAGAAGGGCATCTATACCCCCCCTCAGCACAAGTTATCTAACTTAAAGAGGGGGGTGTTTACTTTTTCTAGCATTACTTATATAGGATTTGTATTTTCAAGGTTATAATGTGTGTTTTTTGTTTTTTCCCCCAATAAATGCATTTAAAAAAATACAGGTAAATAATAAACCGTTGTGTAATAATTTGCAGCGTTTTTTGTTCTCCAGGATCGTTCTCCTTCTCAATACCGCCTCCCTTAGGACGAACTTCTCGGTGAATACCGTACGTTTCGTTTTATTTTCCATTATTTTGGAACGGAATATCAAGCGAAAACCAGTTGATATAAATTATGTTACTATCTGATGTTATCACCATATTCATTCATAGTACTCCTGTTTCGATTTTTAGACACTTATCCATACATTTGAATTACAATTCCATTATTTCCTGGGGGAAATTCGATAACAACAAGTTCAACAATTCTGATGAAAAATACTCAACCGCAAAGAGCTTGAAAATGTATTTTATTTAAAAAACGCTGCAAAGTCCTTGTTACATGGGTTTATTATTCTATTGGACATACTACAGAAATTTTGGCTGTTCATTCATTGTTTCTTTCATGTGAAATAATTGAAATAGCTATTTCTGATAGTTTCCACCAATTTTGGCCCCCAAAACACAAATTAGGTAGTACGCTCTTTTTTTTATCTTTTTTTTTTTTCAAATCATCTTTGATCATTGGTAGAGCCATTTAATCGTCTTGATCCACGTGTTGACACTTTTTCTAGTGTTATTATACAAATTGATGGTGATTTCAGACGATTTTCCAGATTTTTGCCTCATAAAAAATCAATTTTGGCACCTGAATCTTTGGTAGAACCTCAATTTTCCACTCTTAAAAAAGGAGCCTATCTAATTCGTGTTTTAGGGGCCAAAACTGGTGGAAACCATCAGCAATAGCTATTTCAATTATTGCACATGAAAGAAACAATAAATGAACAGCCAACATTTGTCAGGTATGTCCAATAGAATAATAAACCCATGTGACAAGGACTTTGCAGCGTTTTTAGGTACACCCTGGTTCTAAGTAACGACGAATTAACACTATAATTGCTGGTCGTGTTTTCCGTAGCCGCTAAAGAACGAACTGAACGGATCTGAAACTACAATCAACTGTTTGTTTACAGATAGTGCGGTGAATCGACGTTTTAATCGCCATAGAGTATCGAGCTGGGGGGAAGGTTAGCTGAGGCTCGGTTTGTTATTGTTTACGGGGTCCCGGCCCATAAACCCATCCGCAGTAATATTTGTGTTGGACGCCGTTCCCCGTTGTTTGCCAAAGGCTTCCTTAATCACTCTCATCTCCGAGCCCTGTGCTGCGCTGAAGAATGAAGTCCGGCGGTGTTGCCGGAGGGCGTTCTGGCAGTCATGTTGAGAAACTGCAATATTTCCAACTGAGATTGCCTCCGCATTACGGCAGACGGCAGCCCATAACACTACACACGTCCGTACATAACTAGACCATTCTCGCGTTCGTTTCTTCATGAAATATTCAACGTAGGTGCTTCATATATAACTGTATCCAGTTATATATGAAGTGCCCCCCCCCCCCCTTCACATTTTGGTTTATTATTCTGTGAATAATACACCTATGTAATTGCTCAGCAAAAAATTTTTATAACACCCCCTCAAAATTTTTTCTTTTCCGTTTCAAGGTACGTAGAGTCCAAAAATGCAATGTCCGTCCTCCGTACGCCGTCCGCCGAATCGCGTGTACAGGCTTCATTTTCGGTCTAAAAAAATCGTTCTTTCGCACACATGCTCCATTTGGGCCCTAGTTGTGTCCCGAAACTTTTCAGCCCGATCGGAATATACCCAGGGGTGTTATGAGTGAAAATGTGTATAAAAAAGGTACTTTTTGCGTTTTAGCAAAATGTTGGTAACATGAGCTTTTAAGGTATCGTTTTTCATGTTTTTGGGGACGAGAAGACCGAATATGAAGTCGATTTTGACCAAAGAATAGAAAATTGAGGTTCTACCAGATGTTCAGCTCCCGAAATTGATTTTTTATGAGTCAAAAACCTGGGAAATCGTTTGAAATCACCATCAATTTGTATAATAACACTGGGAAAAGTGTCAACAGGTGGATCAAGACGATTAAATGGTACTATCAATGATCAGAGATAATTTATTAAAAAAAAAAAAAAAAAAAGGAGCGTACTTTATTCGAGTTTTGGGGGCCAAAATTGGTGGAAACCACCAGAGATAGCTATTTCAATTATTTTATATGAAAGAAACAATAAATAAACAGCCAACATCTCTGTAGGTAGGTATGTCCAATGGAATAATAAACCCATGTGACAAGGACTTTGCAGCGTTTTTTCCTTAAGAAGCGAATTAGAACAAAATTTCAAAAGGTAACTCCTCACGATTTTGGTTTATTATTTTCAATAATGAACCATTGGAATCGAGCAAGAAAAAAAAAGTTCTAAACCCCCCTCAAAATTTGATGGTTTACATTTCAAGGTATGTAAAATCCGAAAATGCAATAAAAATATTTTCTGTCTGTCCGCCGTACGCCGTACTGGCCACTTTTCTTAGTTACCATGAAACAAAATTCATGAAATTCGGGTTATAGGTTCCGTTCGGGATCTAGTTGGTCCTCGAAGCTCGGCGTTACTGTCAGTCATCCCTAAGGGGCTCAAAATAGGGGTTGAAATTTTCAGAACGCCGTAGCTTGAAAACTTTCGATAGAAGGGTATGGCTTTTTTCACGTTATTAAATTTGTCTTGAGCTAAACAATTTTTTGAGACCACCCGGAGCACTGTACGTCCAGCCGTTCGTGTGCACCAAAAAGCTTCGTCAACACGATCGTGAATCAAACGGTATAAATCCGGCCGGTATTTCGTCACTGAGAAGCACCTGATTATAATCAAGGATGGCTGTATGAAGTCGAGTTGGTTGTTGTGCGATATTATTTCATTTGATAAGTGATGGACTATTGGATTTTGTTGGTAGGTACTTGTGAAACTTGAACAAACGTTGAAGTATTATTGATGGGTAAATTATTTCACAGTGGTAAATTATTACACAACGGCAAATTATTACACAACGGTAAATTACTACACAACGGTAAATTATTACACAACGGTTCACCTACCAAGAAGGGGCTGGATATTGTTGATCGGTACTTTTGCAACTTGAACAACCGTTGAAGTATTATTGATGGGCAAGTTATTACGCAACGGTCCATTATACTTCACCACGAAGGTAGGTATTGACCACAGAAAACAGTGATCTACGCAGAAGGGGCATCCATTTCACTCCATATCAACAATTTTCCATCAGAACTTCATTATTTGCGTTTCTTTTCGCGATTTTAGTTACTGTTTGCCATCGACAGAATTATTTTAGCAACATTTAACTCGTGATTTAGGTAGATACCTAGTAACGAGTACGGGGTTAGACTAACCTACGGAGGGTCTGCGATCTACATAATATGTGTAATAGAATAGTACATATTATATTAAATATAGACGGGTTATCTATACAGAGAGCTGTGATTTGTAAAAGAAGGGTATTCTGTACAAAATAATAAACCGTTGTGCAGGGATTTGCAGGGTTTTTTCTAAGCAAAAACAAAACAAATCCGAGTATTATTGTTTGTAGGTGAATCAACTTGATTTTACTTGGACTTATCACTCTGATTGAATACCCTACTTCAAACCATCAATGAACTAGTATACTAAAAACGTTGGAAACGATGCTATAGGTACGAGGCTCCATCTCAAGATATCTAGATAATCTTGTTCTCTATATAATCTCGTTCTAGTCTCCTTGTGATGATCCCACGAGGAATCGTGGGATGATCCCAGAAGTAAACAAAAGTATTTCACGTCCAAGTTTACTACCTACAATCACACTTAGTTCCTTACTATCCCCTCCATAGATATATTACAGCGGATTTGGTTCTTTCCAGTCGCCCATCTTACGATCGTGCCAGACGAAAAAGGTTTAGAGTGGACGGAAAAAGGGGTAGAATACGAGCCATTTTTCGTCTGGGACCACCCCATTCCGGTACCTCCCTCATGAGGATAACCCCGGGATAACCTCCACTCCGTCAAGCCTTGAAGAAAACCTCTCTCTTTCTTGTTAGTAACCCCCGGTCCCTTATACTTTTCCCTTCAGTATTTCCAATTTTTCCCAGGTTTTTTTTCCCTCCTTCCTTTTCCCCGGACGGTTTTCCGCGACCTCGGTTTTCCCTTTTATTGCGCCTTTAACTCAATTACCTTTCTTCTACCCTCGTCTCCGATTTCGAATCATCTCACACCGTCAAGCTCGACGGAGGCTGTGCCGCGGTCCGTTGGGGCTTCATCCCGTTCCGTCACAAACACTTTCACGAACAACGAGTCCTTTCTTCGGAAATGTATTTTGTTGAGACTACAACCCAGATAGCCTGAATTCACCTTGAACCCCCCCCCATTACAAGCTATCAATCACAAATCCTTTCTGTACAGCGGAATCAAATCAACCTATTTCTTTTGATTCGCAACCACTATAGCACGGAAAATAGTAGCACGGTCCTTCTAAACTCCATCATTTATTCGGCTTGACTCATAATATAAACTGCAACACGTTTCAAGAGATTTTTTTTCAGCCAGTTACTAACAACAATCTACACTTTATACACCGATAAGGCAGAACGAATATTTAGCCCATTATAAGTAGGGTTTTCATCAATCGTTTATGAAAAACGCTGCAAAGTCCTTGTCACATGGGTTTATTATTCTATTGGACATACCTACAGAGATGTTGGCTGTTTATTTATTGTTTCTTTCATATAAAATAATTGAAATAGCTATTTCTGGTGGTTTCCACCAATTTTGGCCCCCAAAACACGAATAAGGTACGCTCCTTCGTTTTTTTTTTTTTAAATAAATTATCTCTGATCATTGATAGTACCATTTAATCGTCTTGATCCACCTGTTGACACTTTTTCCAGTGTTATTCTACAAATTGATGGTGATTTCAGACGATTTCGCAGGTTTTTGACTCATAAAAATTCAATTTCGGGAGCTGAACATCTGGTAGAACCTCAATTTTCTACTCTTTAGTCAAAACCGACTTCATATTCGGTCTTCTCGTCCCCAAAAACATGAAAAACGATACCTTAAAAGCTCATGTTACCAACATGTTGCTAAAACGCAAAAAGTACCTATTTTTATACACATTTTCACTCATAACTCCCCTGGGTATATTCCGATCGGGCTGAAAAGTTTCGGGACACAACTAGGGCCCAAATGGAGCATGTGTGCGAAAGAACGATTTTTTTAGACCGAAAATGAAGCCTGTACACGTGATACGGCGGACGGCGGACGGACATTGCATTTTTGGAATCTACGCACCTTGAAACGGAAAAGAAAAAATTTTGAGGGGGTGTTATAAAAATTTTTTGCTGAGCGAATACTCGAACGAATATTCACAGAATAATAAACCAAAAGACGCTAGCGCACGCAGAGACTATATTATATGGTTATAAGCTTATAAGTTACGATACTCGTATACCTACATATCGTTCCATTTTAAACTCAAATTCATATACTAAATTATAGTCACAACTCTATACCACAGTATCAGTTATAATAGGCCACACAATCTAGCGGGATCCACGTGGTATCTTTTATTCATTCAACAAGTCAACTGAAGGAGAAAAAAATCTCGATTGTCCTCGCAAGCCTTTCCCATATAATCATCACAGTTACGACTAATGTGTACCTTCATTCTTTATAATCTCTGTATCAAATATTTGAACGCACCTCCAAAGGAACAATGGGCTCTGAACTAACTGAGTCGGCAAGGAAACACTGGCCAGCCTCACAAGAAAGTATAAATATGTTTTTAGCACACTAGTAGATGTGTATGTTGAAATGAGCACATAACCCTTGGCTATTTAAACACAAACCCTTAGCTATTTAAACACACTCTTCGTCACAACACATTATTCAAGATTCCCGTAAGGTGCAGTCTACGTGTTTTGCGACTAAATAAATGAAGAAACGTCACGGAATTTACAATTATTTCAATAAATTGGACGGTGCGTCGAATAGAACAAATTACAACTTCAGCTCAACAACTGCCTACTTGAATCTACCTACTTTTAGATTTAGGTAACTTGATTATTCTATAAATCAATACATTTTATTCAGGGCAAGAAAACTCACAAAACAACACTGCCGTATATTATAGATGTTAATCATTCAAGACTGACCCAGACTTCGAATAATAAGTGTTCGATTTAAAAAAAAAAGAAGAGAATGGTTGGGCTCTTTTTTTAAATAAATGTTTATTAACAATATTTTAAATGTTTATATGTATTATTCTCATTATTATACATAACAAGCTGTATCACATAAAACTGCATAAGGAAAATTTCAGTTACACCGGTTACGATTTAAATTTAGGTACTTAGAAACCATCTTGTTGCAGTACCATCGTATACACTCTATTGGCTGCCAGAATGTTTTAGTGTAGGTTGCGTTCGTTACAGTTACCTGAAGATGACATCAATGGGGCAAAAAAGCTTTGTATAAATTGTAATAAACAAGCAGTAATAGAAAAGGCGATAATAGCTACAAACTCAATTTAGTAGTTGTGAACAACTACAATAATATATATGATTCCAGAAAGAATCTTATGCCCTCACCAGTTTATTCAGCTTGAAAACTTAGCTAAGTGGTATTGCTCTTTAATGCACGAGAGTTGAACTATTTTCACAATCTAACTCGTCAATAATTACCAGTGAGATAATAAATTACTATAAATATCAATTTTTCATCAAATAATCAAGCAGTTACAGGGTTTATTCGGTAAGCCCCCTCCCTATTTAATAATCAAATAATGTTCGGAAAAAACTGGTAAAGTAAATGGACTTGATATTATTTTGTACTTACGTGGTGGGATAGACTATGAACAGTTCGGGTCACAAGGTGCTCGAAGGGGAAAGCTTCGATCTGGAATTGAAAGAAAGGAAAAATTGTTCATCACTAATAATTTTATTAGGTAGCGCATGAGAAATTATATAAATGACGTAACTCGCAGCACATTCTATTATAATTATAGTTCTTCATAATGAGTCAACATTATTGAATATATTGAGGAATGTTCTAAACAAATTCGAAAGTAACATGACCGCGAAACTCTTCCTCATCAGAACAACATTATTTAAAAGGTATAATAATATAATGAACCTCCTCAACACGCAGGTTTGAGAAGTCGAATGAATATGGATTTTAAACTGAAGTATCCTTAGTTGTACTGAGGTGTCCCGAATATATCGTAATAAATACATTAGGTACAATTGTAACATTCATAGAATCGCCTAGTAGCTCTTAGTATTGAACTGTAACGTTTAGGCGAGCTTGTTCTATTCGCGAACTTCAACTTACCGGAACTTGACTTCCAAAATTTCATTCACGAAGCATTGAAGATAGAACAAAGGAGTGTCAGATTCGGAAAATTCCATGAGGCGCTTTTTCAGTTTCCACCGGATCATTGATATGAAATACCTATTGTTCAATTATTTACTATTATTGTTTAAATATAATTAATTGTTTAATTATCACAATACAGGGTTAATGAATCTACCAAAATATGCAAATTGATTAGAACGCTGCAAATATCTATCGAATTCAAACAAGACGCGGAGACAGGCAGACAGAGCCAATGGAAACAGCCCGCAGACTACAAGCGATAGTAGCGGTAGGTAAGTAAAAGCATAGAACGCCCAATGTCATCTATACGACAGAAAGTACCCCACCAAGTACAAGTTTTACTTGAGAGACACAACTGTGTACCAGGCACTAAAAACTCCTCCGAAACGAAAAATACGCCTTGAAAAGAACGTAAATATTGCGACAATGCGCCCGTTATTACCTCGGCAACAACGCCGTTCCATAGTCTTACGTTAGTTTCAACGAGTAAATACAGTTTTTAAGGGGACAGGCGACGATCAAAACCGGTTTCTTCCTTATCAACGCCACACAGACCTTCGCCGTCATCCCATTATTTCCACGAGTCCGCACCATTAGTAAATTCTCCCTCGCAATCGCTGTCTTGTGTACTGCTTCTCTGCACACTTGAGGAAGCAAACGGACAAATAGTGTGCGTTGTTCAAAATCAAAAATGGCTGACATCTGAGAAGCCTTCACGACGTGCACAACCACACAGATTGCCTTTGAGCAGACGACCTTCACTGGCCTCATTCCGTCTGTTGGAGCAGCCTATCACCGCACAAACTTGGTAGTTTTTGTATTTATGTGGTTGATGAACCGTTGTGTAATAATTTACCGTTGTGTAATAATTTGCCGTTTCGTAACAATGTGCCGTTGTGTAATAATTTACCCATCAATAATACTTCAACATTTGTTCAAGTTTCACAAGTACCTACCAACAAAATCCAATAGTCCATCACTTATCAAATGAAATAATATCGCAGAACAACCAACTCGACTGCATACAGCCATCCTTGATTATAATCAGGCCCTCCCTAGTGATGATATCCGGGCCGGATTTGTACCGTTTGATTTACGATCGTGTTGACGAAGCTTTTTGGTGCACACAAACGGCTGGACGGACAATGCTCCGGGTGGTCTCAAAAAATGGTTTAGCTCAAGACAAATTTAATAACGTAAAAAAACCATACCCTTCTATCGAAAGTTTTCGAGCTACGGCGTTCTGAAAATTTCAGCCCCTCTTTTCAACTCCTCAGGGACCAACTAGGCCCCGAACGGAACCTATAACCCGAATTTCATCAATTTTTTTCATGGTAACTAAGAAAAGTGCTCAGTACGGCGTATGGCGGACATACAGAAATTTTTTTATTGCATTTTCGGATTCTACATACCTTGAAACGTAAACCATCAAATTTTGAGGGGGGGGGGGGGGGGGGGTAGACTTTTTGTTCATGCTCGATTACAAAGGTTCATTATTGAAAATAACAAACCAAAATCTGGGAGCTTCGTCAACTAAACGCTGATGAATGGGCTGAAGAAAACCCTGGGGTTCCCAGGCAAATAAATCCGTGAGCACCGAAGAGCTCTTTTTTCCTGTGCATTTGATTTGCTGAAACCACTGCATCTGGTATTGTACAGCACTCGTACAGCTGGTATATATGTTTCAATAAACAATCCCATGTAAATGTGTGCGTTGCCGCTTGAATGCCATTGTAATATTATGAATGAAAAGAGTTCAATATAAGAGGAAACAAACTACAACAGATGTTCGACTGGCGGACACGAACTAAATAGTGGATGGGACGGAAATGAACTTAGCTACATTTTTCACTGAGCCTTCATTGGAAGAATCATCGGTCCACTTTGGATCCACTTTTGATGAAACAAAAATGAGAGGCAATCCACAGCTGTCACTTTGGAGATTACTCCAAGATGAACTTCCAAAGTGAAACGTGTAAATGAGACTGATGCCTAGCAGTGGTCACGATAGCACGATCGATATCTGCTTGACGTCACGACAATATCACCTATACATTTCTTTCAAGATAATCGGTTTGCCCAGTTTCGGATGTAAATTATGCCTAATACACACTGTCATGTAGGTACCTACTAACAATAGGTGCTATTTCCAAAAAATAAATTTTTGGAACCGCTGCAGTTCAAAATAATTTTCTAACTTGATGGGCTAAGCTCAGTTGTTATGCTTAAGATATAAAACAAATATATCGACTATTTAAAAAAAAATAATAATAATTTTGAAGCCACTGCGGCGGTTCTCAAATCATTCAACGACGTTCAAAAATATTAAATCAGAGACCATCACATTTTCATAATATTTTCTGAATCAGAGTTTAGTATTTTTTATATTTTTTGATTGAATGGACACAAACCAAACTCATTTCCAAGCTAATTCGCCCACTGTAACATATTATGATTTTGGGATTTTGAACACGTGCCTGTCTTCATCGTGACCTGCCATGAATTAATATTAGGTACTTACTTATCACTTTTTTGATCAATAAAAACATATAGTCCCGAAGAAAGTTTAAACTTTCCTGTCGTCTATTCTGTCAATGACTCACGACTACTGATAATCTGAAAACTTCCCATTGTTACTGTAAGTGATTCAGGAGGTAACAGACGAGGCCGAAAGTTAGCTTGAGAATGGTTATGTATTTGTTGGCCCCTCGGCTCTTTATAGGCCCCTGACATGATCAGAGGGGGGTCGGAGGGGCCCCACTCTGAGGTACAACATGTATGTACAATACATTGGTTGTGGAGGAGCAGCCGATCACAACACTGCTCCCCCCAGAATTTAAGTAACGCATTTAGTTAAATTTTGTTCTGTTGCGGTGGCGGTTGCCGGGCGTGGGAGGTGCGTGTGCTGGTTGCGGTGGTTCGCTGTGGCTGTCCGGGTCGGTGTCGTTGGGGGCGGTACGTTTGCGGCGTATGAAGAGCCGGGGTGTAGGTTGAGTGCGTGGGTACGGCCGCGGCGGCTGTTGTTGCGGGCGCCAGGTGCATGGGGTGCGGCGTTTTTGTGCTCGGGGGTCCCATGTGCGGCGGTAGAAACACGAGCCGTTCGTCGCGCTGCGTGTGGTCGGTCGTGGCTGCGTCGGCGGTCGCTGTTGTCGTCTGTTCGAATCACACGAACCTCTTCGGTGACGGTAGCCACTCGAGGAGGGGGAGCGAAGGGTATGAGGCGATCGGCGAGAGCAGCGAGTTTCGTGACGTCGGGTTCGTCGCGCGCCGCTATGTGAAGGCGAATGCTGTCTGGAAGGGCGCGTGTGAAAGGCTGCCGAACGAGCGGGGTCGGTGTGTCGGCCGGGAGTGCTCGAGTGAGTCGGCGGGCGAGGACAGACGGTAGTTCGTCGTCGGAAGTCGGTTGAGTAAGGCGGTGAGCCGGGAGCCGTCGGACGGTGCGTGCGTGGCGAAAAGGCGAGTTGTCAACGTCTGGTAGCTGTTGGCGTTCGATGGTGCCAGCCGCTAGTAATTCGCCGAAATGGGCCGACGCTTTCGCGTTAAGGTCCGGTAATATTGGGCGAAGTTTCGCGTGGCATGGAGGTCCCTTCGTGACGATTTGATGTTCTACGCGTTGCGGTGTGTCGGCCGGGAGGGCTCTACGGAGTCGGCGGGCGTGGACTGACGGATTCTCGTGCTCGGAAGTCGGTTGGGGTCGTCGTAGAGGTCCGCTTGTCGGGGCTCGAAGGCGCGGGCGAATTTAGCATGCGGCGTCGTGAGGCCTTCGTGAGTCAATGTGATCTCGAGTTGGGCGAATCAGACGTGCGGGAATGCGGGGTCGTGCGGCCGGAGCTGGAGCGTTGATGTCGGTGGAGTCGTTTCTGCGGGTGTCGGTGGTTTCGGGTCCGTGTGCTCGTTGTTGGCGCCAGTCCCGGAGAGGTGTCGTCTGGAAGTGTCAGCAGGAAGTGTGCGAGGTGCCGGCGTCCGTTTCCTTATATAGGAATCGGATGGTGGGGCGAAGTAGCGGGGGGCCGCTGCGATTGCTGTCGAGGCGGGCGTCGGAGTGGGGCGCCGCTGTGTGGCGTCAGTGGGGGCGGCGCTGTGGGGCGTCGGAGTGAGGCGCGTGTGCCGGGCGCAGCGCTGCGGAGGTGGGGCTCGTCGCAGACGGTCGGCGGGCGCTGAGCGGCGTTGTTCGTCGTTGCTAGGCGCTGTCGTCGCACCGCGGTCGCAGACGGCGGGCGGAGGCTGCGTGTCACCACTCGGGGTCACCAGTGTAGTGATTAAGGATGTAACAGACGAGGCCGAAAGTTAGCTTGAGAATGGTTATGTATTTGTTGGCCCCTCGGCTCTTTATAGGCCCCTGACATGATCAGAGGGGGGTCGGGGGGTCCCCACTATGAGGTACAACATGTATGTACATTACATTGGTTGTGGAGGAGCAGCCGATCACAACAGTTACATAAAACGAAACCAAAATCTAGTCACCCTGCATAGATACACTGATCCATCAGTCACAAATGTTCCAGTTAAAAATCGACCGACAAAGATTATGGATACATTTTTCACACAACATACCTAGGTTTTTACCCCAGAAAGCTATTAGATTTTAGATAAGTAAGGACTTGAGCTCGTCTATCTATAGGGAAAATTAAATTCTTAGTAATTACCACTAAATTCTTGTTGCGTTTATTTTTGTTCGACCTTTGCTCAAAAATATGCACTCAAGTCTGTAATTTCGAAATTATTGTCATAATTGTGCGAAACCACAACAAGATACTGAAATGTTCAAGTCACCGTTTTCTTTCTCACTGAAGTCACCCAATTAGAGAAAATTCAAACCACACAACCGCGACAGGAAATGATGATGGAAGTACTGTATAACCGGAACCTGTCTTCCAATGAAGAAATATCAATAGAAGATATCTCTTCATCAATCGAGAAACCTCACCATGTTAATGAGACTTCTGCCTTATCAGGCACACCACCCATCCAATAGAGAAAATTCGCTTGTACTTTTCTCCCAGATAAAACCGACGATTATAACGCGGATTTTATCGACGAACTTGAAATTAAAAGGGCGAGGGATCAATCAACCACATCAAAGCGGAGCAGTCAATAGGAGTTTCTCGATCGTTTCCGATAAATATTCAATAGCGGCGATTGGTACCAAAGCGTTTTTTCCCTTCAGGGAGCAACACGTTGGAGCGAAAAAAGAAACTTTCCGATGTAAAACGATTGGCACAGGTTCAGCCTTTCAGCGTCTTATGTGGTCCGGGGAAAAATACGCGATTCGGGTAGGCAGCGAGTTGAGAGCCAAGAAAGGCCCCCAGTCTCAGCAATTTGACTAAACAAGGTTGTTCCTTTAAAGCTCCGAACGGCTTACCCCGGTTTGGGTGCATGGTGCGTCTAATTATAGAAGAATCGAGCCAGGAAGGGAATCGATGGAATTGAACCGTTCAAGGGGAATACAGATCGGAGCGAATTGACTCAGAGGAACGAACTCGAAGTGGTTATAGCTCGCTACTGCCTGTTAGAACGGAACTCTCATTTACGTATTCTTCCCATTGTCAGATCTCAGTTCCCAAAAGATGTAACAAGTCGGGCTCCACATTCTTATTAGATAGTGAAATCTGGGTACGAAACTGTTGTCAGATTATGTTATGTACGTGCGCCAATCAATGTCTCTCGCTGGCGTAGACATATATAATATGGCGTTGGGCGAATTTCACACTCGCTTCAAGCCTAAATTAATGCCGACTTCGTGTTATAATGAGCAGCTGAAACATTCTGAGGGCAATTAATCCGATTAACGAGACAGAAATTCTCGAATTCCTATCCACGTCAGTCCCTATAATAGTAGAATATTCATAATTATTATTATTGTATGTTATGGTGGAATTCGTTTACCTACGCCACGCATGTCGACTGCCGAAATTGCAAATCTGGATGAGTATCAGAACAGGTTATGTTCAAATATCTCATCGAGATAATATATTGTTAAGCGTGAACAACTTAACGGAGGTAGGCACTCGACTACTTCAAATTTCAATGCTCCGGATGGTCTAAAAAAATTCCGAAGTTCGAGATCGATTTAAAACGCCGCAAATTATTACACAACGATTACCGTTTTCTGTGGTGTAGGTACTGACCACAGAAAACGGCAATCGATGTGTAGTAACTTGCAGCGTTTTAAATCGATCTCGAACTTGGGAATTTTTTAGACCACCCGGATCATTGAAATTTGAAGTGGTCGAGTGCCTACCTATGTTAAGTTGTTGCTTCCACCAGGAAAGCCACGAATCGAGTGCTGGAGCCAGCCGTGAGTCACATTTCATAAGTATGCGGTGGAATAAAGAAGGACCTGTAACTCACATATCAATAAACTGTTTTTGGAGCAAAAATCAATTTTGAAAACTATGCTGTCCCTGCCTCGTACCAACCCGACCCAACAGGTATTTGATTCTTCAGGTGCGTGTGAAGATTTTGCTCCTCTTTCATCAGAAACATCCACAAATCATAAGCAGCACAAGAATACCGCACTATCGAACTAATTTTCTGACAGATGGACACACTGTTCCCCCCGGGCCTCGACTGGTTCTTACGACCCATCGTAAATTCTATATCTAATCTATAAAAACCTAAATGAAAACATGAAATCGCCCGAAAACTACTTGATAACAAATTATAAAACTGGAATTTTGTCGTGGATAGCGCAAAAAGGAATGGACAGTATTGATAACTTGATTATAGCTATACTTTCATTAGGAAAATGTGTTATTTTATAAGTTATAATTTTATAACGTCGGAATAATCATTATAACGGGAGAACTAGAAGGAATTTAGCGGTTCGAACTTCGACGACACGGGCTAAGCCTAATGTCCAGCAGCATACGGAAGGAGCGACGAAACTAGTTTCCCCATGTTATAGTTACCGACTCTCTTACAAGCAAATAGTGTGAATAAAATTGTTGCTTCTATCATTAATTATTTTTTGTTATTTCGTTCAAAATGAAAAAGTACCTATCAAATGGATTCAACATAACTCTTCAAAAGAAACCAATATCTCGGAACAACCAACTCGATTTCACACAGCCATGCGTGATTATAATCAGGCGTTCCCTAGCAATGACATCTGGGCCGGATGTGTACAGTTTCATTCACGATCATGTTGACGAAGCATTGCGGTGCAAACGGACGGCTGGCTGTACAATGCTCCGGGTGGTCTCCAAAAATTCTCAAGTTCGAGATCAATTTAAAAACGCTGCAAAGTCCTTGCCACATGGGTTTATTATTGTATTGGACATACCTACAGAAATGTTGGCTGTTCATTTATTGTTTCTTTCATGTGCAATAATTGAAATAGTTATTTTTTATGGTTTCCACCAATTTCGGCGCCCGAAAACACGAATTAGGAGTCTTTGATAGTGCAATTTAACTGTCTTGATTCACTTGCTGATACTGATTCTAGTGTCATTATACAAATTTATTGTGATTTCAGACGATTTCCAAGGTTTCTGACTCATAAAAAGTGTATTCTGGGATCTGAACCTTCGTCACAACCTCCAATTCTTCACTCTTTGGTCAAAGTCAACTCACATCCGGTCTTTTCGCCCTGAAAAATCAGGGAAAACGACACCTCACAAGCTCATGTCAACTAAAACCTCGAAAACCCCTGTTTTTACACCCACGACAACCCTGGGTGTATTCCGAACGGGCGGGTGGGTGGGGTTCAAAAAATTGTTTGCTGAGCGAATACATACCTAGGTGTAGGTATTTTTCGCAGAATAATAAACCAAAAGCCATACCCTCTATTGAAGTTTTTTGAGCTAGGGCGTTCTGAAAATTTCAACCCCCATTTTTCACCCCTTAGAGATGACTGACAGCAACGCCGCGCTTCGCGAACCAACTAGACCCTGAAAGAGACATACAAACCGAATTTCATTAATTTTGGTTCATGGCAACTAAGAAAAGTGCGAAGTACGGCGAACGGACAAAAATGAAATAGTAATTATAATAAATAAATAGTAATTAGTTTTATTCCATTTTCGGATACTTCGTACCTTAAAACGGAAATCATCAAATTCTGGGGTGGGGGGGGGGGGTACAATTTGTTTTCCCCCATATTCGATTCCAAAGGTACATTTTGAAAATAACAAAATAGTATGCTCAGGGAGCGAAAGTGCATTACAAACCTTATTAGATATCTGAACCGTCACGAACTAAATCACTCGCGAAGAAATCGTGGAAACCCATTTCAAAGAAAAACGGAGTTATTGAAAAAATAGTCTACTTCCACTAATACACGAAAAACGCAAAAAACACTGTTATACCGATTTTGGTGATCAAACCATCGTCATTAACACACAATAACTCAGTTGTGTGTTATTGTGTGTTACTGACGATGGTTTGATCACCGACACCCGTATAACAGTGTTTTTTGCGTTTTTCGTGTATTAGTGGAAATAGACAATTTTTTCAATAACTCCGTTTTTCTTTGATCTGTACCGTCGCCGGATTTTACAACTCGGGCGGTTGTAAATAGGTGTCTCCGGCTGGAACCGTCGATTTGTGAATGAAAAGCAATTTTTTGAGGTGGAACAACGGGAAGACTTCATTGCCGACAATTGTCTGTAAATTATGAATACCCGCCCGCCCATTTCTCTTCATCCACGTTTCACCAAGTCAATAACGTCTTCAACGAATTGATTCTCCATCAGTTCTACGTACTCCGCCGTTCCCTCCACATAATGGCCTGTATCGACCAACCCCCCCTACCAGCGGAAAGTTCGAACCCTCGACCCCCTTTTATTCATTCTACAAACCGGTGCCATTCAATTTTCATCGAAGTCGCACGGTGCTGTTCCTTACCTGACCGACAATAAATCGATATCAATCGATACCAACGTCGAAGCCCACACTAGAATTATTACAAAAGCTGTAAGAAATAAGCAAAAATTGTAAGAAATAAGAATAATCGGAAGTTGTTAATTATTTACTTATTTTGTTCCATAAACGCTTATTCCATAAAACGAGAAATTTCCGATTTTGCTTATTCCATAAAACGAGAAATTTCCTATTTCTAAAAAATATACAGGGTGTCCCAGTTCCTTCTGGAGAAACTCAGGGAATCGATTCTACAGGAACAAAAAATGCTCAGTAGAAATTTTTCGATGATATCCGACAATTTTTGTTTTTCCAACTTTCCATTACCTTACCACATAAAAACGCTAATAAATCCGAAAATATTGAGACTACAACAAACCCAATTACACCGTTTGAAAGAACTTCAAACTTCCTGCAAGATTCTTCTTTTTTCAGTGGTCAGAGTTACTTAAAATGTTGGCCAATATAAGTTGGAACATTTGAGAATTTCAAAATTTAAAACTGTGAAAAAGATTGTACGTTCTACTGAGTTTACAAAAAAAACCTACAGCTTGTCAAATTTCACAAAAACTTCTTCTTCATTTAATAGGCTTTACAAGTATTGTACTGCTGCAGTACAGTATCCATACACGATCAGCATATCTCGGTACTCCTGATTTGAAAAATAAAGCGGCATGACAACTAGGTACCTTTCCACGAGACACATTAAATTGAACTGGTGGAAGATAAGCGTTCTGTTGCAGATAAGACGATTAACCGAGGTTCATAATTTATTATTAAGAAATACTTGTGCAAGCAAAATCACGTTCTAGTGACACCTTCCTGTCCATTCTCGTTGAATGTTGGAACTAATCATTCGTTGTTACTGGAACTTCGGTATGTCGCCTTCATATTCCAGCGTTATTTTTATTCAACCAGTCAAGGAAGCGTTAGTTTTATTTTACGAGGTCTAATTGATTCCCCCTCCCCCTCACAAATTCACCTCTGCTCATGTTTTCAAACGTTCAATTATCATTTTTTAAATCTACTACAAGTATATGAAGTTTTTGCAAAATTTGACAGGTTGTAGGTATTTTTTTGTAACCTCAGTAGAACGCACAATTTTAAATTTTGAAATTTTCAGATGTTCCAACTGATATTGGCCAACATTTTAAGTAACTTAAGTAACACGAAGTTTAACGTTCTTTCAAACGGTGTAATTCGATTTGTTGCAGTCTCAATATTTTCGAATTTATTAGCGTTTTTATGTGGTAAGGTAATGAAAAAGTTGGAAAAAACACAAATTGTCGGATATCTTTAAAACGAAGAACTTTGCGAAAAATTTCTACTGAGTATTTTTTGTTCCAAACGAAGAGTAGAATCGATTCTCTGAGTTTCTCCAGAAGGAACTGGGACACCCTGTATAACTGATCCATATTAATCACCGAAAATAAATATTTAATTCGGCCCTCTGCTTTACGTAGTGAAACAACATTTTTTCATTTTTTTTGTAAAACAACGGATCACTTAATTTAAGAGCGAATCCGATTCCCTATTCGCCAAGCTTTTTGGATTCGAAAAAAGTTAAAAAAGGCACTTGAAGGAATTTATAGAACTCTGGACATACTGCATGTCTGTCCAGAGTTCTATCAATAAAAGTGTTTACTTAATACTGATAGAATAGAATAAAAATCTTAATTTAATACTGATTAAGTTAATCAAGGTTTCATACGTATATAAAACGCTCATTCCATTAACACAAATTGTCCCTGTTTTGAATTGTATGTGCCAGTTAATTGAACTTTTTAATCGACACCGATACAATTTAATCATTCGGCCTTTCTGAGTAAGTACGAGCGAAATAGCGAAACAAACGTTACATAATTATTTTTTGTTAAAATAACAGAGTCTACTTCAAGATCAGACCAGTAGGTATTTATCAAACGATTCAAAATCATCGACAGCATTTACGATTCCTGTACTGACTGCACATCTGGAAACGACAACAAATCGATACCTACGCTGATTAGATTTGGAGGTTCCATAAATACTAATTAACGGGTTTCGCTCTTTACATACCTGAGTTCGCGCAATTTTGAATTTCAGGTACAGTTTATAATTCAACACTCTTAATCGATACAGAAAAACAATTATTCAACCTTTTGTGTTCGTGCGAAGTCATCAACGTTGTTACGTAGAACTACGAACTGGTGTTGAAAAATGTAACAGAATCTCTTTACGAACCCCATCCACCAAACTCTCAGTTCATCCGCCGTAATGTTCGGTACTGTTGATTTTTGTCTTGTGTCAATTTACTGATGACAGAATTGACTGCACCATTGGAATCGACTATAAATCTTTACGATGATGTTTATGAATGTTTCATTGAGGTAATTAACATTTTGCGCTATGAAACCTTAATTGGTCTTGTTAACATGTTTAATGTTTTAGGGCTGGGGGTCATTCTGTGAATTCCGACACGCAAATATGCAACGTTTTTCATTGGTTACTACACAGTTACTACCTTCTGTTGTAGCAACCATAAAGAATATCGCACTCGAAAGAAACAAGAGTCAATAGCTACGTTTTTCATTGGTTACTACACAGTTACTACCTTCTGTTGTAGCAACCATATGTTGATGGCGAGTTCTATAATAAGTACAGTAAATGCAACATTATACTTGTAGAGTTCAGTGAAATTGTGGCTTTCATTTTTTCTTGACATTAAAAAACTATATCTAATTTCTCCCTTGCGAGGGAAAAACATTAAACATGATTTAATGTTTTTCCCTCTCAAGGGAGAAATTGATTCATGGTAATTTCACTGGATTTTTAATGAATGAATTTAAGCTGAAATAAAGAAGAGTTAGTCAAGTATTATGCTCATATGAGCGAATTGTTGAAGTATCATTCTATAATATGTCATTTTTGTTGGTTTAATAGGTAGAAATTTTGGGTTGGGTACTTTAGCAATTGGTTCAGATATTTGACCCGAATTTGAGTACGTACCTACTTATTTATCGTACTTTGATATCAGGGGATATCATTTGCACTCTTAATCAACACCACGGAACCGAACAATTTCGCCTATTACCCGGTTTCTATTACCCCGTTTTCTTTTTGGTTTATTATTCTGTGACTAACACACAGGAAAAAAAAAATTTCGAACACCCCCTCAAAATGTTTTCTTTTACGTTTCAAGGTGCGCAAATTCCAAAGATGCAATGTCCGTCCGCCACATCATCCATATCCACTTTTATTCTCGGTATAAAAATTCGTTCTTTCGCACACACGCTCCATTTGCGCCCTAGCTGTGTCCCGCAACTTTGCAGCCCGATCGGAATATACCCAAGGGTGTTACGTGTGTGTGAAAAACGCTGCAAAGTCCTTGTCACATGGGTTTATTATTCTATTGGACATACCTACAGAAACGTTGGCTGTTCATTTATTGCTTCATTCATATAAAATAATTTAAATAGCTATTTCTGATGGTTTCCACCAATTTTGGCCCCCAAAACACGAATCAGGTACGCTCCCTTTTTTTTTTTTTTTTTTTTTTTTTTCAAATTATCTTTGATCATTGATAGTGCCATTTAATCGTCTTGATCCACCTCTTGATACTTTTTGTAGTGTTATTCTACAAATTGATGGTGATTTCAGACGATTTTCCAGGTTTTTGACTTATAAAAATCAATTTTGGGAGCTGAACATCTGGTACAACCTCAATTTTCCACTCTTTGGTCAAAATCGACTTCATATTCGGTCTTCTCGTCCCCAAAAACATAGAAAACGATATCTCAGAAGCTCATTTTACTAACATGTTGCTAAAACGCAAAAAAGTACCTATTTTTACACACATTTTCACTCATAACACCCCTGGGTATATTCCGATCGGGCTGAAAAGTTTCGGGACACAACTAGGGCCCAAATGGAGCATGTGTGCGAAAGAACGATTTTTTTAGACCAAAAATGAAGCCTGTACACGTGATACGGCGGACGGACATTGCATTTTTTGAATCTACGCACCTTGAAACGGAAAAGAAAAAATTTTGAGGGGGTGTTATAAAAATTTTTTGCTGAGCGAATACATAGGTGTATTATTCACAGAACAATAAACCAAAATGGGTGTAAAATAGGGTTTTTGGTGTTTTTGTGAGGTATCGTTTTCCATTTTTTTTTAGGGCGAGGAAACCGAATATGAAGTGATTTTGACCAACGAGCGAAGAATTGAGGTTCTAACAAAGTTTCAGCATTAAACCTAAAATTATGGTCTAAAATTGTCGTTCTTCCGCAAACAGGCTCCATTTGAATCCTAGTTGTGCTCCGAACCTCGGCAGCTCAATCGGAATACAACCAGGGGTGTTATGGGCGGAAAAGGGGCGTGAAAATAGCGTTTTTCGAGGTTCTTTTTTGAAGTATTAGTGAACTCAGCTTGTGAGGTACCGTTTTCCATGTTTTTTAGGGCGAGATGAAGTTGATTTTTACCAAAGAGTGAAGAACTGAGGTTGCAACGAAGGTTCAGCTCCCAAAATGCATTTTTTACGAGACCAAAACCTGGAAAATAGTCTGAAACCACCATACATTTTTATAACGCTAGAAGAATTATCAACAGGAGGATCAAGAAAATTAAATGGCACTATCAATTATCAGAGATAATTTGTCAAAAATGAAAGCGTAATACCTGTCTTTGGATGCCAAAATTGGTAGACACAACCAAAAACAGCTACTTCAATTATTGCGCATCAAAGAAACAATAAATGAACAGCCAACATTTCTGTAGGCTGTGTGTCCAATGGATAACAAACGCGTTGTGACAAGGACTCTGCAGCGTTTTTGTACATATATCACATCGACAATCTGAAATACGTTTTTCAACGTTATTTATTTAAATCCGTGAGTTAGGAAGTCTTTATTACTAATAAAACCTGTCAAACCCATTCCTTAACCACCTATGTACCTGTGACTTGAATTTTTTGTGCCGTATTTTTTGATCAGCTATCTGGCAACGCTGATTATAAGCAATATGCCGTTTATTATGCACCACTAGTGATTGGTGACCACTACTAGTGATTCAACTTAGGAAAAATCAATTTTTTTCAAATACGCAACTTAAATTCTTAATATTGATAACTAAAATAATTGCGTCTATTCGCTGTTTGATGTGTGGGAGCGAAATAAACGTTTTAATTCTGGAGAATAGCAGAAAACTTTTTTTACGAACCGAGTTTGTGAGCGGATTTCCATATGGGGGATCCAAATGTCAAACTACTTGGTTCACATTGAATTAGTAATGAGAGACTAATCACTCAAGGCCACCAGTCATTTTAATTGAGAAAATATGTTATTGGGGATTTCAAAATTGACATTGTAAGACGGATGGAAATTTTAGTAGGAACGTAAGTTTTGTACAATATCGTATTTCAGATTCATCAGTCTTAGGGCGCTAAATTGCGTCGACAAAACCACTCCGTGAGAAAGTCGAACGGATTTGGCTCAGAACCGCACCGACTGCTTTTTTTTAAACTGACAGGAGGATTTGGTGAACGGAAATCGACAGGAGTGGGAGGAACCGACCAAAAAAGAGTGAACCTTGGAAAGTGAAGCAGTTTAGCAAGCGAAAACCAATTCAGGGTCTCGAAAAAAAGGTCGAACAAAAAACTTGATAAGGAGATGAATAAGTAGGTAGAGCGTTCCGGCGAAACTTGATTTTTGAGACCAGGCGCCCTCGAGTAACACGAAACAGCTTTGAGCACACCTACACAAGACTATTTAATACATACTATTAGTTGAGGGTTTAAAGACCATGCAAGTCGTGTAGCCTACACTGCCGTCCTTAGTAAGAAAGTCCTAAGTCCATTTTTGCGCTTTTGGAGATAAGGACACGATCTTGAAGACCTTATAGAATTAGGCGCACGTTTTGAACCAGTCTATAATGTCCTAAGTCATCGAAAACGGCCTGGAAAATCGCTTTGTCCTATGTCCATTTCGCAAGTTTTGCTGATCATACCAGGCTAGAACGTCCCAACTGAGTCTTATTAGGCTTAAACGTCCTATATACGGAGAGAACGATGGGCACAGGACAGTCTAGCTTATCAATTCATCGAATTTCGTTTTACACCTTATGTAGTAAGCCATCTTGCAATGTGGAATAAACAAAAAATAAATAAACCTTTAGCTTACCACTAATTTATTCAGTACAAAGCTTTTCGCTCAACTTCTGAGCATCATCAGGTAGGTACTCAAATAAACACAGACAGACTTCTATCTGTGTTTATGTGAGTACCTACCTGATGATGCTCAGAAGATTGGCGAAAAGCTTTGTACTGAATAAATTAGTGGTAAGCTAAAGGTTTATTTATTTTTTGTTTATTCCACATTACAGTCTAGCTTAGTTCAGCTGAACTAAGCCAGCTGAACTAAGCTAGACTGTAATGTGGAATAAACAAAAAAAATACACTGCCAAGGTGATGGCACAGGAGCTTCCTCGTCACAATCAGAGTGATCCATTATAAAATAGAACAGACTCGGAAGCAAAATAACATAACATTACATTACATTACATAACATTACATTACATTACATAACGTGAAATATACATATTACATAACATTGCATAATATTACATGAAATATACATATTAAATAACATGACGTCCATAATACATTACGTCCATTATACATAATTGCGAAAGTTATGCGTGTTTGAAGAATTTCACGTTAGCGCATGCGCAGGGCGAACCGCTGGCTCTATCATGTTGAAATTTATATGGGACCTCAATGGGGCCTACCCGCTTAATCCCTGAGAATTACATTGAAATTGGGAGAAATCTTTGGTTACTACGGCTGTAACAAGGAAATTGAATCTATTTCACGCCAGCGCATGCGCAGAGCGCACCGAGGGTCTGATCATGCTGAAATTCATACTGGAACTCACTAGGCCTTGTCCAAACAACCCTTGAAAATTTGAGCGAAATTGAATCAAAATTGTGAAAGTTATGCGTGTTTGTTGAATTTAACGTTAGCGCATGCGCAGGGCGTACCGCTGGATCAATCATGTTGAAATTTGTATGGGACCTCAAGGGGCCTGATCCGCACCATCCCTCAAAATTTGAGCTGAATCAATTCAAAATCGTGGAAGTTATGGCTGTAACAAGGAAATGCGGACAGACTCACAGACCCACAGACACGGAACCAAATTTGTTCAGTAGGCTTTGAAACGCAAAATGCAAGTGGAAATTTTGATTTCTGAAGACAAAAATTTTTTGGCTCACGAAAGTGAACACAAGGCTTCCGCTGCTTCGCAGACTCGGAAGCAAAATAAACCTTTAAGGTAGTTCAAACGTGTCTAACGTAGTTCAATTGTGGCTGGCACTAGGCCTTGTGCCCTAAGTGTTGAGGAATAAAAGAACGCCTGTTTATGATGACGTCAAATTTCACTTTTGCACTACAATATAGCACCGGGCCAAGGGTCAGTTGTTCGAGATTTTTAGCCGGTTCTACCGATTTTTCACCCCTATAAAGTCAAATTTGACCCACTCTTTTTTGAGAAAAATATTTTTAATCGAAATAGTCCTTCTTTCTATCCTGAATCACCATCCCATACAGCGTCAGGTGGGGTAATATGGATTTTAGCCCTTAATACCAATTTGTACCCCCATAAATCCAAATTTGACACCTATTCTGTATGAAAAATAAGTGAATGATTTTTTCTATTTTGACTACCCTTCTATTCCACTTTCAGTGATTTTTTAATAAAATGTTCACGATTTTAGCCGGTTTTGCAGATTTTTGACGCCTAAGAACTCAAATTTGACCCCTTAGAAATTTTTGAAAATTAATCACCTTCGAACTCATTTTTTTGTTGGTGATACGAACATCTGGAATTTTTATCACGCATCCAAGGTCAGACATTGTCTGGAGTACCCATCATACCAAAATTTTTCAACAATTCACGCTCTGAAAATTTTGTTATGGACGAGAACCCCGTACGTTAATTCTGATGATGAATCTGACACCTCAGGCTCAAATATCGAGAATGAAGACAGAGTTTCACGGGGGGGGGGGGGGGGGGGGGGTAAATGAAATAACTATTAAATTTCGAAGTGACGAAATAGACTCAGCAGCTGCGTTAGCTTCTTGGTGACGTAGTGGAATGTGTTGCACAAGGAAAGACTTACCAAAAAGAGGCTGTGACCAAGAAACGTAACACACAAACGAAAAGTGTTCGGTGAGCCTCTGGAGCTTAGAAAGAAGAAAAAATGGCAATTGATTGTTGATTCTCACGGTGTGAAACCATTCTGCAGAAATCTGAAAGGTGGACCGTGTAAGCTGCGATTTCCAGTGGTGATAAGCCAGGAACGTTAACAGGTCATCAATTAAGCGTATGGACATAGGACGTTGTAAGCTAGCATCATACTGGGTCATGCTGTCCTAAGTGAAGGGCTGTCCTATGTCCATCATGTCTGCTAAAATTACCAATTATCGCTCAGATTAAAAAAGTTTTCGAGGTTTGGTTATGAAATGAAAAATAGGGGAATAGATTTGAAAGACAGTGGTGAAAGCAGGGTTATTTCTAGCTTGAACTATACGGACGACACCGATGATTTCACTAGCACTCGTTTTTCTCAAATGAGTCAAATGGACTTGACGTTCTCACTAAGGACGGCAGTACAACAGCCTGGTTTTTAAACCATTAACTTATAACCCCAACTAGTCAACTCCACTCAGCATAAACCTCAACTAGTCAACTCCGCTATAATATTTATTGTGAGTCAAATAGCGTTGAGGGCTGAAATGAAAGTAAAATGTTGAAATCTTAGATGCAAAGTAGGTACAATATCGAACTTCTCTGATTCGCGTATTAGGCGAATTCAACGCGAACGAATTCATTTTTGCGAAGAAATCGTGCTCAAGCACCACCAAAATTTGCGCCCGACAATGTTGAAATAATTCATAGTTTTCCTCAAAAACAGTTCCGTTCCAAGGACTGGTCACGATTCTATCGCGTTTTTATTGACAAAATTTTCAATAATGACACCACAAAAAACTGAGCCGATCACGTCATTATTTCCCTCAAAGCAAATAATATATGCAGCGTTTAAACGTTCTTGCAACCAAAAAATACGAGTTTAAAACGTTACCTATCGGTCGATCGTTACGCTCATTTCCGATCCTAACCTGTTCATTAAAAACTGACAAAAAATTTGATGGGCCAAGTGCAGTACGGCAGTGTTTATAAGGAGGATGGACAGATGTGGAGTTGGTAATAAAATTGCAATAAATTCGGAATGTCCGTTGCTTTTATTTCAACGGTTTTCTAGGCGGTCGGGTAAGCTATTTGGCGGAAGAACCAAAAAAGTTATTAAAACTCGGCGCTGCGCGCCTCGGCGGGGGCTTCGCCCCCTGCACCACCGGATGACTTCCTAAAATGTGATGTACCTGACCCTTCAGGTTTTTGTCACCCTCGCTATTAAACAAAACATGCTTTAGCCGCGTAGTTTACTACAACCAAGTGACAAGGAGTGTCTCGCCCAAGATCCGCTGTGGACTGGTGGCGCTGCAGTTGGCTGGTGAGCGTACTACTCTCCTCCCCGCGCTCATTTTTGTTATCAGTAGTGGGAAGGTCAGTGGTTTGGTTGTCAGTTCGTGTGAAAAATAGGATGTTTTTGCAGCTATTTTACGATTTTCTGTGGTCGACGGGTGATTATGGCGACCATATTGTTTTTCTGTATCATCACAAGTTGAAGCAAAATCTCGTATTCATATTTCACGTAGGTGTGGTAAATGGTGGTGTGGTACAAGTATGTTATAGCCCCGCCAATATCGATTGTATCGATTATCTCAAATACCTCGATCCTTGTGGTATCGATGAAGTGTATTAGACAAGCCGGTGGGTGTACAAGAAGTTTAGTTACCATTCCGCCGCTCGCATTGTCAAGCGATCTGGATGCTCGCTAGCGCTCGCATCTCAAAAAAGATAAACAATCCCAGAAACTATCCCGTGAATGAGCAGGTTGTTTGGGACTTCTGAATAGATACTGATAACAAAAATGAGCGCGGGGAGGAGAGTAGTACGCTCACCAGCCAACTGCAGCGCCACCAGTCCACAGCGGATCTTGGGCGAGACACTCCTCCAAGTGACAACCAAACAAGCGTCATTGTTTACTATCCATTTACAACATTCCTTTATATAGTTATATTAAGAAACTAGGATATAAATACCAAGAACAAATACGAAATACATTCGTAATAAATCAAGAGCTTTCCAACGAATGGAAAACGATTTTTGTCCGATGAAAATGAAAGAAGTTTCATTTCCCTAGCAACTACTCGGTTGTAAGTGAAAATCATTGTTAAAATACGCGCTACTTTTGCCTCACTATTTGGTCTCACTTTTGGTTTATTATTTTCAATAATGAACCATTGGAATCGAGCATGAAAAAAAAATTCTTACCCCCCCTCAAAATTTGATGGTTTACGTTTCAAGGTATGTAGAATCCAAAACTGCAATAAAAATATTTCTGTCTGTCCGCCGTACGCCGTACGGGCCACTTTTCTTAGTTACCATGAAAGAAAATTGATGAAATTCGGGTTATAGGTTCCGTTCGGCGTCTAGTTGGTCCTCGAAGCTCGACGTTACTGTGAGTCATCTGTAAGGGGTTCAAAATAGGGGTTGAAATTTTCAAAACGCCTATACCATTTTTTTACGTGAATGTTTTTTACGGTTTTAAATAGTTCTTGACTTGCGAGTTTTTTAAGACCATCCGGAGCATCGTACGTCCAGCCGTTCGTTCACAGTAAGGCCCCGAAGTTTGCACCGACAGGCATTTTCGACTCCAGTGTGAATGAAATTGTATACAATTCAAACCAAATCTCGTAACAAGAGACGCGCCCACAATAGGAAATTTGGCGGAGATGAAATCATTGGTAGGGATCACCTGATTATATTGGCGGAGTATGAAGTCGAGTTGGTTGTTCTGTGATATTATTTCATTTGAAAAATGATGGCTCTTTTGGAGTTTGTTGGTAGGTAGTGAAACTTGAACAAACGTTGAAGTATTATTGATGGGTAAATTATTACTACGGTAAATCATTACTCAACGGTAAATTATTACACAACGGTTCATTATACCATCTACGTAGAAGGGGCTGGAGTTTGTTGGTAGGTACTTTCGCAACTTTTTTCACTCCTCATCAACAATTTCTTTTCAGAACTTCATTATGTGTGTTTCTTTTTGTTAGGTACTGTTTGTCATCGGCAGAATTATTTTAGCAACATTTAACTCGTGATTTAGGTAGGTACCTAGTAACGAGAAAGGGGTTAGGTACTAACCTAAGGAGGGTCTGCGATCTACATAATATGTATAGAATAGTACATATCATATTATATAGACGGGTTATCTATACATAGAGCTGTGATCTGTAACGGAAGGGTATTCTATACAAAATAATAAACCGTTGTGCAGGGATTTGCAGCGTTTTTCCTGTCGCTTTTCGGCGGGGGGTCCCATCGCAAAAACCTGAAGGGTCAGGTTAAAAAATAAAAAAATAATAAAAAATGCATGGTTTAGCGAATGAATATCCGCTACTGCAATAGGTTACACAGTGCAACAGTACGAAACAGTGCGTCAAGTTTGGTCATCCCATCGCTTCAGAACATTCCTATATATTTATGCACAACACATGGATTTTTGTTCTTTATATATTTTTTTAAAAATTAAAAATAATAATTTTCGAATGAACCCCAGTTATTTTTAAAGGTTGAACTGTAGGTACCCAAATCAACCAACAGTGTACCTACTGTGAGTGTGACTGAATACCATAAATTCCAACCTTTGTCGCATGGTTGAACAAAAATAGTACCTATACTATTAGTTATCAACTGCAAGGGGTGTAGCTGTTGATAGCCATCTCTGGCAGATCGAATGTGTGCGTGGAGCCTTGTGCTGCCAACAGAAAAAAGCATCCCAGACAACCTCCGCCTGTCGGGACCTTCCCTTTCAGGATTCCGCCTAGTTTTGGTGTATTTTTCTTTCCTCAAAGGGGATTTCTTGCTTATTTTCGTCGCTGGTTCCTTTTGACCAATTGTTTCTCGAACAAATACCCGCCTATTCCTTGAGATTCTGCCTTTTGAATTGGCTCAGGCGGCTTTGAACTGGCTGCCTTTTGAGGCTTCATTGGCGCTTTATTATACATTTTTGTATCGAAATTTGAACGCAGTGTTCCATACTAAATGCTTACAAGTATAAGATTGGAAGGTTACTTTGCTCATGCCTCGAGAGAGCAAAACGGATCTATTTGCTAAGACAGGCGGATGTGAATCTTGGCTGCCAAGCAGTCTTGCAGTAAGTACTGCTTGGCAGCCAAGAGCAAGAGCGATATATATCGGATTATGGGCAATGAAAGGTATGATGAGTGTATGCAATGGAATCAAGTTAGTAGGTACCTATCTATATCATGATATAAATTTATGCAAGCAATTACGCTTTTAATGACAGAAGAATAAATTTTCGATAATAACCTTCATTGAAAATAGATTAGGTTAATGTTGATGCGCAATAATTCCCATTTATTTTTTGAACATGCGCAATAATTCCCATTTATTTTTTAAGCATGTCAGAAATCAAATCAGCAAATTCAGAAATCAAATTTAAGATTAGGCAAGCGAACTCAACTAGTCGATCCATGATGGATCATGACTTACAAGACTCTCCGATTACAGCTGGATAATGTGTAAATGGGTTTTCTTTAAATAAAGCATGCTTTTCATCTTCTACTTTGCGCATGTCTACGGTTGATCTACGGGTAAGATGAAGCTTTGAGTCACACGTTGTCAGATAGAACATCTGTCACTGAATCAGAATTTTTCAAATTTGTGATGCAACAAACTGCTGTTCTTAAATTTGAATTGAACCACCAAAAAAACGCTAATTGTGTGTTTTGTCTGGAACATCTTTCCGCCCTCCCACAACTCGATTTCACCCACAACGTTATCATTTTCATCCGCAAACGGGTCGACCCCCAAGTTGTCAGACCTGATTACCGGCTCGCCCACGCACAGGCAATTACCAACCCCTACCAAAAGCCTTCCCTGTTCAGGGGTTTTCTTAGGATTTTTCCTAGTCAGGGACAACAGTAACAACCCTCTTTTCTGCTTCCGTCTATGTTAGTCCGACGATGGTTATTATTTAGGTTGTTTAACTCTAGAACAAGTAAGTTTCCAAGATTTAGGAGGATTTAGTGGACCAATCGAAACTAAATCTCGGCACAACTGCATTCCACCCTCCTCAATTTAAAATTTGCACGTCAAATTCATATGAGACGAAACACCTGAAAAAATTGCGAAAATGCCCTGGAAAGTACGACGTAGGTTAGGTGATATAATTTTACTTGATATAATATAATTTTACTCTTCCTTCTTTATTAATTTTTAAGAAATCCAGTTTATTTTATTTTTCTCCCAAATAATAATTAGGTGTTGAAATGAATAGTTGAGTCGATGCTCAAGCCGGAATTTATTCAAGCACCTACGAAGAAGATGTTGTCAGCAGTGTCAAGCTTACGACATAGCTGTCAGAAAGAAAACGTCACAAATACAGTTTAGGGTTTTCACTCGCCTAATCCAATCCGAAGGGAGATAGGACTGAAATCTCCCTGAGAAAAAAAACCTGGAGTTCTCAGACATTTTATGTTCACTCAATCTGATACCGTATCTCCATAAATTTTTCGACATTTTTTGAAGTAAAATTATAATAATATACTATAAGGAATCAAGAAACGAACTTTTTTGTTGACCCCAATATCAAAGTAAAGCACTACATGGACCACAATGTGATACTGTATGTGACATAATTGTGCCATAATGGAAGTATTGGTTTAGTACACCACTTGCTTCGAGATGGACTTTTCGAACAGCTAATTGGAGATCAGTGCCCTTTTAGCTCAAGCAAGTACTAAATAATGAACAAAATTATACAGGCATGCAAAAGTGCCACGGAACTAACTGAACTACTAACCAACTCATAGGAACAAACAAAACCACTGAGTGAAACTATGAAGGATTCAATGGACAAAGAACTTTAACATATTTACGAATAATGGTTTGTTGATAGAAATGCATTATGAAATCAGCTGTTTGTTTATCATGATTCGAGCATCGTTTTAAGAGTAGGTAATTAACACCAGAAAACCCCATGTTTGTTTACATAGCAAATAAAACATCTGTTGTGTGGGCAGGTGGTGGTTTTTATAATGTTTACATGAGTTTAATTATTACGTATAAGACTGGTGAAGAGCCGTTATGGAGATAAACAGACTGTCATCTTCTTCGTTAAAACCGAGCGTGCTTCGACCATTTGAATGAAAAGTTCCTCATACAGCATGGCTATAATATATGAGCGAATTTTTGAAGTTTGTGACTTTTACTATGCAAAACTCGAATTTGACCCATTATTTTGGAGACAAACATTGTTTTTACGTACACGAAACAACCTTTTTCTGCATCGAGTCACCAGTAAAAGCCACAAGAACTCAAATTTGGCCCACTTTTCGTTTTCGAAAATTGCTCTTCTTTGAACTCACCCATTCGTCTGCCATTACAAACATTTACGCGAATTTATAAATTTTTCTATAGCGTAGCCAATATTGTAGATATTGTTTAGGTACATATATACTTTCTAGTCGGTCGATCATGAAATCTCTACTTGTGTGCTTCACCTTCAGTTTATAATTCTTTTTCCAAAAATCTAAAACACTACACTGGAGCCAATATTTCCAACTGCCAAAAGGTCAGATATCGTCTGGAATGAAATCCAGGGATGGAGTCAGAATACTTTGAAATGGAAGAGAAAAGAACATTTTTATAAAATGCGTATATATTACACATTATTGACCCATTGCAACAGCGTAATTTCTCCGAATGTTAGCAACGAGGCCCTGAAAAATGAGACAAGTTCAAATTCATATGTCTTTATGTTGGTGGTTTCACATAGGAATAGGGTTCGGGACCCCTCTTAGCTCCTATGTACACAGCCATGTTGAAAACGCAAATCAGATGTTATTCTGAAGTGTCTGTTGCTGGTTAGGCAGGGGCTAATCTATGTAAAATTGAAATAAACCATTACACAATAAACTAGGCCAAATAGCAAAAATATTATGTTGGACCTCGTAGAAGATATCAATCTGGTAATTCATTCATCAATTTATTCTCAATATTCAACAGTTGAGACATAAGAGTCAATAATGTTATATAGAACTCGCAAATACAACAGAATATAGAATATCAAGAAGAAAATATGTAATCATGTTTCATATAAAACCATACAAATGGTGTTCACCCAACACAGTTACCTACTGATCAGCCGAGTTTATCTGTAGTTACTATCGATTTTCTCTGATATGTTCCGCGAAATCATTTAGTAAATACCTAACAAGGTACCAGTTAAATATAAGCTAAGGGCCAGTAAGTTAGAAAATCAAGTTTGTATTTAAAATAAGTTCTGAGTAGGTACTGAACAGTTTACAATAAGTTCAGTACTAGGTCTGAACCTACCTGTACTTCAATGGTACAGTACTATTGAGGATCCCAATACAGGTAACCCAAACAAAAAAGGAAATACGTGCGGTTGAATAATTCCACGTTGCTGCCAACAGAATTTCGATTAATTGCCGAACGTCCAGCGACACATTTGCTGGTACGTCTGTCAGTACAAGCCGCAATTTTGGGTATTTTGACTTGAAATTTAAACACTTTCCGAGTTAGCTGTATAGTTTTTGGTGTCTCGACGACGTCAGGAAGAGCGGTCATGGGGCCAAGATTGGCAATCAAATGTTCCAGTCATGCAGCACGGCTATAAGAGCGAATTTTCAAAGAAATATTGGTGCCACTGTGTAAAACGATGATACAGCAAGAAACCATACCATTTTTCGTAAAATTGTATAATTTTTCGTGATTTATAGCAATTTATTACAGATTTCTGACCCTTATAAAGTCAAACCTGACCCATTATTTTTTAAGAAAAATATTTTCATCGTCAAAGTAGTCCTTCTTTCTGACGTGAATCACCATCTCACACAACGACAGGTGAATTGGTGTTGATTTTTAGCCCTTAATGCCAACTTCTGACCCCCAAAAATCCAAATTTGACCCCTATTCTCTACGAAAAACAACTGAAATGGTCATTTTCGGTGTTTACTCACCCTTCTACACCGCTTGCAGTAACTTCATATAAATTTCGCAATTTTAGCAGTTTTTACAGATTTTTGACAGCTAAAAAGTCAAATTTGACCCCCCCATTGCTCATGAGCGCTCATCTTCGTACTTATCTTTTTCTTTGGCAATACGAACATTTTGGCGAAATTTGGAGTTTTCATCATGTACCCAAGGTCAGGACATCGTCTGCATCGACACAAACAAATATATACATTGTAATTGTATGAATTCAGAAGATTATATATGTTCTGAAACGGATTTGCCTACAAACAATTTCAAAATTCACGTTCTGAAAATTTTGGACCCACTGCAACAACTTAATTGTCTTTGAGAATTCGCTAAGATCAGCTGATTTGGGGTAGGCACACGTTGTATTCGTTTTACTGGAGATACGTGAGGCTACTGGCCCAATAGTTATGTACAGTACACATAATTACATTTCGATCAAAACGCCGGTAAAATACTGCTGTATTTCTGAAAACTAGTTGGAACAGGTACATGAGGTCGGATTCCAATGTTTGGGTAGAAGTATTTGAAAATAAATTTGAACGTGTGCAATTTAGAGAGGCTTAACAAGATAAAAGGGTTTTAATATAGACGAGATAAAAATATAAAGTGAAACATTGTATTTTGAATGGTGGATTTCAACCCGAATGTTACATTCATGTTGGTGTGTAATATAAACGCAACTACGAGGAATAGATGTGACAGGCCTGACCAAATCGAATCCATGAAAAAGAACCTATTTATATTCTCCATAATTTGTTAAAAACCACCCTATACCTGTTCTTCTGTGAATTCACGCCATATTACTGTCTACTATAAAAATAATTTTATAAAAAAAGATGAATTATTGTTCGGAATATTACATTAACAATTTATTAGACCATTACGATTGATCTGTCTCATCAAACATTCATCCAGCAGGTCCACACATGATTGCATTCCGACCAACCAAACGCCGGCAAAATACTGGTGTTTAAGAACCATTTATCTACCTGGTTGGGATAATATTATGTAGATGCGTGGTTGCAATCAATTTGATGTGGTTTCTCGTGGGGGGAAAACCATAATACCTTACGCCTTTTATGTTGGATTTTAGATGTTTATACACAGGTTGATTATAGGATTTTACCTTGTTACATTCATGTTTGTATGAAATAAACACACTTATATTATGGATTAAATTTAACAGCATTTAATAGGTCCCTGACGCCATAAAACGCTAATTTTATCCGAAAATTCCCTAAAAACCACCCAACACGTGTCGTTCTGTGTGAATTTACGCCATATTAGGTGCTGTCAATACATCAAAATATATTGTAATCACAGATTAAAATGATGATATTGTTATTATTAATATATTAGTCCATTACCATTGATTTGTCTCATCAATATTCATTCAGTTGGTACATGCATTATTGTACTCCGACCAACCACACCTCGGGAACAATGGTTTTTGAAAACTAGTTGGCGTAATAATGTAAGTTTGATGCGGTGTTTTGTGGGAAATGTAGATTTTGGATGTGAAACGTTGTTTGAATGGAGTATTTTTATGTGGGTGTGTGAAACTGACAAGAAATAGGGCTTACCGATGTAGAAACTGGAGTCAAGACATTAAAACATCACTTGTAGGTTGAATTTGGTGCTGATAACACAATTTGAACACCACACGCGGAAATCACGAGGACAAAAAAAGGGTTTTCTCGGACAAGGGATATTGAAAAAAAACAAAAAATCGCGATGAACGAACGGGAGGGCGCACAAAACTTTCCAAAATCCGCGATCGATCCAAAAAAACGGTCGTTGGAAATTCGAAAAATCCGATAAGGAGGGTTTTCAGTGATAAAAACTGAGTATGCGGCACGCGGTTGCACGTAGGTGGGCAACACGAACTCTGACGGAGCTCTAGGGCAAGACTGAGGGTGCTAGGGGGGGGGAAACGATTGGCGGGAAAGCCGGCGGGGAAGGGGGGGGTCTTCCCCCCACCACCAGTACCGCCCTTCCCCTCCGGTCCGGCAACCGGGGCGGTTTTGTCCGTAGGGGAAGACGGCGGAGGGTGGAAGCCCCACAGTGGCCGGGCGCCTCTTCACCCCCTCGTCCGGCACTGCAGTGCTGCCAACCTGTGCCGTAGTTACCGTTGTGTGGGGTATTTTGGCCCCTAGCACAACCAGGACGTAAACAAACCGGCCTGTTTGTGGGGCCGCACAGTGGTCCAGGAACGGAAAAAAGTCTAAAAACGCAGCAAAGTCCTTGTCACATGGGTTTATTATTCTACTGGACATACATACAGCCTACAGAAATGCCGGCTGTTCATTTATTGTTTCTATCATGTGCAATATTTGAAATAGCTACTTCTAATGGTTTCCTCCTTTTTTTCTCAAATTATCTTCGATCATTGATAGTGCCATTCAATTGTCTTGATTTTCAAGTGTTACTATACAAATTGATGGTGATTTCAGACGAGTTCCCAGGTTTTTGACCCATAAAAAATGAATTTTGGGAGTTGAACCATCCTCAATTCTTTGGTCAAAATCGACTTCATATTCAGTCTCTTCGCTCTAAAAAACATAGAAAACGATACCTCAAAAGCTCGTTTTACTGAAAAACCCAAAACCCCCTATTTTTACACCCATTTTTCACCCACAACACCCCTGGATAGGTATATTCCGATCGGGCTGCAAAATTTCGGGACATAAGGGCCCAAATGGAGCCTGCGTGCGAAAGAAAGAATTTTTTAGACCGAAAATGAAGTAGTTATGTATTATACGGCGGACGGACATTGCATTTTTCGAATCTACGCACCTTGAAACGTAAAAGAAAAAACCACAGTCATGCAGCATGGCTATAAGAGCGAATTTTCGAAGTTTTCGGCATCTTCCTCCTCCGCCTAAAATTTTCTGAAAATTAATTTTCGGCCAATGTTTTCCCAACTTGATACCATACAAAATTAAAACAGGAGTAGTTTTACGCAAAGTAAAATTTGGGGTGGAAGGAGGGGGAGGGGGAAATCAAAAATGTTTTGAATACCAGAAGAGTAGGTATTGGGTGGTACGTAACAAATTTTTTGTTCCATTTTTTGCCGAGTAACACCTCGGTTTGTAGATTTTCCAACGCTGAACACGATGGTGAAGTCAGAATTGCGATATCCCATTCCGTTATCAGATTAGAGCAGACGAACCAGGAAGAACATCTCAAGAAATAACCACGTTCCTTCATCTTCAAAGTGCTCCAGTTTGAGAATGGAATGAGATATCGCAATTCTGATTTCACCATCGTGTTCAGCGTACAAAAACCTTTAAAATGAGGTGTCACTTGTCAGACGTTTTCATTTTGGGAATTTATGGGTAATTTCCCCCCCCTAAAACTCCCCAAAACTCCCCCTTAGGGTGACCCGATTCTGCCCATCTTCGAACTTAGCCTGTCGATTGCCAAGACAGATTTTTCGTGCAAATTTGAACTTTTTATCTCAATTCTTTCGAGAGTTATCGTCTGGAATGACACATACATATATAAATATATAAATATATAAATATATATATAAATATATAAATATATAAATATATATATATATATATACATATAATTTTTGGTGTCTTTCGGCAGGGAATTCAGGATAGTCTGAAACGGATTTTGGTATAAAAATCTTTCGGAAATTCGAGTTTTAAAAATTTTGGACCGAGAACAATAGCTTCCTTTTCTTCGAAAATTCGCTAATTCAGAGGGTGTTCGAAATTTTTTTTGCTGAGCGAATACATTCTGTACAATTATTCACAGAACAGTAAACGAAAAATGTGTTTTTTTTAGGTTTTAGGTGACAATTACCTCTTAAATAGGAACATATTGTACATTCGGAATCAGCCCTAAATTTCCTATAATGGAGGCAGAACAGAATTTTTTCCGAAAATGGCAATTTCTGGACCACTAGAACTGTGGGCCGGTGTTTTTCGGGCTTAGAGCTGCTGAAAGGGCTGATTCCCCCCTATTCAAAGAAAATCCCAACTTAGATGAGTCGTATTGTATTGAACTGTATTATATTATTTTTTCAATCAAATTAATTTCAATTGGCTACAATAGCAAATCAATCAGTAATCACCTGGTAAACAAAATTAATTTTTTTAAGAAATCGGTAATTCTTTATTTGGAATTGGTGGTTCACATTTAACCATAGTATGACTGAAGAATTATATCAGGTCAGTTGTTGATAAACATAAAGTTAAAAACCACAGTCATGCAGCATGGCTATAAGAGCGAATTTTCGACGTTTTCGGCATCTTCCTCCCCCGCCTAAAATTTTCTGAAAATTAATTTTCGGCCAATGTTTTCCCAACTTGATACCAAACAAAATTAAAACAGGAGTAGTTTTACGCAAAGTAAAATTTGGGGTGGAAGGAGGGGGAGGGGGAAATCAAAAATGTTTTGAATACCAGAAGAGTAGGTATTGGGTACGTAACAAATTTTTTGTTCCATTTTTTGCCGAGTAACACCTCGGTTTGTAGATTTTCCAACGCTGAACACGATGGTGAAGTCAGAATTGCGATATCCCATTCCGTTATCAGATTAGAGCAGACGAACCAGGAAGAACATCTCAAGAAATAACCACGTTCCTTCATCTTCAAAGTGCTCCAGTTTGAGAATGGAGTGAGATATCGCAATTCTGATTTCACCATCGTGTTCAGCGTACAAAAACCTTTAAAATGAGGTGTCACTTGTCAGACTTTTTCATTTTGGGAATTTATGGGTAATTTTCCCCCCCTAAAACTCCCCAAAACTCCCCCTTAGGGTGACCCGATTCTGCCCATCTTCGAACTTAGCCTGTCGATTGCCAAGACAGATTTTTCGTGCAAATTTGAACTTTTTATCTCAATTCTTTCGAGAGTTATCGTCTGGAATGACACATACATATATAAATATATATATAAATATATAAATATATATATAAATATATAAATATATATATAAATATATATATATATACATATAATTTTTGGTGTCTTTCGGCAGGGAATTCAGGATGGTCTGAAACGGATTTTGGTATAAAAATCTTTCGGAAATTCGAGTTTTAAAAATTTTGGACCGAGAACAATAGCTTCCTTTTCTTCGAAAATTCGCTAAAATTAAGTCGTTACTGCTCTTAGAACGTATTACAAAGAAAAAAGAACAAACCTAAAAGAAATAAGTAAGATGAATTTTTCTCTACAAGTTGAAATACAAAATAATTTAAAACTTCGTTCATTCCTTAACGAGAATAGCATTCAAAGCCTTTTGTTGTTCTTTGTTTTTGATCCGGTCTCCACGTCTCCTTCAGCCCACCTGGTTCTAGTTATACAATTTATTAAAAATAGTTACGTAGCTCTTAGATGTAGGTACAACGAATTACATGATAAATAGTGCAGAAAATTCGAGTAGGCACACAAAGCAAAGAACGTAACAAAACAATTACAATTTTTTTTAGCGAATAATCATGTTCAAAATAAAACGGACAATTGGAAAAATATTGCGAAGTACATAGGAAATATTAGAAATGAAAAGACAATTGAATCAACTATTCACTCGTAGGGGTGGGAGGGTTAGATCTACTGAGCGATAGGAAACTCGAGGGAGAGGGATACACTGTCCCATAGTCATGCCGTAGTTGAGCCAGCAGGTATCATTTTTAACATTTAACATGTAACAGTGCGGCTGTTCTCTAGTCGTTTTTTGGTCCGGTGGAGACGGGATCGGTGAGCGGAAGCCTTATCGATACCCCTTCTTAACCGGTGATAATCTCACTGGTCTAGGAGGGGGACTCTCGAGGGTCCACCCCCACTGCCTCACTCTGTCACACCCTTATTGTAAGCAGCACTTACCGTGGTAATGCCTTAAGGCATGTTAAGGCAAGCTGTAACGCTACAGGTAGGTACACTTACTTTTTTCTGACCTTATTGTGTTTAATGGGCTTTTGCCGTACATCGGCTTAAACCTGAGAATCAATAATACATCCCGATGATACGTCTGCAAAACGCTGCAAGTTATTACAGAACGATTTATTATTTACGTATACAGATGCCCCATCCGCTTGGACTACCGTTTTCTGTGGTCAATCCTACCCACGTGATCACCCCTAAGTCGAGTACTGGAGCCGGCCGGCCGGCCGGGGGGGGGGGGGGGGGTGTTCGTGCAGTTCCTCAGAACTTGTTCAGAGCAACCCGGGCATGCGCAGTAAGGGTGAGGCAAAGATTAGCCGTTCGTGCAGACCCAGGGCAGATGATTCGGTGTTCGTGCTGGCCACGGGGCTTCCTCCGAGCTGCTCTGAGCAAGCCCTCCCTTGCCCCAGGGACGGCTGAGGACTGCTAGCTCTTCCGCGCATGCACCCTCGACCCGTTCGAGCTGCCCATAGCTTTGTACGTGCTGTCCCCTTGGGGCTAGCTCCGAGCAAGTTCAGTTTCTGCTTGAACCGAACTGGCTTGGTGCAGGGTGAGCTCTGAACACGCTCGCTCGGAGCAGGGTGAGCCTGGGGGAGCTTGTTCGGAGCACGGGCAGCTCGAACGGGTCGAGGGTGCATGCGCGGAAGAGCTAGCAGTCCTCAGCCGTCCCTGGGGCAAGGGAGGGCTTGCTCAGAGCAGCTCGGAGGAAGCCCCGTGGCCAGCACGAACATCGAATCATCTGCCCCAGGACAGCACAAACACCGGACCACTTGGCTCGGAGCTCGCCATGGGTCTGCACGAACAGCGAATCTTTGCCTCACCCTTATTGCGCATGCCCGGGTTGCTCTGAATAAGCTCTGAGGGACTGCAAGAACAAATTTCGTGCTCAGAAGAAGCTCCAGGCTCAACCTGGTCCGAACGAGCTTGTTCAGGGCTGACCCTACACCAAGCCAATTCGCTTCAAGCGAAAACTGAACTTGCTCGGAGCTAGCCCCGAAAGGAACAAAGCTACAGTTTCACAAACAGGTACCTACCTTCATAAATACTCATATGGGTTATCCTCACAACTCATTTGTATAAGTAACATTATACTTAGCTATACTTAGCTATAATGACGAGTCATAGACAGAACCTTGCTATAGAAGATTGTATCAGTGAGGAATCAACAAATTAGTTGTGAGGATAACCCATATGAGTATTTATGTAAAAGTGTCTGCCTGTGACTCGACATTAGAGCTAAATAAAATGTTGAACCACTAACAAGCGCGCACCTGTTGTTCCAAATGCCTTTCGATATCGACGTCCTAATCCCGAAATCCGATAGAGTTCGTCGACCTTCCGACTTGTGTAAATAAAGACTTCTCACGGCGGTCATCGCCTCTGCCCACAATCGACGCTCTCGAGATCCTTATAAGGTCCACCACTGTCTACCTACTGGAAAGTCCTTCGGGAGTCCACTGTTCCGACCTCAGGGTGAGGACCGCTTACTACGAACTTCAAGCCCACCTACAAGATTGCACTAACCCAGTAGGACATCATTGGTGTAGAACAACACAGGCGAAACCTCGTCTGAGATGGGTTTTTGCTAAGAAGTCCGTGAAATACAACTACTACAGAAGAAAACAACTCAAATAAAATTAACGGCATTATATAATTTTTAGGGGAAAAGGGTTTAAAGCAGGTCAGGGGTTTCAGGTGATAAACGGCTTAAACATAAATTTCGCACGATTATTTTCCACGTCTTTTTCGATGCTGGTGTCTTTTTCACTTGAAAGAAAATCAAGTCAGAAGGGCTAACCCAAGGAAAACACATTTTCCCGTAAGAACGTGAAAGAGAATCCACCGAACGTAAGACCATCCACTAATAAGCTGACACCCATACATCATAAACATCATTTCGTGGGGTTTCGACACTCCAGAAATACCCATTTATGTTTCCATCGAGGTATCCCAGCAGTCAATTCAATGGTAAAAAGTACTTTTTCTCAAAAAGAGTGGGTCAAATTGGAGTTTTTAGCGGTAAAAAATATCGGTTTAAAAAAAAGCAATAAATAACACAGTTATTGCGAAATCGCTCAGTGGACATGCTGCATAACAGGCTACATACCTATTTTTGACCCACCAAAACTCAAATTTTATTCTTTCTGTGTAGAATTGTTCTTCTTCGAAATGGTATTTTCGCTGGCCAATACATACATTCGTAAATTAGTCATTTTCGCCCCCCCCCCCCCCCAGTTTCGAACAACTGAAATTTGTTTAAAACTTTAAAAAAAATAAATTTAAACTGGCTCAAGTCACCATTCTACACCGCGTTTGTGTATCTCGTATCACCTTTTCATACTTTTGTTAGCTATTTACACAGATCATAGTCCCTACAAATCTAAAATTTGACCTCCAATGAATTTGTATCAGTTTTTGGTGATTTCGGCAACTTTTTACCGATTTTCTGCTATTGATTTTCGAACTTATTCTTTGCCATTGCAAACATTTTGGAAAAATTTTGAGTTCTACGAAAATCAAGAAATCATAATGAAACTGAAGGTGATAAGATGAATGACTCATATAAAAATTGGTAAAGCTCAGGAATGGATAAAAAATTCACTAAAACGGAAAATGGTATAATGATTTTCAAAATCTATGTAGGTACTGAAAATGTTGGACCTATTGCGATAGCATATTTTCTATGAAAGTTAGTTAATCAATAATGCGTCAATAATAACGTTTTGCATGTCGATCCTTACCACTCAGGAATTAGGTAGGACTTTCATTTTAAAATCGGGACTGTTCTGAAATCAAAATAGGCAACAAGCCTCAAATAGGTAAAACAGATTACCTATACTGGCTGATGGTAATTCGTTTATGTATTGTTCATGGGCATAGCTGAGAATCATGAATTATTAATTCCAGCAGTGATAAAAAACGACAGCCACATTTCGAACTATTAAGATGTTTCATATCAATTCCAACTGCTGTCACAGCTCAATAAAGCGAGAAGAGAGAAATGGAAAAAATTAGGCGAAACTGAGCCGAAGACCGTTTCAAGTCGCCCACGTCGTCAGCCCTAGGGCCAAAGACCTTCCAGTGGCCTCTTTTACATTTTATCAGCTCTTTTCCGAAACAAGTTGATGCGGGGGCGAGTTTACAGGAGATTTCCGTGGTCTTGACCGAAAAGATTCATCACTGCTATTTTCGGCGTTATGTGTAGGACGGAACACTTGTTATCAAACTTCAAGGCTAAATGTCACGACATTTTGGTGTGAAACGTAAAAGAACAGATTTTGAGGGGGTGTTAAAAAAACTTTTTGCTGAGCGAATACATAGCTGTGTTATTCACAGAATAATAAACCAAAAACGCTATTACGACGGTTGCTATCTGATACCTTAACATTTAGTAGGTACCTACTCGGTTTTGTACTTTGTAAAGGGCTAGTCTTATGAGAAATAGTGACTAGGTATCTATGAGGATACCCACCTTTCAAAAATGTTCAAAATTTGAACAGATGTCTTACGGATATTGGGAAAGAAGGCAAAAAATTCGTTGTTGTTTCCGAAACAACTAATGCAACTAACGCAACGTGCAACGTGCAACTAATGACTAGGTAATAAGGTAATAATGACTAGGTATAAGGTAATTTTAAAACAACCAACACTACCTTGATCCCTTAGTTTTTAAACATCGGGCAAAAATGTGCACGCTTTGAACCAACTAGTTCAAGGGTAACAACAAGGTACACAGTACTGAACAGTAATGTTCAATCTTCCAACATATTAGCTATACGTTTTTGGAACGGTGGACGAAACTTTACCCACTTCCTGTGCCAATTTACGTCCAGTTCATTCAATGTCAGGACAGGGAAGTAGAAAAATGGGAAGGTCTGAGGTGGTCAAGAACTCTCTAAACCCCCCCACGAGCCACGACCAGTCAGAAGCTCCCGATCTTGACCCTTGTCCCCAAAACCCTGGAAACGAGAATCCGACGGTTACAGTCAACGTAGAAAAATTCTGAAAACGGATTCTTGTTCTGTAGAGTCACAATGCAAGTGCCTATTGAGCCACTTTTTAAAAATGTTCAAAATTCGAACAACATGTTTTTGGAACAGTGAGCAAAAAAATTTCACATTTTTGAACCAATTTCCAGGAATTTTACGTGAATATTGATGAGAAATCGTTTTCCGAAATGAGATATCTCGCTCCATTCTCAAATGAGAAGTAGAATAAAATTGATTCATTTTGGGGCTGCCACGTGGTGGTGGATTTTGCAACTAAACTCGTTGCATTTAGCCTTAAAGATGGCGAACTGATCGTATGAAAAATTTTAATTAGAAATTTTTCGGCAACTCAAAAATAAACAGTACTTACCTAGGTAGGTACTTAACAAAAAATGTTTCCTTCTTATTATTCTATACCTATTAACTTTTGAATTTTCATACATCACATTGATATAATATAAATCAATGACGAAATGTGATTTTTTTATTGTAAGGCATTGAAAGACCCATCTGAAATGTGCAATCTCTCATATTTTGAGACCTGGCTTTTATAAATTTGTTACTAGGTGAATAGGTAGGAACTCGCAAACACACAGCAGAAATATTGGTCGAGCGCAGCACCCAAGAGCTGCAACTGACATGCGATCACGTCCAAACGGCTGAACCAATACGATCCCAGCCGAGTCCCTACTTGACTCATCACAATATTTATTCACGTGTAGATACTTGACAATATCAATTTGATCGAGCACTGCTCCAGGTTGGACACGTCAAGCGATCACGTCCAAACGGAGGACTTCCAATTTTATTACGATTTAGTAATAATGCGCCCCGACTCTTCCCGATGGTGTATACTCGCAAAAAGGTGCACTACTAACTGTAACACAAACAAAATAAGGAGCAGAACGATTAATCGAGCGATAGCTGCTATCGCCACGCAATCACGTCCAAACGGCTGAACCAATGGCTAATTCGATCCCGAACTGTAATAATTCGACCTGTTCGGAAAAGAAAAGTCGGATGGGAACGATCGAAACGCGTGCTATTTGTATATTAGAGAGGATTTGTTTGACAGAAAGAATTTACTCCCTCGTAAGAGAGAGAAAACTCAATTTTTTTCTCTCGTTCTTTTTCTCCCGTTATATTATTTCTCCGACGATACCCACGATCCTGACCCAGCAATTCTTCTTTTGCCCTTTTTTCACGAGAGGAAAAAAAACAGGAGAAAATCTTTTTATATTATATAAGGAGGAGATATAGAGTGGGTGGGGAGAGAATATCGAAAAAGGGGAGGGGGTGACGTTTCCTTTTTTGTCGAACCATAAATAACCACTTGGTGGAATATCCTCAGTGAAAGAGTGAGGAGTCGAGAATATTATGCGAAAATAACACCTGGAAACTCCTGAAATATGATGATTTACCGTAGGTGTTGATAACAGGCGCCAGATCTAAGTCTATGCCTATGGAACGCCACTAGAAATATTATAAAATAGAAAGTATTTCACTTCCGAAATTTACCAAGGAGATTTTCATACAAAAATGTAATGAATTTCAAATGGGATCGACCGTCTAGTGCATAGGTACAACGTTGCGAACAGTTGTTGCAAAACAAGGCGCAAGATTTGCGGACTGACCATCAGCAGCGGCGCGTGGGGTCTGTAAACGGTTGGGCACCAAACCACAACACAAAACCGACAGATTTGTCTACAGAATAGCCCAAGGCAACAACAACCCTATTTTCCGATAGAATGATATTCAGCAAAGCTTATCTCTTTTAATCAACACTCTTTTGAAGAAATTGTCGACGTACGAAAACTTCGACAATTTCTACTGCAACTTAGCCACCGAATTCATGTGTTACAAAAATATACTAAACTAAAATACAGCAAAATAATGACACTTCGGCTGGTATCTACTTGAATGGAGAAGCTATTGACTAGAAGCTAGTTAGTTATCTGTGTGTTGAAGCAGATCAATCCACAAACCACAAACAGCAAACAGGACAAAACGCACGTAGGTACCAAAAATACAAATCTGTCATCGGAACCGGACCGAAAGCAAAACGCGCAAAATTTGACGCAAAAAATTGAAAATTGACAGACTCCACAGAGAAAGCGAATGTGATTCAGAGACAAAAAAAAATCGCTGCAAATCCCTGCACAACGTTTTATTATTTTGTATAGAATACCCTTCTGTTACAGATCACAGCTCTATGTATAGATAACCCGCCTATATAATATGATATGTACTATTCTATTATATACATATTATGTAGATCGCAGACCCTCCGTAGGTTAGTACCTAACCCCGTACTCGTTACTAGGTACCTACCTAAATCACGAGTTAAATGTTGCTAAAATAATTCTGCCGATGACAAACAGTACCTAACAAAAAGAAACACACATAATGAAGTTCTGAAAAGAAATTGTTGATGAGGAGTGAAAAAAGTTGCGAAAGTACCTACCAAAAAACTCCAGCCCCTTCTACGTAGGTGGTATAATGAACCGTTGTGTAATAATTTACCGTTGAGTAATGATTTACCGTAGTAATAATTTACCCATCAATAATACTTCAACGTTTGTTCAAGTTTCACTACCTACCAACAAACTCCAAAAGAGCCATCATTTTTCAAATTAAATAATATCACAGAACAACCAACTCGACTTCATACTCCGCCAATATAATCAGGTGATCCCTAGCAATGATTCTATCTCCGCCAAATTTCCTATTAACATGTTTAATGTTTTAGGGCTGGGGGTCATTCTGTGAATTCCGACACGCGAATATGCAACGTTTTTCATTGGTTTTTATTGCAGTTTTGGATTCTACATACCTTGAAACGTAAACCATCAAATTTTGAGGGGGGGTAAGAATTTTTTTTTTCATGCTCGATTCCAATGGTTCATTATTGAAAATAATAAACCAAAAAACAAATCGGAAGAAGAAGCATCTCCTATCGAGATGACAAATAGAATCGAAGGGATCGAATCGATTGAGAAATGAAAGATTTTGGGGTTGAAATCAGATTCTGGGGCCAGGCCGAAAGTGGGCGTGGATAACAACATTTTTACTCGACTGAGCATGCGCGGACAGGCCACTTTTCTCGGTTGCCATGGGAACAGTAGGTCCCAGGACCTACCCGCCAGTTTCAGGTGCCTAGGTTTCGATTTCGATTGAAGGGGAACGATTACTGTGGCTTTATTCCGACAACATGCTAGGTCTATGGAGCTAACAAGAAGGAACCACTATGGATACTGTAGTAGAATATTGAATATCCATAGCCAGAGAAGTCTGGCGAGTGGCTGTTGAATTTTGTGAAAAATGCTAGGGTACAGTGTAGGTAGGGAAAAATTCAGATGCCAACTTGAACACTGGCTGGTCTTTTTTACTCTAGTGTTTCTGGGTGCTGGGGCAGTGGCCCAAGTGCCCCTACGGACGCAACATCCTGGGACTGACAGATGGACATAGAATGACACGGAACCAAAACAGTCTACAAGACCACGGCAGAACCAATACAGTCATTACTGATTGTCGTGAGTCCCTCCCGGGAACACTCCTCTAACTTAAGTTCTCACCAATATCCAAACGCTAAAGTTAGTTTCCGTCAATAAACGAATGAGTGGGGAGACACGCCACAGAACCCAGGGTACACAACCTGGGGCCCCACCACCAACCCCTGACAGGGGGTTGGAGGGAGAGGCCTCCTTTTCCTATAAAACCCTGGATCCTGCGACTTTAACTTCATTCGACACTTCCTCTAACCAGCTCTCTCTTCTCTCCTCTACCTTGCTCTCTCTCCTCCTCTCTTAAAAGATCCTAGATGTCGGTGGATATCCGCCGCCTAGGCAAAACCTCCTCCTCCAAAAGATTCCAGATGTCGGTGGTGATTCGCTCATAACCGCCTGGACACCTCTCCTTCAAAAGATCCTAGATGTCGGTGGTGATTCGCTCATAACCGCCTAGGCAAACTCTACCACTCACCTCTCATCTCTCTCTCTCAACAGATCCCAGATGTCGGTGGAGATCCGCCGCCTGGGCAAATTCTATCACTCACCTCCACCTTTTCACTCTCCCAAAAGATCGTAGATGTCGGTGGTGATCCGCTCATAACCGCCTGCGCACTTCCTCACGCCACCGTGATGAACCAATTTTAAATTCATCACACTGATAAATAGAAAAATAAATTATACTTGTATTAAGAAAGATGCGTTATTTATAAGTAGTTATACCAGGAGAACTTGAAGGAATTTAGCGACTCGAAGCTCGACGACACGAGCAGAGCCTAATTCACAGTGAAACCACCCTCGCTGCGATGCCTCAATGAGCGAAAACTCGCTGTTTGTACGTGGATGTTTGAGTGTTCAAATCGTTCACCCTAGCAGTTCCCCGTTTCTGTTTTGAGGTTTTGACTGTTCCTTCACTTGCGCACGAGTGACCCTGTCGAGTGACAGTGATGTGCTTCAGTAATGAAGTTGTGGCTATTGGCTTACCAAATCGAAGGTACAGAGCACATCCAGTAAATGAAAAGAGGAAGGAACTTGTGGAGTACCCACCATCTTTTTCATCAAACGAAGAAAGTCGATGACAAATTTCGCTCCTACTTGACGGTATCAGTACATTTCAATACATAGATATTCGTCAAGTTGGTACTATAACAACATGTATACCAATCCAATTTGGCCCGAGGAACGGCTGGTGGTGAGACAAGGTAATAGAAATCCAAAAACGCTGCAAAGTCCTTGTCACATGGGTTTATTATTCTACTGGACAAACCTACAGAAATGCTGGAAATACATTAATTGTTTCTTTCAGGTGAAATTATTGAAATAGCTATTGTTGATGGTTTCAACCAATTTTGGCCTCCAAAAACATGAAATAAGCTCCTTTTTTGACAAATTATCTTTGATCATTGACAGTGTCATTTAATTTATTGTCTTGATTCACTTGTTGAAACTACTTCTAGTGTTATTATACAAGTTCATGGTAATTTCAGACTATTTCCAAGGTTTTTGACTAATAAAAAACGAATTCTGGAAACTGAACCTTCGTTACAACCTCAATTCTCACTCTTTGGTCAAAATCAACTTCGTATTCGGTCTTCTCGCCCCCAAAAAACATGGAAAACGATACCTCACAAGCTCACGTTCACTAAAACCTAGAAAACCCCTATTATTACACCTATTTTCACCCGTAACACCCCTCGGTGTATTTTGATCGGGCTGCCGAGCTTCGGAGCACAACTAGGAGCAAAACTTAATGCGGAAGAACGACGATTTTAGACCAAATTTTAACGTAAATTTAAGGCTGAAACTTCGTTAAACCTCGATTTTTCACTATTTGGTCCAAATTGACTTCATATTCGGTCTCCTCGTCCTAAAAAACATGGAAAAAGATACCTCACAATCTCATGTTACTAAAACACCCAAAAACCCCAGTTTTCCCCCCATTTTCACCCATAACACCCTTCAGTATATTCCGATCGGGCTGAAAAGTTTCGGGACACAACTAGTGTCCAAACGGAGCCTCTGTGCGAAAGGAAGATTTTTTTTAGACCAAAATTGAAGGAGATATGCATGATACGGCGGACGGACATTGCATTTTGGTTTATTATTCTGTGAATAATACACCTATGTATTCGCTTAGCAATAAATTTTTATAACACCCGCTGAAAATTTTTTCTTTTCCGTTTCAAGGTGCGTAGATTCCAAAAATGCAATGACCGTCCGCCGTACGCCGTCTGCCGTATTACGCGTACCGGCTTTATTTTCGGTCTATAAAATTCGTTCCTTCGCACACATGCTCCATTTGGGCCCTAGTTGTGTCCCGAAACTTTTCAGCCCGATCGGAATATACCCAGGGTTGTAATGAGTGAAAATGTGTATAACATAGGTACTTTTTGTGTTCATTAGTAAGAGGGTGCTTCACTATGAACGCTCCCATCTCAGTACAGGCATTTGTTTTCATCGATATGACCGCGAGGCAAAGCTGATCGAGGCATCGCAGTGAATGATGAATTACGGATGTCGAGCAGCATGCGATAGTAATGAGGAATCTCCACCTTCCCTATGTTGTACTTGCCTATTCTTGTAAATAAAAATATTCTACCTATTCTATTCTATTCTAAAACGGTTTCCTTGAAATGATCTAAAACGCAAAAAGCGAGAGGGAATTTTGATTATGGAAGACAAAGGAATATTTTGTTTCCCCCCGAAAGTGATCATCTTGGTACACGCGGTCGCGAAAGCTAAATGCCGTTTCATAATATTTAACTTCTTAGATGGCCCATAAATTTTCCATTTGAACTCATCGATACCTCTGAAACAAATACTCGTAAATACCTCTCTTCGAGTGCTTCGCATAATTCTCCAGGACAGGAAGATAGATAGATAGATAAATCGTTTATTTTTACTGGTCGGGTACCGTTACGAGAGGTAATTCTTCAGGGAAAAAGGCCCTATTCATTACGGAAGCTTCACATGCCTCTGCAATTATAACTAGTAATTTGAACCAGGCACGCGCATTGCGTTTCGAACACTCGAAAAAGCCCTTTGTTAGTTACGACTGGTCAGAGATTTCGTTCGGTTTTGTGAGTCGGTTCGTTAAGAGTTGGCGTTCACACAAAGGGAGCTCGGAGAGGATTGTTTTGTAATCAACACGCGTTCATTTCTCTCGGTGCTACTGTATTGCGATCGATGGTTACTGGAATCCTCTCTAGATTTCACTGGCATCCACATAACCCGCGCTACTTCTAAGTGGGCCACCTACTCAAACTTGAAGCCTTCCACCTGGACCCACTTTAATTATTTAGCATCAACATGCCAGCGAAACTTATTTATAAAACCCAATGAATGTAGGTAACACAATAATCGATTTTTCTGAAGGGTTTCGAGGTAAAACGCTAACAGTTTTCGGTCGAAAATAAGATGGGGTACCATGTTGAATCGAATCGAAAGCAAGAATCTCTTTGGGAAAATATCACTGGGTAAAAATACAAGGTGCCTAATATAAGCCTTTTTCTGGCTTACTTCTTTGAAGTACGTAAACTGAATTGCGCCAAATCGTAAATTGTGACCTGATCGTTCTTTCCCGCAGCCCTTCAATGGTTTATAAATATAATTTCGTTTTGTAATTTTCATAGTTTTCGAAAATTATAGAATAATTCAACATAAGCAGAACTGACAAAGATATTGGCCAATTGCGTGTTGCCTGTCAAGACAGAACGGTGGACTTATTGTAATTTATGCGCATAATTAGAAGAAATGAGAAATAGGGCTTATTTTAGTAGTGTCTCTTGAATTCGTCTCGGTTCACACAACGTTATAGCAACTTTTGCTTTGCAGAGTCGTTAAATTTCAAAATTCTCTCCTCTCTACCAGAACCTTTAACCGAATTCTCCAAGAGTTGACCAATATAATTTTTACGTGCTTGTGCCTCTCACCAATATTAGAGGACTATATCCATCCTGATGGGCACATCCTCGTGCCAGAACTTCGACAACGCACTGCCACCTCATTTTGGTTTATTATTCTGTGAATAATACACCTATGTATTCGCTCAGCAAACAATTTTTATAACATCCCCTCAAAATTTTTTCTTTTCCGTTTCAAGGTGCAGATTCCAAAAATGCAATGTCCGTCCGCCGTGTCACGCATACCGGCTTCATTTTAGGTCTAAAAAATTCGTTCTTTCGCACACATGCTCCATTTGGGCCCTAGTTGTGTCCCGAAACTTTGCAGCCCGATCGGAATATACCCAGGGGTGCTATGAGTGAAAATGTGTATAAAAATAGGTAGGTACTTTTTTGTATTTTAGTATCATGTTCACAGCATGAGTTTTGAGGTATTGTTTCCCATGTTTTCGAGGACAAGAAGACCGAATATTTGACGAATGAGTGGAAAATTGAGGTTCTACCAAATATGTTCAGCTCCCAAAATTGATTTTTTTATGAGTCAAAAACCTGGGAAATCGTCTGAAATCACCAACAGTTTGTATCATAACACTAGAAAACGTGTCAACACGTGGATCAAGACGATTAAATGGCACTACCAAAGATCAAAGATAATTTTAGAAAAAAAAAACCAGTCATGCAGCATGACTTAATGAGCGAATTTTCAAAGAAATATTCGAATTAATGGCTATGGTTTTGAATAAAGGAAAACTTCGGTCTAAAATTTGGTTTTCTATGTATATTCTCTTCGTATTTATTTTAATTTGTACGTTTTGTCCATCCTGATTCTACCGTTTGTTTATTACGTAATTGTACTAAGTGCTTATTTATTTGATCGCTGTGGGTAAATTCAAGGAGTTGTACTAATCGTTTGCCTCCCCCTTTTTTGCTTCGAACTCTCGTCTTCAATTAATACTTCTCACATATTTCAATCTGACCACTCTAAGGGGGTGGGGGGGGGGGGGGGTAAGAGTTTAAAGATTATCCTAGTTTTGGGTAATTTTTGCGCACTTTAAATGCTCTAATTTAAGAACGGATTTAGATATCTAAAATCCGATTTCACTATCGTGTTCAGCGTGCAAAAACCTTTAAAATGAGGGGTCACTTGTTAGAAAATAACATTTTGGGGATTTTTGGGTAATTTTTGCGCACTTTAAATGCTCTAATTTGAGAACGGATCAAGATATCTAAAATCCGATTCCACCATCGTGTTCAGCGTGCAAAAACCTTTAAAATGAGGGGTCACTTGTTGGAAAATAACATTTTGGGGATTTTTGGGTAATTTTTGCGCACTTTAAATGCTCTAATTTGAGAACGGATCAAGATATCTAAAATCCGATTCCACCATCGTGTTCAGCGTGCAAAAACCTTTAAAATGAGGGGTCACTTGTTAGAAAATAACATTTTGGGGATTTTTGGGTAATTATTGCGCACTTTAAATGCTCTAATTTGAGAACGGATCAAGATATCTAAAATCCGATTCCACCATCGTGTTCAGCGTGCAAAAACCTTTAAAATGAGGGGTCACTTGTTGGAAAATAACATTTTGGGGATTTTTGGGTAATTTTTGCGCACTTTAAATGCGCCAAAACCCTCCTTAGAGTAGGCCAATTTCGCCCATCTTCGAACTTAGCCTTTCGATTGCCAAGATAGATTTTTTGTGCAAATTTGAGCTGTTTATCTCAATTCTATCGAGAGTTATCGTCTGGAGTGACACATATATAAATAAATATATATATATATACATATAAAAAAAAATCAGTCATGCAGCATGACTTAATGAGCGAATTTTCAAAGAAATATTCGAATTAATGGCTATGGTTTTGAATAAAGGAAAACTTCGGTCTAAAATTTGGTTTTCTATGTATATTCTCTTCGTATTTATTTTAATTTGTACGTTTTGTCCATCCTGATTCTACCGTTTGTTTATTACGTAATTGTACTAAGTGCTTATTTATTTGATCGCTGTGGGTAAATTCAAGGAGTTGTACTAATCGTTTGCCTCCCCCTTTTTTGCTTCGAACTCTCGTCTTCAATTAATACTTCTCACATTTTTCAATCTGACCACTCTAAGGGGGTGGGGGTAAGAGTTTAAAGATTATCCTAGTTTTGGGTAATTTTTGCGCACTTTAAATGCTCTAATTTAAGAACGGATTTAGATATCTAAAATCCGATTTCACTATCGTGTTCAGCGTGCAAAAACCTTTAAAATGAGGGGTCACTTGTTAGAAAATAACATTTTGGGGATTTTTGGGTAATTTTTGCGCACTTTAAATGCTCTAATTTGAGAACGGATCAAGATATCTAAAATCCGATTCCACCATCGTGTTCAGCGTGCAAAAACCTTTAAAATGAGGGGTCACTTGTTGGAAAATAACATTTTGGGGATTTTTGGGTAATTTTTGCGCACTTTAAATGCTCTAATTTGAGAACGGATCAAGATATCTAAAATCCGATTCCACCATCGTGTTCAGCGTGCAAAAACCTTTAAAATGAGGGGTCACTTGTTGGAAAATAACATTTTGGGGATTTTTGGGTAATTTTTGCGCACTTTAAATGCTCTAATTTGAGAACGGATCAAGATATCTAAAATCCGATTCCACCATCGTGTTCAGCGTGCAAAAACCTTTAAAATGAGGGGTCACTTGTTAGAAAATAACATTTTGGGGATTTTTAGGTAATTTTTGCGCACTTTAAATGCTCTAATTTGAGAACGGATCAAGATATCTAAAATCCGATTCCACCATCGTGTTCAGCGTGCAAAAACCTTTAAAATGAGGGGTCACTTGTTGGAAAATAACATTTTGGGGATTTTTGGGTAATTTTTGCGCACTTTAAATGCGCCAAAACCCTCCTTAGAGTAGGCCAATTTCGCCCATCTTCGAACTTAGCCTTTCGATTGCCAAGATAGATTTTTTGTGCAAATTTGAGCTGTTTATCTCAATTCTATCGAGCGTTATCGTCTGGAGTGACACATATATAAATAAATATATATATATATATATACATATAAAAAAGTGTTAAATTTCAGGAATCGTTTTAGAATGGTCTGAAACGGATTTCTATGAAGAAAATTTCCAAAAATTTATATTATTTAAATTTCGAAGCCATTGCAATAGCTTCATTTTCTTTGAAAATTCGCTAAAAGTGTTAAATTTCAGGAATCGTTTTAGAATGGTCTGAAACGGATTTCTATGAAGAAAATTTCCAAAAATTTATATTATTTAAATTTCGAAGCCATTGCAATAGCTTCATTTTCTTTGAAAATTCGCTAAAAGAGCATACCTAATTTGTGTTTTGGAGGCCAAAAGTGGTGGAAACAATCAAAAATATCTATTTAAATTATTTCACACTAAAGAAGCAATAAATTAACAGCCAACATTTCTGTAGGTATGTCCAGTAGAATAATAAACCCATGTGACAAGGACTTTGCAGCGTTTTTTGTTTTAGTAACATGTTAGTAACATGATCTTTTGAGGTAATGTTTTCCATGTTTTTGGGAACGAGAAGACCGGATATGAAGTTGATTTTGACCAAGGAGTGGAAAATAGAGTTCTACCAAATGTTCAGCTCCCAAAATTGATTTTTTATTAGTGAAAAACCTGGGAAATCGTCTGAAATCACCATCAGCTTGTATAATAACACTAGAAAAAGTATCAATACGTGGATCAAGATGATTAAATGGCACTGCCAATGATCAAAGATAATTTGAAAAAAAGGAGCGTACCTAATTCAAGATTTGGGGGCCAAAATTGGTGGAAACCACCAGAAATAGCTATTTCAATTATTTTACATGAAAGCAACAATAAATGAACAGCCAGCATTTCTGCAGGTATATCCAGTAGAATAATAAACCCATGTGACAAGGACTTTGCAGTGTTTTTGTGTTTTAGTAACACGAGCTTTTGAGGTATCTTGTTCCATGTTTTTGGGGACGAGAAGACCGAATATGAAGTCGATTTTGACCAGAGTGGAAAATTGAGGTTCTACCAAATGTTCGGCTCCCAAAGTTCATTTTTTATTAGTCAAAAACCTGGGAAATCGTCTGAAATCACCATAAATTTGTATAATAACACTAGAAAAAGTGGATCAAGACGATTAAATGGCACTACCAATGATCTAAGATAATTTGAAAAAAAAGGAGCGTACCTAATTCGTGTTTTGGGGGCCAACATTTGTAGAAACCATCATAAATAGCTATTTCAATTATTTCACATTAAAGAAACAATAAATGAACAGGCCAGTTCTGTGTGTCCAATAAAATAATGAACCCATATGACAAGGAATTTGCAGCGTTTTATCTTATTCACCGCCAGCCTGCATCTAAAGTATCAATCATTGGTAAGGTGGGACTGTGTCCCTGGCTGGTTTGTAGGAATCATAGTAGGGTTGTTTGTTCTCATAGAAACCACCTTGGATCAGCCCGATGTATATCACAACTGTACCTAGCAATAGGCCCATCCTAGTCACCTCTATCACCACCCTTCATCCATGACCACCTATGTCTACAACCACGGTTATCACCATCTAGGCAGGTTGATAAAGAAATAACCTCCCCTCATAATTCACCAATTTTATCATTTACCCACATGCGAAACACATTGTTCATAATTGTTCACCTCTAACATAGTTCCATCAGAGTTATCCACTTCAATCATCATCAACATCATATCAATTGTAATATAATCCATCACTTCAGCTTATAAGGTATGTGCAATTTCTTCGTTAATTTTAGTTTACTCACTGTCTCTCCATGTAGCAACTTTGTCAATACATATAAAATATTCTTTTAATTTTAGGCATGATTAGGGTCTACCCTGTTAGACCGAAACGTCGCCACTAAATAAATACATCGGGCTGATCCAAGGTGGTTTCTATGAGAACAAACAACCCTACTATAAAGTATCAATAATTTACAGGATATTTTTATATTTGCACCAGAGGCCCTTCCAGAGACTCTTCCGGTCGTCATGCAGTTCTCAAAATCAACTGTATTGCCTTAACAAGAACTTGAAATTTGAAGCAAAACGATTCGAAACGAAGAAGCAGCTGTAGGCCGTGCGTTGGCTCTCTCCGTCGTACTTACAATGGGCCTGTCACGGTAGATAGAGCGCGGTAATCGGATGGGAGGTGACTCACAAGGCTCGCCCCCGCTTCTTGTTAACGCGTTTTGTGACCCGACCTTAATCCACCGCCTGCCCACGTTTTCGGTCTCCGAAGGTATCGGAGTTTACAAGGTCGCGACGGAGAGCAGTTTGCCAGAAGGCGAAACGCGCAAGAGTTTAAACAGAACTCGGAAATTCTCGAGCGTTGTTTACTTGAGCGGCGTGTGAAAGTGTGAATCACCGTGTTCCCCGTTAAACGGAGTTGGGTACTCCAACTAGTAAATTATACGGACGTTAAACGCGCTATCGAGATAATCGAATGGTGCGATTATATTTCGATTACTACTGTAAGAAATGGCCGGATTATCTCGATTCGCGTTATCTCGATAGTCGCGTTTATCGTCCATATAATTTACTAGTACCCGGAGGTTGTACCATTCAAACATTGTCGAACTTTGGTAGTTTTGGCTCACACAAGGTGTTGATCGTGGGAAATTTTGCCGAACTGCAACGAGTACAAATGGATACCTACAAAATTATCAACTTTCGGCAGAGCTTGTTCGCCAATGTTGACTATTTAATCATTATTTAAATATTTATTGGTTTATTATTTTCAATAATGAACCATTGGAATCGAGCGTGAAAAAAAAAATTCTAACCCCCCTCAAAATTTGGTGGTTTACATTTCAAGGTATGTAGAATCCTAAAATGCAATAAAAAAAATTCTGTGTGTCCGCCGTACGGGCCACTTTCTTTAGTTACCATGAAACAAAATTGATGAAATTCGGGTTATAGGTTCCGTTCGGGGTCTAGTTGGTCCTCGAAGCTCGACGTTACTGTCAGTCATCTCTAAGGGGTTCAAAATAGGGGTTGCAATTTTCAGAACGCCGTAGCTCGAAAACTTTCGATAGAAGGGTATGGTTTTTTTTAACGTTATTAAATTTGTCTTGAGCTAAACAATTTTTTGAGACCACCCGGAGCATTGTACGTCCAGCCGTTCGTGTGCAACAAACAGCTTCGTCAACACGATCGTGAACCAAACGATATAAATCCGGTCCAGATTTCATCACTAGGGAGGACCTGATTATAATCAAGGATGGCTGTATGAAGTCGAGTTGGTTGTTCTGCGATATTATTTCATTTGATAAGTGATCGACTATTGGATTTTGTAGATAGGTACCTACTTGTGAAACTTGAACAAACGTTGAAGTATTATTGATGGGTAAATTATTACACAACGGCAAATTATTACACGACGGTCAATAATTACACAACGGTAAATTATTTCATAACGGTAAATTATTACATAATGGTTCATCTACCCAGAAGGGGCTGGATTTTGTTCATCGGTACTTTTGCAACTTGAACAACCGTTGAAGTATTATTGATGGGCAAGTTATTACACAACGGTTCATTACACTTGACCACGAGGGTAGGTATTGACCACAGAAAACAGTGATCTACTCAGAAGGGGCATCTATTTCACTCCACATCAACCATTTGCCTTCAGAACTTCATTATTTGCGTTTATTTTTGCCGTTTTAGTTACTGTTTGTCATCGACAGAATTATTTTAGCAATATTTAACTCGTGATTTAGATAGGTACCTAGTAACGTGTACGGGGTTAGGTATTAACCTACGGAGGGTCCGCGATCTACATAATATGTATAGACTAGTACATATTATATTATATAGACGGGTTATCCATACAGAGAGCTGTGATCTGTAACAGAAGGGTATTCTGTACAAAATAATAAACCGTTGTGCAGGGATTTGCAGCGTTTTTAAATTGGTTGTTACGTCACAGTTGGCAGGGGGCCCAGGCGAGAGGGGTGCAATGACGTACGAACCTCTGGAATGTTTGAAAAATCATAGAAAAAAAACTACTAGCCGTAGGATAGTGCGGTTAGTGTCAAAATTCTCAAGATGGAATCTAATTTTGTTAAAAAATAAAAAATAAAAAAATAAATAAGTGGGCAGACCCCATTGGGACTTCTGAGTTTCTTGACTACCAATTCTCCTGGAGGCGAAACATCTTCCTCTTTCGCTCTTTGAATCTGTGAATCTGCTGTTGACTGATAATATCCTGTGTCAGAGTTAGCAATGTGCTCATAAATGACTGGGGGACCTACCTGTGAAAGCAAATTCATTGTAGGGGAACGCCGGGAGTACTTGGCCAAGTTCCCAACACCCACAGAAGTCCTCCCCATCAGCCGTGGAACGCGTCCAACACTCAGTCAGTGATGAACGCCTAATGGGGCCCGATTGAACCTCATTCTTGTCATTCTGTCTCCGAGCGTTGTAACTTACCGGCTCTTCTATGGGCTATGCAACGACCCTTTTTCGCTACCTTTTTGATTTACCGCGTTTAAAACGCGTCGTGATTCATACGAAACGGTTTTTCTGAAGTGTTGTATTTTATGTTTTTATCAAATCGTCGCCGACATGAGGACAAATGAGGCTGACGGATGCTGCATGTAAACCCAGCCGAGTTTCGTTTCACTTCATTTTTCTCGTCTTCATCCATGATTTGTATAACAAGAGATGAACTCATAGACATCTCCCCCTCCATCACATGAACCCAATCGCATAGAACAGATGATTTTGCTTCCGAGTCTGCAAGGCAGCGGAAAGCTTTGTTTTCACTTTCAAAATGAAAATTTTTTTGTGCTCCAAAATCAAAATTTCCACTTGCATTTTGCGTTTCAGGACCTCCTCAACAAATTTGGTTTCGTGTCTGTCTGTCCACATTTCCTTGCCACAGCCATAACTTCCACAATTTTGATCCGAATTCAATCAAATTTTCAGGAATTGTGTGGGTGTAGCGCTAGATGGTCCCATATCAGTTTCATCATGGTCGAATCAACGGTAGCCTCTGCGCAGGCGCTAACGAGATTTTCTTGTTACGGTCACAACTCCATCAATTTTGAACGGATTTTGGTCAGATTTTCAGGGATGATGCGGGTAAGGTCCCTTGATGTCCCATACGACATTCATCATGATTGAATCAGCGGTGGCAGCGGCACGTGGCACTGGCACCGCGTACATTTCAAACGTCGAGCATTCCAGACCATAGAACTATAAAGGTGCGGCGACACTGCCACCGGACTTGACTTGACTTGACCTCACTTGCGTGCCCGTCTTAACCCATCCTTAGTATTTCAAAGGGGAGCGGCGAGACTGCGACCGGACCTGACTTGACTTGACCGGAGCCACCACCGGACTCCGTTCTGAATCCGGTCTGGATGGGTTGAGACCTGACTCCGGTCCCCCCTCTACCGCGATTTTCAACCCCTCGCACCCCACCGAGCCATCCAACGCAGCCTCCACTGCTCTTTTCTCATCCTAAAATAGTTTTGAAATTGAACATCGTTCAATTTGGCGAATAGGGTGTGAAATTCACCGTATTGTGAACTCGTTCGGAAACATATGGCGACATCCACGACTCATTCAAAGATAGAAAACTTGTCACTACAGTAGAAGTCGCTTAGTAGAAAGGTGGTTACAGGAATAAGTCGGATATAAGGATAGAAACATTCTGGTCCCGATCGGCTGTATGTAAACACACAGTGAATTGGCCTGTTATAGTGATCAAAAGGTCGGTTATAGTGATTAGTTTTCTAGTTTTTGGATGTTGAAAGTCAGCGAAATATGTAAAAAGGGCTGATATCTCCTGAAAATGGTATATATTCACCAAAAGTGGTACCTATTGAACGATGATCCGAAACAGAAGATAGGTAATTAACTGCCTATAGGTTTTAATGAAGATTCCTAAAAAAAATTAATCAAAATTAGGTCAGTTCTGGGGTGTCACATTCGCCAATCTCGGTAAAAATGGCTAAAATCACCACAAAGTAGAAGTCGCTTAAAGAGATTGGTCGCTTATAGTGATTGTTTCCAGTCGGTCCCAATTCGATCACTGCAAGCGACTTCTACTTTAGTTCTATTTCTTCATCAGAATCGGATTCTGATTCTAAATCACAAAGAATGGCTTCCATTTCGGAGGACATACTCTTGTGACGTCTAAGAACAAACTGGACTGGTTGGAGTCCGGTGACGCCGGTCAAGTCAAGTCCGGTGGCAGTGTCGCCGCACCTTAACCTGGAAAGGCCTCTGCGTTGACGAATGAAATGACGGGCTCCGCACCCTGCTCAGCTGATGTGCTAAATTCTCTCATGTTCACCCTAGGAAGTTGAAATTTGACAGGGACTCTTTGCGTTCTCAGTTCTATACGTGGACTAATTACTTTATCTTCGAACTAGGTACCCTTATTATTAAATAACAGTTAAATAATTCCGTTAATTAATCTGAATCTTCATGGGTGCTGTTTCGATATGCGCTCTACCGAGGTCCGCGCTCTACAGTCAGCCCAATTGTGCTCTACCGTGCTCTACATGGCTTAAGCTGGTGATTTGAACATCGGATCCCGTTCGTTGTTATAGCGTCGTTAATTTAGGTTTGTTCATGCAGATCATAATCGCTGTTGTTGACGTATTGTTGACTTTCGCTGAAGATCAATCGCTCAAGGTGTTTTCTGTCATTCACTCCGACGAGTGGGCGGCTTATCGTCAACACTATCCCGACGTGGTGTTCTTTATTAGACAGTTAACCACCAGAGAAACTATACGTATTGACCCTGAGTCTGGCGCCCATATACAGGCGATCGAACGATCTTGGCTCGATGCAAAAGTGAATATTTTGAAGAAAAACAGAGGCGTCACATTCCACCACCTCCAGTCACACCTCGACGAATACTGTTGGAGGCTGCACCGGGAGGACGTTCCAGACCTACTCGTCTGTTTTCTAAAGGCCCATTTACACTGCCCGAGCATTTGTCGCGAACAGGGGTTACGAGTGAGACTCGTTTCACATCAACACGGCAGTCGTGTGAACGATACCGTGTATACGATTGTCGTGAACGACACGGCAGCTTAACACTATTCAGATCAACCCGACATTCACACGACAGGAACACGGCACGGCACGCCGTCTTCCTGTTTGCCAGTTTTCCATCGTAGGAACTACGAGCCAGCTGATCATGGACCGGAATCAGCTCCTCTCGTTGATGGTTTTGTACAGACGCATGAAGAAAAGAAGAAGAAATAGAATTCATTGGGTTCATCCTATTAATATGAGAAGGGACGAGTTCGGGGCGTTCTGTACACTTTTTGATGAACTGAGAAATCACGAGGACAAGTTTTTTAACTATTTCCGGATGAGTGCGCAAACTTTTGATGAATTACATTTCAGCAAATGATGGGATTTCAGCAAATAACTCTTCAAATCCAGGCTCCAATTCTTTGAAAACTTCCATCCAGGCCTTTCTTGTTTCTAATCTATCCTTATATGACTCCTCAGTCTTGTCCCACAAAATGGGTCGCCGCCCCTGAACTAAACTTATGAGAATTTCATTATCATCCTCCGCCATGACGGAAACTAAAAAACAAACTGAAACAAACAAGCAACTGAAAGAAACAAGACGACAGACGACAGTTGCCGGGTAGATGTGAACTCTGCCCTTCTCTCACTATCCCCTAGCGTGGCCGACATCGTTTGCACGACAACGACAGTCGGGCCTTGCAGTGGGAACGAACGACATCCCACCGGCTTCGTCCGACTGTCGTGTGTCGTTTACACGACCACGATAATTGTCGTTCCAATATGAACGTTCTGTATGACTCTTCTACCCGAGAATCGTATACACGGCATCGTTCACACGACTGCCGTGTTGATGTGAAACGAGCCTGACCTGAGCATTCGTTCGAGGCTCGGGCAGTCTAAACAGTCGCATCGGGCCGAACAAGGTTCGCGCGAAGGCTCGTTGGGGCTCGGGGCTGATCCACCCGACGTCGGTTTTCCGGCGAATCATCAAAGGGATGCTCGTTCGCCGCTCGCTCTGTGTAAACACGCCGCTTCGGCGTGTCCTTGTTCGCCCAATCTAGTTCCCGCCAAGTTGTTGAAGCGTTCACCTCTCTCCCATTTTGATTTTGAGTGTTGTCCTTTTTTATATCATTATATCATCATTTTATATAATACCTCAAAAGCTCATGTTACTAAAACACAAAAGGTACCCATTTTTACACCCATTTTCACTCATAACACCCCTGGGTATATTCCGATCTGGCTGCAAAGTTTCGGGACACAACTAGGGCCCAAATGGAGCATGTGTGCGAAAGAACGAATTTTTTAGACCGAAAATGAAGCCGGTACACGTGATGCGGAGGACGGACATTGCATTTTTGGAATCTGCGCACCTCGAAACGTAAAAGAAAAAATTTTGAGGGGGTGTTATAAACAATTTTTTGCTGAGCGATTACATCGGTGTATTATTCACAGAATAATAAACCAAAAGACATTGGGTGAAGCACAGGGTACTGTAGCACAGTCTTGTGTTAACTCCTCGAATTAAATACATCAAATATTTGAATTAGAGCTGTTGTTTCACTGTGCCCCACTTTTCCCTACAGAAAATCGGGACATTCCACTTATTTGTGCGTCCCATAGATACCAATTACTACGCTATGATGAATGTCAATGTACATACAAACGATACCGGATTCAACATCGTGAAGGAGTTGGAACACGGCCGAACCAGTTGCCACCGAGATGGAAGGTAATAACTTCTTTATGATGAGAGGGGCAGGATGAGACAGGATGATGACCTCTTAGCGTTGAATAGGTCTCAGCCGGCAGTAACTTCACTTTCGTTTCCTCGGAGCGACGTTACGAGCTTAGCGCACTCAAGTGATTCTATTCGACGTCACCTTTCCAAAGAGAGGCTGCAACCAGACTGGTCCTAATATTCCCAGGCCTCAAACCAGATGTTTCGTTCACGTATCATCTTTGTAGTGTCTCAATTACACGAGTTTTTCTGGCTTATTCTAACATTTTTGTACTACTCAACTGTAAACTGACTGAGGAAAATGGATTATTTTGGTCTTCTGCACACAGACGGAACATGTATAATCCCTTCATTTAAAAGCTAGTAATCTCACTTCTGAGGAGTGTTCCTGAAAACGTATCCAAATTTTGTTATATAAAGGGTATAACATGAGTGGTGCAAAACCTCTCTCCCACGTGTTCTACATCTAATTTCTACATCCGACCAAGTGTCCTAACTTTTTTTTTACTCCGCTTAAAACCCCACTTTTTTCACTTTTAAGATTTTTTTCGTGATTCCGATTCCGACCTCGTCTCACTAAAGCAGCTATAATTTCCTTAATTTAAAGAGTAAATTCAAATTTGAAGATACCGTTGAAAAGAGCGTTAAATTTCCTGTCTCTCTAATGTCTAACAAGTTTTTTTAGGAGGATTTGAGGAGTGAAAATGGAGTTTGAAAATTGAATTTTGTCAAAATTTTAAAATCGTCTGTTTTTTCAAACGCTTGGTGATCCTATTAATTCTTGTAGCAGAATGATGAAGGTTAATTAAAAAATGCGCCAAAACGTCAGCTTTCCAACGGACTAATAAAAACGTTTTTTGTAATTGATTTCAAGAGAGAAAATGAGGTTTGAATACGAAAAAACGAGTTAAATCGTGGGGTTTTCATGAAAAATGTACCTTTTTTGAAGCAGTGAGTCAACTATGGGGTAATTTTCAAATCGAATGGTGACACCCTCACATCATCTCCCAGTAAGTATTTATTTGGTCGTTATTTTCATTTTAGACCAAGCATTACTTGGACTTAGCATTACTAAGAATGGAACTATGGAAGTTAAGCGGGACTCTGTTCAATCCTTTATTTGCTCAAAATGCCTTCCGTTTTGGCGAATACAGAGACCGGTTCGTTTGTGAAGGGTCCAAAGGTGGCAGCGAAAAAGATAAGAACTCATCCCAATCATTCGTAGAGGTACACAAACAACAGTCGTCTCACGGATCTATCAATCCTCTTTGCTTAACTTCCATAGTTCCATTCTTTGTAATGACAACAACCTTGGACTAAAATGAAAATACCGACCAAATTAATACTTACTGGGAGATTACCCCATAGTTGACTCACTCCTTCACAAAACGTACATTTTTCATGAAAAACCCACGATTTAGCCGGAAACAACACGTTTTTTCGTATTCAAACCTCATTTTATCTCTTGAAATCAATTACAAAAAACGTTTTGATTAGTCCGTTGGAAATCTGACTGTGATGAATTTAGAATTTACTCATCACGGTGGCGTGAGGAAAGGAAAGGCGCAGGCGGCGGATATCCACCGATCATCTATGCCCCGTTAAGGGGGAGATAGAGGTGAGTGTAGGAATTTGCCCAGGCGGCGGTAATCCACCGACATCTAGGTTCTTTTGAGAGAGGAGGTGCTTGTCTAGGCGGCGGTAGTCCACCGATCATCTAGACAAGAAGGAGAAGGTTTTCCCAGGCGGCGGTAATCCACCGATCATCTGAGAGGAGGAGCAAGGTAGAGGAGAGAAGAGAGAGAGCTAGTTAGAGGAAGTGTCGAATGAAGCTAAAGCCCCAGGATCCAGGGTTTTATAGGAACTGGAGGCCTCTCCCTCCAACTCCCTGTTGGGAGTTGGTGGTGGGGCTCCAGGTTGTGTCCCTGGGTTCTGTGGCCTGTCTCCCCACTCAGTTGTTTATTGACGGAAACTAAGTTTGGCATAAGAATATTGGTGAGAGCTTAAAGTTACTAGTGGAGTGTTCCCGGGAGGGACTCACGACAGAGGTCCCCCCAGTTCGAACCAAGATTTGTGGAGCTGAAGGCGCAAGGTGACAGGGGCTGAGGGCCAAGGCAAACAAAAGTGGAGCTGAAGGCGCAAGGTGACAGGGGCTGAGGGCCAAGGCAAACAAAAGTGGTGCTGAAGGCAGGGCAAGAGGTATATCAGGGCTGAAGGCAAAAGGTGACAGAGGCTGAGGGCCACGGCAACAGGAGAAGTGCTGAGGGCGTCATTCTTAATGCTAGGTGATAGTGAACTTAAAATTAGGAGTATTGACATAAGAAGGTGAGTATTTACAAAATTTAGGTAAAATAAGAGGTATTTAGGTAGAATTAGGAGTATTGACATAAGAAGGTGAGTATTTAGGTAGACTTAGGAGTATTGACATAAGGTGAGTATTTACAAAATTTAGGTAGAATAAGATATGTACAATTGTTAGTGCGTAAGATTAGGTATAGGTATAGGAGGTATTTACAGTATGTGATGAGAGTGAGAGTATTTACAAGGCTATTTACAAGGTTATAGTTATAGTATTTACAAAGTATGTACAAAGTCGTGGGGGTACAATATGAGGGCGCGGAAATCCGCCGTTCCCTGGGTGTGGATAGGATGTGGTGTGTGGATGTGGCAGTGTATTGGTGGTGAGGTGATGGGGTGCGAGAGGCGACTCCCTCTAACAGTCTTCACGTTAGTGAAGACTGATAGAGGGGCCCCTTCACTGCCAGGGCGGAGGTGAAGGGGAAGAGCCGGTGGGAGCCGGTACCCGGGACGTCGCGGAGAGAGGGGGCGACGTCGGGGTTCGGTGGGTGAAATGGAGGCGACGTGTGGCGTTTGTGGTGCGGGGGTGGTCGGGTGAGTGGTGTGGTGCGATTGGTCGGGGAGGACTGGGGCTGGCTTACAGCGGGCGAGGGGTACAGTGTGGGGCTTCCCGTCAATTAACAGGGTAGCCGTGGTGTGTGTGGAGCGGATGACCTGGAAGGGCCCGGCGTAGAGAGGTTGAAATGTTTTGTGGATGCCGGGCTCCTTCAGGTACATGTGAGTGGCTGTGTAAAAACGTTTTGGATAGGTGGTGTCGTTGTGTGGTGTTGAAGTGCGGAGCGGTTCCCTGTTAATTGACGGGGTGTTGTGTGGAGTGAAAATGTCGGCTGGCAAACGGAGAGGGTCTTTAAAAGCGTGTTGTGCGGGACTTGTGTTGTCTGAAGGACGGGCGGAAGTACGGAGGCTTAATAAGACATAGGGGAGGGTTTTGGTCCATGAGGGGGATGTGGCTGATGTGGAGATGGCTTGTTTAAGGACCGAGTGCCACCGCTCTATTTTCCCGTTGGATTGGGGGTGATATGGAGTGGTGCGGATTTTTTGAATCCCGAGGGAACGGAGCAGGTCGGAAAAGTGGGCTGATTCAAACTGCCTCCCCTGATCGACCGTGAGTGTCCGCGGACAACCGTAGCGGCTGATCCATTGATTGAGGAAGGCCGCGGCGACGGCGTCCGCGGTGATGTGGGCGAGTGGGATGCACTCAACCCAATTGGTTGCACGGTCGATCATGGTGAGGCAGTACCTCTTCCCCTCGGAGGGGGGAAGAGGGCCGACCAGATCTAAGTAAACGTGTTCCCACGGGAGGGAGTCGGGAATGGGTTGAGGAGGTACATGGGGGTGGGCCGAGACCTTAAATTGCTGGCACTTCTGGCACCCTAGAACCCAGGTACGGATATCTGTGTTCATGTGGGGCCAGAAGTACCGCGTCTTGATCAGATCTCGGCTCGCCCGGATGCCGGGATGGTGGAGGGAGTGGTAGTGGAGGAACAACTGCCGTCTCAGCTCCGGTGGGACGTAAGGGCGTGGTGAATCGGCCGTTACGTCGCACCAGAGGTCGAGGGGAGGCAGTTGTTCCAATTTGGAGGCGGAGATGAGGTTGGAGAGTGCGGGGTCGGAAGTTGGAGTTTGGTGTGATTTAATGATTTGCGGGGAGGTGAAAGGCAGTAGCTCCTCCACCGGCGCGGGAGTGGGGCGGGATAGCGCGTCCGCCACGCAGTTGTCGGCCCCCGGCAGGTAGCGAATATCGGACGTGAACTGTCCGATAAATTCGAGCTGCCGGAGGCGACGCGGGGAGGCGGATTTGCGGTTTTGGAGGAGAGCGTGGGTGAGGGGTTTGTGATCAGTGATGACAGAGAACTGCCTGCCCTCCACGAAGTCACGAAAGTGTTTGATGGCTTCGTGGATGGCGAGGAGTTCTCTGTCGAAGGTTGAGTAATTTTTTTGGGTCGGGGACAGAGTTTTAGAAAAGAAACCGAGGGGTTGGGGGGTGGCGCCGGTGTGCTGGTGGAGCACTGCCCCGATGGCCCAGTCGGACGCATCGGTTGTGATGGAGAGGGGAGCGTGGGGGTCGGGATGGGCTAATAGAGCGGCGTCCACTAGGTCCTTTTTACAAGTTTGGAAGGCGGTTGTAAGGGCGGGGGTCCAGGGTATGGGGCGGTTATCGTTTTTTTTGGCTGGTTGTGGGATGGCGTGTAGGAGTGGTTGTTGGTGTTGTGCTGCGTGTTTGATGTGTCTACGGTAAAAGTTTAACATGGTGAGTGGTTTAATGAGGTGTGTTAGGTGTTCTTGTGGGGTTCGGGAGGCGATCAGGATGTCATCTAAAAAGCAGAACACAAATGGTAGGCCCCGTAGGATGTTATCCATATAGCGTTGCCATGTCTGGGCCGCGTTTCTGAGGCCGAAACCCATCTTAACATACTCAAATAGGCCGAAGGGTGTTATAATGGCGGTTTTAGGTACATCGGGTGGGTGTATATTTATGTGATGGAAGGCTCTAGAGATGTCAAGGGTAGAAAAGATGGTTGTGTTGTGGAGGTGGGAGGAGAAATCCCGAAGGTGGGGGACATTATACAGATCTGGTGTGGTTTTTGAATTTAGGCGGCGGTAGTCGCCGCAGGGGCGGATATCCCCATTGGGCTTCTGTACGATGTGAAGCGGGGAAGCCCAAGGGGATTTCGAGGGGCGGATAATTCCGTCCGCGATAAGTTGGTTAAAGTGCCGCCGGGCCTGGGAGAGTTGCAAGGGCTGGAGGCGGCGGGCTTTGGCGGAAATTGGGGGTCCGGTGGTTTCGATGAAGTGCTGGATTTTTGAAATATGTGCTGAGGGGCGGCGCTGGGGTTGGTACTGCTGGAGGAGGGCTTCGAATTGGGTTGGTGGGCGGTCGATGGTGTGGATGAAGCCGGGGATTGGTGTGTGGGTGGAGGGGTCGATCAGGCGCGCGTTTCTGACGTCAACCTGGAGGTCGAAATATGCGAGGAAGTCGGCCCCCAGGATTGCCTTCTCCACGTCCGCCACGGTAAATTCCCACTCGTACGCGAGTCCGCTCATGTAGATGGATGAGCGGTACGTCCCGTACGAGGGGATGGTGGTACCGTTGGCGGTGTAGAGAAGTTGTCGATAACAACGCGCCTGACGACGGAGGATGTTGTTGGGGAAGATGGAGAGCGCCGCCCCTGTGTCAACGAGGAACGGAATGCTGGTCTTGCTGCACTTGAGAAAGAGGCGTTGGTGGGCTTGGGCGGCGTTAGGTAAAATTGCGGAGGCTGTGGGAGGGGGTGTCTGTGCGGGGGGAGGGTTGTCGGAGTTGGGGGGTGGTGGTGTTGGCGGTGGTTTGTCCCCTGCGAAGGAGACGCGGGGCGGTCTTTTCCTGTTCCGGGGTGGGGGAACGGAGCGGCGTCGTGAGACGCGGCCGGAAGGGTGGAGGACCTGGTTGTGGTTGGGGAGGGGCAGTTCCGGGGTGGGGGAGCTGTAGTTGGTGGGGAGAGTTTCCCGGCGGCGCCGTGAGGTGCGGCCGGTAGGTTGGTGGTCATGGCGGTAGGTGTAGAGGGGCCGTTCCGGGGTGGGGGAACGGTAGCGGTGGCGTGAGTGGCGGCCGGAAGGTTGGTTGCCCTGGTGGCGGGCGTGGAGGGGCCGTTCCGAGGTGGGGGAACGGTAGCGGCGGCGTGAGTGGCGGCCGGAAGGTTGGTTGCCCTGGTGGCGGTCGTGGAGGGGCCGTTCCGAGGTGGGGGAACGGTAGCGGCGGCGTGAAGGGGTTTGGGGGCGCTGGTAGGCGTGGCCGGGAGGTTGGCGGCCGTGGCGGCGGCGTAGGAGGGGTAGCGCTGTTTGGTGGTGGTGGTGTGAATGCGGGCCGGGGGGGGGGGGGGGGGGTTGGTGGGGGACCCCCCGTGTTGGCGAGGAGGGGGGCCCGCCGGATTTACCGGCGGGCGTCCGCGTTTCCCTGCCTGGAGGGGAATGAGCAGGGGGGCTGACATTTGCGGGCCTCCCCACCGAAGTTTACATGGGCACCGGTGGGGGGGGGTCCGCGGGGAGGTAGTCAGTCTTGGAGGGGCGATGTGTGGTGGAGGGAGTTGCAGCGGCCGGGGACTTTCCCCTACGTTGTTCACGAGGAGGGGTGGTGCGGCGTTCGGGTGAACGTTGGTGTCGGCGGTCGGCGGAGGGGGTTTGGCGGCGCTCGACGGAGAGGGATCGGCGCCTGTCGAGGGAGGGGGGCCGGCGGCGTTCCCGCGACGGCGTGCGGTCTCGCCGTGGTGCGGCGGGGCGGGGTGTGTGGACCTCTGTGACGCTGGCGGCTGTGGCGAGGTCGTGGACAGTGTCAGCGAGTCGCAGTAAGGGCTCATCCGGGCCGTCTAGGTGGCTGGCGAGCGCCATCTGCATGGGGTGGGGGAGAGCGCGCAGCCAGAAGGTCCGCGCGATGTCGGCCGTCATAATTCCCTGCAGTTGATGATGCAGACGGAGGTAGAGGTGGGAGGGCTTGAGGTCGCCGAGGTGCTGCGGCTGCGAGAGCGCGGCGACTCGTACGATTTTGGACGGCTGGTAGAGGGTGATGAGGCGGCTGCGGAGGTCGTCGTACGCAGCGGCGGCGTCGGGGGAGATGTCCGACGTCTGGAGGAGGATGTCGTATGGCAGCAGGGAGACGATGCGGGAGTAGCGAGTCTTCTGGCTTCGGATGTTGGCGGCCGAAAACGCAGCGTCAACCTGAAAGAACCATAGAGCGGGGTCGTGTGAGTAGAACGGGGGAAGTGATAGGGGAAATGACGTAGAAGCCGTCATGACGTCGGCGGCGGCGTGTGCCGCGGCTGCAGCGGCGGCGGCGGCGGCGGCGGCGGCGGCGGTTGATGCGTCGGAGCCGGCCGGTGAGAGGGTGGCGAAGGGGTTGTCGGCCGTGGTCGCCGCGTTCGTTGTCGGGGCGGTGGGGGGGCTGCAGCGTGGATGGCCGAAGGAGTGGGGGTGATGACGTGTTAGGGTCCATAGCTGAGGACTGAAATGTGAAAATTCAATTTTAGAGTTCAAATTTGAAAAACGCAAAAATTGGTAGCGGAGGTGTGTGTGGCTGAGCGGAGAAGTGAGAGCTGTGTGATCGCCGAGCGGTTGAGGGTGGGCCAAAAATTGCGAATTTGAAACTGACTGTTTGACTGAGTTTGAATTTAAAATTGGGGACACCGAACTGAACTTGACTGGGGTCGACACATGAGGTGGGAAGGAAAAGAAGGTTGAGTGAACGTCGGGTTCACCACTGTGATGAATTTAGAATTTACTCATCACGGTGGCGTGAGGAAAGGAAAGGCGCAGGCGGCGGATATCCACCGATCATCTATGCCCCGTTAAGGGGGAGATAGAGGTGAGTGTAGGAATTTGCCCAGGCGGCGGTAATCCACCGACATCTAGGTTCTTTTGAGAGAGGAGGTGCTTGTCTAGGCGGCGGTAGTCCACCGATCATGTAGACAAGAAGGAGAAGGTTTTCCCAGGCGGCGGTAATCCACCGATCATCTGAGAGGAGGAGCAAGGTAGAGGAGAGAAGAGAGAGAGCTAGTTAGAGGAAGTGTCGAATGAAGCTAAAGCCCCAGGATCCAGGGTTTTATAGGAACTGGAGGCCTCTCCCTCCAACTCCCTGTTGGGAGTTGGTGGTGGGGCTCCAGGTTGTGTCCCTGGGTTCTGTGGCCTGTCTCCCCACTCAGTTGTTTATTGACGGAAACTAAGTTTGGCATAAGCATATTGGTGAGAGCTTAAAGTTACTAGTGGAGTGTTCCCGGGAGGGACTCACGACACTGACGTTTTGGCGCATTTTTTAGCTCACCTTCACCATTCTGCTACAAGAATTAATAGGATCACCAAGCGTTTGAAAAAACAGACGATTTTAAAATTTTGACAAAATTCACTTTTCAAACTCCATTTTCACTCATCAAATCCTCCTAAAAATGTTTTGTTAGGCATCAGAGAGACAGGAAATTTAACGCTCTTTTCAACGGTATCTTCAAATTTGAATTTACTCTTTTAAGGAAATTATAGCTGCTTTAGTGAGACGAGGTCGGAATCTCGAAAAAAAATCTTAAAAGTGAAAAAAGTGGGGTTTTAAGCGGATTAAAAAAAAGTTATAGGACACTTTTGGTCGGATATTAGATGCAGAACACGTGGGAGAGAGGTTTTGCATCACTCATGTTACACCCTGTAGATGAATTTATTACCAACCGGTGATGCTTCAGGAAGATCAGAGAACAAGCCAATCAACCATGAAGATAGATTCGATGAAGTTAATTGGGATAATGCAAAATATATGAACGTACGTTTGATGATGAATGTTGACTTAGAGTGAAAATGCTTTCTCATCTCCGTTCGTCTGTATGTGATACTCATGTTGTACAAATCGAGCGAAAATGTGGGTTTGGTATTTACGGTAATTGAACGTACGTTTGATGATGAACGTTGACTTGGAGTGAAAATGCTTTCTCATCTCCGTTCGTCTGTATTTGATACTCAAGTTGTAAAAATCGAGCGAAAACGTGGATATTCAGTAGCTGTATAATAGTATACCTACTGTTAACTTTGTTCTAATTTTTTGCTCTCTCCATTTGCTAGTTTTTCGACATTTTTAAAGCAAATTTGATCTTTTTTTTTTAACAGTTACCTATGACCTGACGACGAGAGAAAACACAAAATGAAAAACGCTGCAAATCCCTGCACAACGGTTTATTATTTTGTACAGAATACCCTTCTGTTGCAGATCACAGGTCTCCGTATAGATAACCCTTCTATATAACATATGATATGTACTATTCTACACATATTATGTAGATCGCGGACCACCGTAGGTTAGTAGGTACCTAACTCCGTACTCGTTACTAGGTACCTACCTCCCTAAACCGTTGTGTAATAATTTACCTGTATAGGTTCCACTTCTACGGAGATAGAATAATGAACCGTTGTGTAATAATTTGCCCATCAATAATACTTCAACGGTTGTTCAAGTTGCAAAAGTACCTATCAACAAAATCCAGCCCCTTCGTGGTAGATTAGCCGTTGTGTAATAATTTACCGTGGTTTAATAATTTACCGTTGTGTAATAATTTACCGTTGTGTCATAATTTACCCATCAATAATACTTCATCGGTTGTTCAAGTTGCAAAAGTACCTATCAACAAAATCCAGCCGGATCGCACACTCTCCGTAGGTTAATACCTAACCCCGTACTCGTTACTAGGTACCTACCTAAATCACGAGGTAAATGTTGCTAAAATAATTCTGTCGATTGCAAACGGTACCTAACAAAAAGAAGCGCACTTCATTTTTCAAATGAAATAATATCACAGAACAACCAACTCGACTTCATAGGTACCCCACCAATAAAATTGGTTTCACTACCTATCAACAAACTCCAATAGAGCCATCATTTTTCAATTGAAATAATATCACAGAACAACCAACTCGACCTCTTAGGTACCCCATCAATAAAATCGGCGCATCCCTGGTGACGAGATTTCGTTTGTTGTATAATATTTCATAAACCCTGGAGTCGAAAATGCCTGTCGGTGCAAACTTCGGGGCCTTACTGTGAACGAACGGCTGGACGTACGATGCTCCGGGTGGTCTTAAAAAACTCGTAAGTTCAAGAACTATTTAAAACCGTAAAAAGATTCACGTAAAAAAAAACGTATAGGCGTTTTGAAAATTTCAACCCCTATTTTGAACCCCTTAGAGATGACTGACAGTAACGTCGAGCTTCGAGGACCAACTAGACGCCGAACGGAACCTATAACCCGAATTTCATCAATTTTTTTCATGGTAACTAAGAAAAGTGGCCCGTACGGCGTACGGCGGACAGACAGAAATATTTTTATTGCAGTTTTGGATTCTACATACCTTGAAACGTAAACCATCAAATTTTGAGGGGGGGTAAGAATTTTTTTTTCATGCTCGATTCCAATGGTTCATTATTGAAAATAATAAACCAAAACCTGCAATCATAATTATGCCATAGGGAAGAGGTCCTGCTAGGCAAAACTAGTTGGGCATAATAAGTATTCAAACGAAGGGACGCCTTGATTCTTCGCCCTTTGCTCAATACCAAAATCATAATACGAACTGGCTGACACCAACAACAAACTGTGAGTACCAATTAGCGCCATTTATTTATACGACGAAACGAGGTCAGGTGACGCGAAGTCTGAGAGCAAAGTTCAATGGGGTTCCATTGCATAATATAAGACGTTTATCACGGGATTTTCTGGAAGCCATCCACCTCCTGCAGGACAGAGGAGAATGTTGGCGTCGCTCCAACACCTTCGGCATTGCAGGTTCCTCTTTTCAAATCCTGTCTCCCCAACTGTACAGTTCTACTTTTATGGAATTGTTTCCATACTTGCCCGAGAGGTTGTTTGGAAGATCGATGCGACTGCGGAAATTCTGCTATTTCTACGGATTAAGCTGCGAACTGACAAATTCTGACATTACTTTTCTATGAAAACCAGGTTCATGTTGTCAATCTCCATTTCCATTTTTTTTTTTTTTAAATATATTACTTTACAATACTTTCAGTCATTGCAGCAGGAAGACTTGGAGCTGGTAGGGTTCAATAGCTGCATTCTTCAAATCTGTTCTACCAAATGGCTATAAAGGAGCATACATCTATCAGCATTCATCACACATTAACCTAGAAATAATTCGTGCCGATTAGTACCATATAAGCAGCAATGCTTAAAGCAGAACCAGAGTGAGATATCGGACTAAATCAGTGATATAATTATGTATACAAATTTCAAAATAGGTAGGTAGTACTTTAAGAAGGCACCTATTAAGTACCTACATGAATATTGCCTACTTAGAATGAATCTTGAACCAAAAACCATCAGATGACAGGAAATTGAACATCACATAATTGCAGGCAAATACCTACGTAAACAGGAAACTAGCATAGGTCCCTCCCTACCTATTGTTAGAAAGTAGTAGGCATTAGTAGGGAAACTAATAATATTCGTAGTAAGTATTGCTTCAAGGAAATATCGTAGATGAACAACGAAAATCAAACGTACGAAAGTAGTAAAATACAGTCAACCGATGTGAACAACATATTTATGACTTTGTTGCACAGCCCTGTGCTCTCATTTGGTGGAAGTTTCCCAGCGACGAAACGGTTTCTGGAGCATTTATACGAGTACTGTTCGGACGTAGGTACATAAACGCCCGAAGTAGTGCGTCTGGTGTCCGCTCGAGCGCTAGCTGCGGCTAGCGGGTTCGATCAGATCATGCTGTTTTTTTGGGTCTTAGAACGAACGAATATAATTGTGATTATATTAGTAAATTGCAGCAAGCATCGCGTCAGCCATAGGCGGTGCAATTTCGGTCTGTCGGTCCAGAGTTTTGAAATACGTTCTTTCATGTAGTTCTTTGGGTTTTGCAAACCTGAGCTCCTCTCGGACGAGAAGATGGCGTTCAACCTCACAAAGTGAAAGTTGAAGAAGTTTTATTGTTGTTATAAATAAGTATCCAAGTTAATCGTTCTTACCCGTTGTGCAATTAAATTCGCTCAAGTTAATTTGGACTGTGTTTTCCGTTCCCGATCATACATTTTTGGTGCCGAAACCCGGGAATTTGGTGGAATAGCTGAGAACATTCCAGTGTTTCACTTTCGTTCCTTTCGTTCACTTGACGATGAGTTCCAACGTGGTCATCCCCGATCAAGGAATTGAGGTCTCAGCTAAAGTCATCAAGAGGTTTAAGGCCAATCAAAAGGCGCTTTATAAAACACTCTGTTCATGGGCGATTGAAGCCCATTCGTTGTTGAAGCTGTCACAGTGGTCCGAGGAGGCCCGATCATGTGCGGGCGATTTGGTGAAAGCTGCCGACAGTCTGTTCTCGCAGATCGAATCCGCCGATTTCAATTGGGACGTAAGTGAGTCGCTTTTATCCCAAGTAGCCGATCTGCAAGTGGCGTTAGAGATAGGACTACCCACACCGACTTTGCAGCCTTTAGAACGTTTGTCGGAAAGTTCGAACGATCAGAACAAACTCACGTTCGATGCAGTAAAGTACATGAATGTTATGCTGCCTACAGTTCCATCATACGATGGGAACATTACGAATTTCGCCTCATTTCGCGGTTTATACGATCGAGCGGTTCACAATGTACCGTACCTACCGGACGAGATTAAATATCAGGCGCTCGTCGAGAAGCTGGTTGGTCAGGCTCGTCCGGCCCTTACTAGTTATCGTTCCGACGGATCGGACTATCAGGCTCTTTATAACTCCTTGATCGCGGAAAATTCCGGTCGGTATCGTCTCGCACGTCGATCCTTTTCGAACCTTAAATTCGTACCTACTATCAAGAAAAATGATGTGCAGCAGTTGGAAGCGTTCCTGAGTGTGGCCCGGTCTTGGATCCGTTCAATGGAAGAGGTTGAGACACACAACCTCGAGTCGTTCCTGCTGTTTGAGGCTCTCTTCGCTCGCATCGACACCACGCTGGGGGATAAATTTAATCGTCAAGAAATGGAGGTCGAGGATGTGGTTCCGACTCATCGGAAACTGCTGGAGTTCCTAGACAAGGAGCTCAAGATCGCTCAAATGATCCCTTCGACCTTTCAGGGTTCATTCGATCGTGATAAAAAATCAAATTCGGCTCAAAGACAGGCCCGTCGATCATCCCCTACTCCTCATTTGTTGAGCATTCAGGAAGATACTCTTCGACTCCAGTGCCACTATTTCGAGGACCACCATTTCCTATATCGCTGCCCCAAGTTCTTCACCGTTCCCGTGGAAAAGAAGTGGGAATTCGTTCGCCTACACAAGCTCTGCGAGAACTGCTTTTCCTACCGACATGACAACGTTCAAGACTGTCCTTCTCGACGACGTTGCGGCTGTGGACGAAGACATCATGCCTGGCTTCATCGTTCAAAAAGGGAGGTAATGTCGAGGGGTGCTCAGGGTCTTCCTCCCCAATCTGATAGTTCAAAGGGGGGATCGTGCCAGAGGCGCAATTCGCCTGTCTTGGCACAGTCACCACCGGTTACGAGCACACCGGCCCTCTCTGAGATCAACTTGTGTGAGTGGGCCTCGGAGGAGGTCGGGGGCTCAGAGGTGGCTGACCCTCTGTTCCGTTCGGCTAGATCTTTTACCGATTGCGAATGAGGCTGCCCCACTGGATGGGATCGGGCCGATCCTCCGACCCGTTCTGTCCGGAGTGATTGGTCTGATCCCTCCAGGGGGAAAGATGCTATAATAATCGATCCTTGTTCAAGAAGCACTAAAATATTCGTTCGTTCCAATAGGGCCCATTGCATTGATCATAATAACCGATCCGGTCCCACAGGTAGGATGTTCGATCGTAAGTTCCCAGGCAGTAGCTCGGCTGCCGCTTTAGGTAGCCGCATGTTGGTACCTAGGACCACTGAGGAAGGGGGCCCCACTCCGTTGAAACCTTGCGGTGATATACCCAGGAGTGGAGCTTCCCATTGCACTACTCAGCTGGTTAGTTCTAAGTTAGTTCATAGAAGTCCCTCTTATTTGGTGCAGCCTTCCCCAGTAGGTGTTAGGTCAGGCGCACACGACGAGCCTCACCCGTCGAACGTAGCGGGACACCTTCCGGAGTCTCATACGTTCAGTAGTAGGGAAATTATTTTCCGGGACCAAGTTAGTTCAGGTGCCCAGCTAGTGGCGGGAAGTTCTCTTCCTGCGCTAGGTTCATTATCTAAATCATGTATTAGGCGTCCACGATCAGGAGGTTTAATACCCACCGCACTGGTGCACGTGTCAAAAGGGGAAAAGGCTAGGGGCCTTGTGGGGCGCGCGCTCCTAGACACTGGGTCGGAGGTTAATATAATCACCTCTAAATTTTGTCGAGCGCTCAAATTGAAGGTTTTCCCCTCAGAACGACGCATAGTGGGAGTAGGGGGAAATTCGCACGCTGTTCCGGGATTTACTTCATTCGGACTGTTCACACGTTCAGGTAGGCACATTTCAGTCACCGCTTTCGTCCTGGACGAGGTGACTGCTCCTATCCCGTCAAGCAGTTTTTCTATCGATCGGTGGCCCCATATCTGGGAGTTAGGGTCTGAATTGGCTGATCCGACTTTTTATACTAGGGGTGAAGTTGACCTTTTACTAAGCGCCGATCTATTCATACAGCTCATAGAAGAGGAACGCGTACCTCCGGTGGGTAACTCACCATGGTTGTTACGTTCATTAGTAGGCTGGTTAGTGCTAGGTCGAATCGAATCACAGAAGGGGCAGATAGTGAAGTTCGGGGATAAGAATCACCTTCAGTGGTTCAGTCCTACCGAAGCCCCTTGTCAAGTTTTTCCCTTAAAGTCCGAAATTAGCGCTCGTTCCAATCCCGCTCTAGTGAGTACAACACAGTCGGCATGGAAGGACGTTCGGTCAGTTGAATATCGTAAGTGGGCCATTCAGGACATTATTAGAGCATTCCGACAAACTTTTGTTGGTGGCAATGTTCGAAAGAGAGAACGTTCAGGGGTGGCCCCTGCTCCACCGAAGGAACGTCGTTCTCCTCCCCCTCGTTCAGGAGTTCCACTTTTTCACTCCAAGGGTGCTCTGTTAGAGCCGGTACGTAATTTATTCTCTGTAGTGCCCCCACTGGAGTTCTCATCAGTTAGTCCACCTTTGTTCAGCTTGGTTTCAAGGGGGGTAATACCTAATAAGGTGAATTTTGGATCCCTAAGTCCTGCACCCATACAGGTTCAGAGTTCCGTTCATGAAACGGACGTCCTTCTGAAGCGAATGTTCGAAATTGAGTCAGTTGAGGAGGTGGAGCCTTGGACACCTGCTGAGCGGGAGGCAGAGAATCTTTTCTTAGATCAGGTGCGCAGGGACGGTTCAGGTAGGTACACCGTCCCATTGCTTCTCGCACAGGATCGAAATTCGCTAGGTCATTCTCGATCAATAGCCCTATGGCAACTTTACAGATTGGAAAGCAAATTTAGGCGAAATCCTGATCTCGTTCCACCGTATAAAAGGTTCATGAATGAGTATGCCGCTCAGGGTCACATGAGACCTGTCGATCCCCCGGTGCCGGGTCTAGCTCATTATTATATGCCTCATCATGCAGTTCGTCGCCTGGGGGACCCAGCAGATAAGATCCGTGTCGTTTTTAATGCGTCCCAGCGGACAGCAAATGGTCGATCACTGAACGAAATTTTACATGTGGGTCCGAAGTTACAACCGGACATTTGTGATATTCTCCTCCGATTCCGCTCGTTCCCCTATGTGTTCATTGGCGATCTTAAACAAATGTTCCGCCAAATTTTACACCCGAGAGAGGATCAAGATCTTCTCCGTATTGTCTGGAGAGATTCGCCGGATGACCCTGTTCAGGATTTTGCGCTCTGTACAGTCACTTATGGTACAGCTCCGGCTCCGTTCCTGGCGAACCGGACCTTGAAACATTTGGCAGAGACTCAGGCCAAAGACTACCCCAGGGCCTCTATAGTTCTACTCGAGCAAACCTATGTGGATGATGTTCATGGAGGAGGTGCCTCGATCAAAGAAGCATGTGAGGTTAGGGACGAACTTATTGCTCTGGTAGGCTCTGCAGGTTTTGAGATGCGAAAGTGGGCCGCTAATCACCCCGATCTGCTTCAGGGTATTCCCCAAGATCATTGCCTGATATCGGGCGAAACAGTGGACTTGGATCCCACAGAAGGCACGCCCCTTAGAATGCTAGGAGTGGCCTGGGACCCCCGTACTGATACGTTCTTCTTCAAGGTACCAACCACACCTGTAGTTCGAACCAAGAGGGAGCTGGCTAGTGAGGTCGGTAGAATTTATGACCCCGCGGGCTGGGTCATGCCGGTTTCGGTCTTCGCTCGAATGATCCAGCGTGAGGTGTGCCATGCACGTTTTGACTGGGACGATCCACTTCCCCTCTCCTTGGTTACTGATTGGTCGAACATTGCTAGATCCATCGATACGCTCTCAGAGCTGAAGATTCCCCGTCACGTTCAGGTTTCTAGTCCCATTCAGTGGCTAGTAGGATTTGCGGACGCCTCTGAAAAGGCATATGCAGCTGTGGTTTATCATGTTTGCGCACAAGGAGGTTCATTTGTGACCCGGCTAGTCACCGCTAGAGCTCGAATTGCCCCCATAAAGCAGGTTTCAATACCTAGGCTAGAACTGCTCGCTGCCGAATTGCTCGGAAAGACCATGAACAAGATTCGGCCACAATTCGCTCATGCTCAATTGGTTGCGTGCTCTGATAGCACAATCGTTCTGTCCTGGCTCACAGCCGACCCAGCGCCGTTATGGAAAGTATTTGTGGGAAACCGTGTAGCCAAAACTCTCTCTTGTTTGCCCCAGGAGCTTTGGTTCCACGTTCAGACGCAGGACAACCCCGCTGATATAGCATCTAGGGGAGCCCTGCCCAACAAACTGATCAAGAATGAGCTTTGGTGGAATGGTCCTCATTGGTTGCGCTCAGACCGGTCCTTGTGGCCTATTTGCAGAATTAGGCCCAACCTCAGTCAAACGAGTGTGGCTGAGGAGATCAGGACGGTGAGGTCGCATGCCACCGCTCTGGAGACAACTGACGAGTTGGAGAAAAAATTCAGCTCATTCGGTCGGCTTAGAAGAGTGGTTGCCTGGATCTTACGTTTCGGACGAAACTCCCGCGTTCGAAGAGTTAGGTGTGCAACAGTTCAGAGAACGCCGATCGAACCATTGGCAACTGAAGAGCTGCGGGCAGCTGATCTAGTTTTAGTACGACGCGCACAAAGTCGACACTTTCAGGACATTTATTCCGCCTTAGACCGTTCCACTCCCCGTACCAAGCTCATGAGACAACTCGCTATATTTCGATCACGAGAGGGCATCATTAGAGTGGGGGGCCGTTTGGAGCATAGCACTAGTGCATTCGAGACTAGGCATCCTGCACTTTTACCCGCCAAGGACCCACTCACCCAACTTCTCATTCGTCAGGCTCATGAGAGCTGTTTGCATGTCGGCCCGAGGGCGACCCTAGCTCACCTGCGTACGAAGTTCTGGATTATAGATGGTCGGAATGTGGTCGCTAGAACTCTTGCAAAGTGCACCCGCTGCTTTTCGATCAAGCCCATATCCTTTCAACCAGAAATGGGTCAGCTCCCATCAGGGCGGGTTCAGGGAACGTTCACGTTCGATCAGGTCGGCATTGATTACGCCGGTCCATTTTCGGTCTCCGTAAGTGGTCTCCGTGGGGCACGAAAAATAGAAATGTACTTGGCCGTGTTTGTTTGTTTTGCCACCAAGGCGGTGCACTTAGAAGTGGTTATGGATCTGAGCACCGACAGTTTTCTGCAGTGTCTGGAAAGGTTTATCTCGAAGAGGGGTGCCCTCCGTCATTTGGTCGGATAACGGTCGCAATTTTTGGGGGCAGCCAACCTCCTTAGGAACATTAGGATTGCGCTGGAGACAGGCGTATCGATCACGCTTGCCGAACGTTTGGCTGCTAGGGGGGTGAGCTGGAAATTCATACCACCAAGGGCTCCTCATTTTGGGGGGCTATGGGAAGCTGCGGTCAAGTAAGCAAAGCGACTTATTAGGGTAAATTTGCGCGATCATACGGTCAATTTCCAAACGTTCAGCACCATAGTGGCTAAGGTCGAGGCCATCCTTAACAGTCGGCCTCTTGTGTTCCAATCTGCCTCGCCGGATGATATTTTCGTTCTTACGCCAGGTCACTTCTTGATTCAAAGACACTTACTGCTCTCCCGGAATCTGAAGGCTGTCTGGACTCGAGCTCACGTCTCATTCCCAAATGGAGGTTTGTGAACCAGACCGTACAGGGCTTCTGGAAGAAGTGGAGTAAGGAGTACCTGCTTGATCTGCAGGCACGGGCCAAATGGAATACTCCTGACCGACCCCCTGTTTTAGGGGATGTAGTGTTGATCATGGACGATAATCGTCCACCGCTCTCTTGGCCCATGGGCGTGATTACCGATCTTCACGCGGGTTCTGATGGTATTGTTCGGGTAGCCAAAGTTAGGTCCACCAATGGAGAGCTGACACGTCCATCGGTCAAGCTTTGCCCCATGCCCAAGGAGCAGTCCGAATGACGGGCGTCATTGGGGGGGGAGGATGTTCGGACGTAGGTACATAAACGCCCGAAGTAGTGCGTCTGGTGTCCGCTCGAGCGCTAGCTGCGGCTAGCGGGTTCGATCAGATCATGCTGTTTTTTTGGGTCTTAGAACGAACGAATATAATTGTGATTATATTAGTAAATTGCAGCAAGCATCGCGTCAGCCATAGGCGGTGCAATTTCGGTCTGTCGGTCCAGAGTTTTGAAATACGTTCTTTCATGTAGTTCTTTGGGTTTTGCAAACCTGAGCTCCTCTCGGACGAGAAGATGGCGTTCAACCTCACAAAGTGAAAGTTGAAGAAGTTTTATCGTTGTTATAAATAAGTATCCAAGTTAATCGTTCTTACCCGTTGTGCAATTAAATTCGCTCAAGTTAATTTGGACTGTGTTTTCCGTTCCCGATCATACATATACCGCTGACCGACGTTCCTGGAGGTCTTCCGAACATTTCTCCCCCATTTAAACGGATTGGCTTCAGGTTGTTTTCCTTTGTTTATGTTTCGGATGCGTCGTCAGCCGTTTCTTGTAGATACGCCCTTGTTGCCTGTGAAACGTTGTTCACAGCTGAGGGACCTGCTGTTTAGGAGACGGGTTTGGAGGGTACCAACTTATGAAACTCTGAAAGCCTGAAAGGGAAGGTTCCAAATGACCTTGTTGCTCCGAAAACTCATTTTTCATAAAAATGTAGGTACATCCTTGTTGTAGCGAGCCATTCAAATACAGACTCCGCATACGCAATGCTGCGGCAGTTACTCCGAGATTTTTCCGACGATCGATGTGGTGTAAAAAATGTCAGCTATTTGTTCGAATTGTGCTCTGAAAGGGCCCACTGATATTAATGCTCAGACCGTTACATGCAACACCGTATCGGTTTCCCGTTTGACCGCGGTACGCGGGCACAGACACAAGAAACTTAGCGGTATTTTGTTGACATTACGGCAGATGCAGCTCTTTAACTACTAACTAGAAAATAATATAAAGAACAACGCACACTAAACGTAGCTACACATAACTGAGATTGTATACCTACAAAGATTTTTGCCTATTTCATGTTTTCAGGCTACATCATACCGTGAATTGATTTGGCTACATAATCTTATACATAGGTCAAGAGTATTTAATGGGCAAAAAGGGTTGAAAAATTAGAATTCGTTGAAAATAAATATACCTACAAACATTTTGGTTGTTAATGTAATGAAACCGATGGATTAGCATCAACTGTTTGTACAGAAGAATAAATCTGTATCTACCTAATTAAGGATCAGTGTGTAGCGGGCACCACCAGTACATATACAGTTTACGATTCAAAAATCAGCCACCGCTTAATCATGAAGCAACTTGAATTTCCAAACGTGTGATTCTGGGCTAATCTCGGCACATTAAAGTTAATACCTCGTTTCAGGTGGTTTAAACCTCTGACCTACGGTTGATCTCCGATTCTCCGCCAGGCCATCGCCATTTTGAAATCTGTTTTATCAGTGTTTTTCATACTTATCAACTTGCATCAATCATTTCATGCGATGAATCGTTTCATTGAAGTGTTTGAGTCATCCTCGGATGAAGGTTTCAATGGACTTCTGGAAGTAGCCTTGCCCAGACGGCGGATAATTCGCGAAAGGGTCGAGCATTTCCACAAGTGGGATGACGGAGATTTTTTCGCGAGGTTCCACCTCCCCAATGAAGGGATGAGCTTCGTGCTCTATGCAATAGAAAGCCTTCTAGTTTTCGAAACAGAAAGGTGAGTCCAACCAAAAATGTGTAATAAATATAATTTTACACCAAACCAGGTAGGCAACAACGTCAGGCCCATCATTATTAATTTATTTCCTCGAGTAGGTACAAAAACCTTCATAGTATGTGGTAGGTACTTGCAGACTGCGTTAATAAGTACATGTATAACTTCTTCTGCATACAGCGAATTATTGTAAAAAGTTTATACAATAGCCTAGATAGGCTATCTATAATTTATTACAAGAGCAGTAGGTAGAATGGCAATCAGCTCTCTCGAAAGATGATCTTTTGTAGTTGTCGTGGTATCCTCCCAGAACCACTCCTTGTATATTTATTATAAGATCTCGCAATAAACCAGGGAATGGAGTGGCAGATGCAGGGGAGCCGAGACCTGAAGGACCTGGTGGGGATCCCCACCATCCTCCACCAGTATGGAGGATGGAGGGAGATAGTCCCATGGACTATAAAAACTCCTCGCTCCTCCTCTCTCCTTATCGCAAAAGAACCCAGACTGGAGTATACCTCTTAGGTAGAAACCACTGGGCATATTTCCATGCTCCGGAAAAGATCCCAGAATGGTGTATACCTTATAGGTCATATTCCTGCTGCCCTCCTCCGCCTGACGTCTCAGTGGTGGACACCTTCTAGGTGTAAACCGGGGGCATCAGTCGTCCTCTTCCTCCCTCACCCCTCACCTATGCATCTATCACAGTAGTAGTGACAGAGTGGAGTGGAGTGGAAGTTCTCAGAATGACAGAGGTATAAGTGAGAAAAAATCGCGAAACTTCCACACCTGATTACTATTATACAGTTTAATGTCTCCACAACAATGGATGGCGGACAAAACGTAATTATTATCCATAGAAGAAATAACACAGATCCACCACTTATGGATGAGCATCTCTCCTCCATGTCATCTGCAATACGAGATTGGTGTTTCTGGGGATAGCAATGCTGATGCAAACTAAACAATCTCGGCTTAAACCCAAGTTTGGCTAAACCGCGAATCAAAAACGTCGGTGAAACTGTCGAAGCTCCGAACCGCAGATCAAATTTGAATCCAGGATTTATTAATACCTGGTTTAAGCTGCGTTGGTGAAACCGGCCCTTAGGGGTTAATTCGGACTTGGGGCTGAAGATATAGCCAGTTGCCCCTTTTACAGGCCATCTCTTCCCCGTGGCCCGGCTCCTAGAAAAACACAAATGAAAACTCGCCTCAATCCCTCGCTGTAAGTTCTTTAATGAAAACGCCGGGCTCCGAGGCACCTGTAGCTCGCTTCTTTCCCGCGTGCCTCTTCTAATTTAAACTTCGCCTGTAGGAAGGAAAGAGGTCGGTGAGTTTCGTTGGTCGATCGGCTTCTCGGAGGGAGCCATCACGGATAACCAACAACGCAAGATGTTTATCGGCTCCCTAGAAAATTCGCTACTATATTTTTTTAATGAAATGCAAAGTAAAGTAAAAATTGCAATATAATTTACACAGCCCTATCTGTAACGTGGGTACCGCTTGCGTATGAGATCTCAGTTCGACCTGCGATCGACGCGACACGCTGTCTGGACTCAGTATGCGATCTCACTTGGCATGAAAAGCATGAAAATATCGGTGCAAACATCGCGACAAAAATTGTACCAGACCACAGTATTAACAGCCCTACCAGTCCAAACACACGCGTCCCTCACTTTTACTAAATTGCACCAAAACCAAACCAGCTCAATGATATTGCATAACGACAGTCCACTATTGCAACGCCCATTCCGGTCATAATACGTGAAACATTTATTCATTTTCCTTATGGAGCTATACGTTTGGCAATCCCTATTAGAACACCTCCATGCTTTTGTTCTTATAACCCGACCATCGGAATCACGTTTTCGGGTAGGTCGCAGTACCTCTTTAAAATCCCCTCCGCACTCTACACCATTCCGCATTCTACACTTCTCTTGTTCCAGAAGCACGCCTTTTTCTTTTGGAAACGCAACACGCGTTTCGTCGTCAAAAATGATCTTAAATATAACTTAAATCACTTGCGGCGGAGTAGTGGAAATCCATAGCAAAAAACTACAGGATATAATTAGAATAGTCTATTTCCACGTAAACTAACAAACTGTAGACCGGTTTCGGTTGTTAAACCATCATCAGTACACAATAGAATTTGCAGCACCTGTCTACAGTTTGTTAGTTTACGTGGAAATAGATTATTCTATTTTTATCCTGTAGTTTTTTTAAAAATTATCTCTGTATATAATTTGCGGAGGAGCATACTGACGAGGCACGATGATACTTGACTAGACAATTACTGGCGATACGGAAAGAAGAAGAACAAACAGATAAGAAAGGTGAAAGGCCGTGTTTTGAACTCTGAGATCACTCGGCTTCTGTAGGATCGAATATTGGGTGTCGAAAGTGCGCTGAGATCGCATACGCAAGCGGTACCATAACGTGTGAAGAGTTTCATTAAACTAATTTAGACGGAAAAGCATTATAAGTGGCTTAACGACTTGAATAACGTTGATTTTCACTTCTCAACTATCACAGAGACTTGGTTCCGTAAGTCCTTGTACGTACCCGGGTCTACTTGAAACTGTGGTGTTCCACCCGACCCCGTTCGTGACGAATAGCCCACGATCGTGCCCCGCGGCCCACGACTGATGAGTTAGGCAATTCCACTAATACGACTGTCGTGAGTCCCTCCCGGGAACACTCCTATCATATTAAGTTCTCACCAATATCCAAACGCCAAACTAAAGCTCAGTGAATAAAGATATGAGTGGGGATAGGCGACAGAACCCAGGGTTACTCAACCTGGGGCCCCACTACCAGCTCCCAGCAAGGAGCTGGAGGGAGAGGCCCCCAAGTACTATATAACCCCGGATCCTGGCGCTCAAGCTTCATTCGACACTTCCTCTAACCAGCTCTCTCTTCTCTCTCTTACCTTACCTCCCAGATGATCGGTTGAATACAGCCGCCTGGGAATTTCACCTCCTCTCTTCTCTCTCCTCCTTCCCCCCTTGTCTAGATGATCGGTTGAATACAGCCGCCTAGACAAGGGACCTCTCCTTTCCTCTCCTTCACCTAGATGAACGGTTGACTACAGCCGCCTAGGTGAAATTCCCTCATCCACCTCTCTCTCCTCCAAAGTCGTAGATGTTCGGTTGATTACAGCCGCCTGCGACTTTTCCTCACCTTCCTTCCACACCACCTCTCTCTCCTCCAAAAGTCGTAGATGTTCGGTTGACTACAGCCGCCTGCGACTTTTCCTCCTTTTCTATCCTTTACCTAAATTCACTCACTCACCTTCCTTCCACGCCACCGTGATGAGAATTTTAAATTCATCACAGTGGTGAACCCGACGTTCACCCAACCTTCTTCCTTCCCACCTTCCCACCCCATGTGTCGCCCCAGTCAAACAGTTCGGTGTCCCGCATTTTAAATCAATTTAAAATTCACAAAGTTCAGTAATTTTTGCAATTTTGGCCCACCCTCAACCGCACGGAGATCAACTCTCAACATTCAACTCCAACGCTCAACTCAACCACCGCTCCCGCCGATATTGCAAATTTCAAAATTCAAAACCACGCCAAATTTTTGAATTTTAATTACAGAAATGGACCCGAACTCCCCGACGCCGCCGCTCCTGCGACCAGCCACACTGCAGCCGCCCGCCGCTGCGACATCCGACGCATCGGCCGACAACCCTTTCTCCACGCTCTCCCCGCCCACCTCTGCGTCACCAGACGCCGCCGCCGCCGCCGCCGCTACAGCCGCAGCCGCCGCCAACGTCATGACGGCGTCCGCTGCGTTCCCTCTGTCGCTACCCCCCTTCTACACGCACGACCCGGCGCTCTGGTTTTTTCAAGTTGACGCAGCGTTTTCGGCCGCCAACATCCGCAGCCAGAAAACTCGGTATTCCCGAATAATCTCGTTACTGCCCTACGAGATCCTGCTGCAGACCTCTGACATCTCCCCCGACGCCGCCGCTGCGTACGACGACCTCCGCAGCCGCCTCATCGGCACCTACCAGCCGTCGAAGATCGCCCGAATCACCGCCCTCTCCCAACCTCAACACCTCGGCGACCAGAAGCCCTCCCACCTCTACCGACGGCTGCGACACCAGCTGCAGGGTATTATGACCGCCGACATCGCCCGCACGTTCTGGTTGCGTGCCCTTCCCCACCCCGTCCAGATGGCCCTTGCCAGCCATCTCGACGGACCCGACGAACCCCTCCTACGGCTCGCAGACACTCTACACGACTTGGCCGCTGCGGCCACCGTCGGTGAGGTACGCACACCGCGCCACCCCCCGCCGTTCCGGGACCGCACACAATCCCGGGACCGCGGCCGCGCACCCTCCCTCGACGGACGTCGACCCCTTTCGACGGATCGCCGACGCGACTCGTCCGCCGACCGCCGCCGCCAGCGCTCACCCGAGCGCCGCAACGCATCCCCTCCCCGCCAGCGCAGGGGCCGATCCCCAGCGGCTGCGCGCGCGCCCACCTCAACCCGCCCCACCAACCCCACCTACCTACCTGCGGACCACCCCAACCGTTGTTTCTATCACGTAAACTTCGGTGGGGAGGCCCGCAAGTGCCAACCCCCCTGCTCCTTCACCCCTAAGCAGGGAAACGAAGACGCCCGCCGGTAAATCCGGCGGGCCCCCCTCCTCGCCAACACGGGGGGGACCATGCGCATATCCCCCCCGCCCGCATTCACACAGCCACCACCACCAAGCCGCGCTACCCCTCCTACGCCGCCGCCACGGCTGCCAACCTTCCGGCCGCGCCTGCAGCGCCGCCAAAACCCTCACCCCACCGCAAACGGAACAAACCCTCCCCGCCCGCCACCAGGGCAACCAACCTTCCGGCCGCCACTCACGCCGCCGCTACCGTTCCCCCACCCCGGAACGGCCCCTCCACGCCCGCCAACAGGGCAGCCAACTTCCCGGCCGCCACTCACGCCGCCGCTCCCGTTCCCCCACCCCGGAACCGCCCCTCCTTGCCCGTCAACAGGGCAGACAACCTCCCGGCCGCCACTCACGCCGCCGCAGCCGATCCCCCACCACGGAACCGCCCCTCCTTGCCCGTCAACAGGGCAGACAACCTCCCGGCCGCCACTCACGCCGCCGCAGCCGATCCCCCACCACGGAACGGAACCTCCACGCCCGCCTCCAGGGCACAAATCCCTCCAACCGCCACACACCCCACCACTACTGTTCCCCCTCCCCGGAACGACGGGAAACCGCCTCGCGTCTCCTTCGCAGCGGACCAGCCTACACCCACCAACGTACCCACCTCCGCAATTGTGCCCAACGCCCTTCCGACCCACCAGCGACTTTTCCTGCGCTGCAGGAAAACCAATGTGCCGTTCTTGGTGGACACAGGGGCGGCGCTATCAATATTCCCTAACAACATCCTCCGTCGTCAGGCGCGCTGCTACCGGCAGCTTCTCTACGCCGCCAACGGTACCACCATCCCCTCGTACGGGACGTACCGCTCCTCTGTTTATATGAGCGGACTCGCGTACGAGTGGGAGTTTACCGTGGCGGACGTGGAGAAGGCGATCCTGGGGGCCGATTTTCTCGCATATTTCGGTCTCCAGGTCGACGTCCGGAACGCGCGCCTGATCGACCCCGCCACAAAAACACCCATCCCCGGATTCATTCATGCCATAAACCACCCCCCTACGCAATTTGAACGCCTCCTCCTCAACTACCGCCCCCAGCGCCGCCCCTCTGCCCACATCTCCACCATTCAACACCACATTGAGACCTCCGGCCCCCCCATCACAGCTAAAGCCCGACGACTCCACCCCCTACAACTATCTAAAGCCCGACAACATTTTAATAAACTAATAGCCGACGGTATCATCCGCCCCTCAAAATCCCCTTGGGCTTCTCCACTCCACATCGTGCAGAAGCCCAATGGGGATATCCGCCCCTGCGGGGACTACCGGAGACTAAATTCAAAGACCACACCAGACCTTTATAATGTTCCCCACCTACGAGACTTCTCGTCGCACCTCCATGGCGCTACCATATTCTCCACCCTCGACATTTCACGGGCATTCCACCACATCAACATTCACCCCCCCGATGTCCAGAAAACCGCCATCATCACCCCGTTCGGACTCTTTGAGTATGTTAAGATGGGCTTCGGGTTAAGGAACGCTGCACAAACTTGGCAGCGCTATATGGACAGCATCCTGCGAGGCCTACCGTTCGTCTTTTGCTTCCTCGACGACGTCCTGGTAGCCTCCAGGACGCCGGAAGAACACCTCAGCCATCTCCAACAGATCCTCGACATCTTCTCCTCCGAAGGCCTCTTGGTAAATACAGAGAAGTGCGTTCTCGGCCAACCCTCCGTCCGCTGCCTCGGCCACCACGTTTCGTCTGAGGGCATCAAGCCCCTCGCTGACAAGGTCCACGCCATTTCCGACTTCCCGCAACCCCGCACCGTGACGGAACTCCGCCGCTTCCTGGGTATGCTAAACTTTTACCGTAGACACATCAAACACGCAGCACAACATCAACAACCACTCATACACGCCATTCCCCAACCCTCCAAAAAGAACGACAACCGCCCCATTACCTGGACCCCACAACTTATCTCCTCCTTCAAAATTTGCAAACAGGACCTAGTAGACGCCGCTCTATTGGCCCATCCCGATCCTCACGCCCCACTATCCATCACCACCGATGCGTCCGACTGGGCCATCGGGGCAGTGCTCCATCAGCACACCGGCGCCACCCCCCAACCCCTAGGATTCTTCTCCAAAACGCTATCCCCCACCCAAAAAAATTACTCCACGTTCGACAGAGAACTCCTCGCCATCCACGAAGCCATCAAGCACTTTCGTGACTTCGTGGAGGGCAGGCAGTTCTCTGTCGTCACTGATCATAAGCCCCTGACCCACGCCCTCCTACAAAATCGCAAATCCGCCTCCCCGCGTCGCCTCCGGCAACTCGAGTTTATCGGGCAATTTACGTCCGATATCCGATACTTGCCGGGGGCCGACAACTGCGTGGCGGACGCGCTATCCCGACCCACCCCTACCCCCGCGCCGGTGGCGGAGTTACTGCCTTTCCCTTCACCCCAAATCCTCAAATCTAAACAAACTCCACATTCCGACCCCGCCCTCTCCAACCTCATTTCCGCCTCCAAATTGGAACAACTGCCGCCCCTCGACCTCTGGTGTGACGTAACGGCCGATACACCGCGCCCTTACGTCCCACCGGAGTTGAGGAGGCAGTTGTTCCTCCACTATCATTCCCTCCATCATCCCGGCATTCGGGCGAGCCGGGACCTCATCAAGACGCGGTACTTCTGGCCCCACATGAATACAGATATTCGTAACTGGGTTCTCGGGTGCCAGAAGTGCCAGCGTTTCAAAGTCTCGGCCCACCCGCATGTACCTCCTCAACCAATCCCCGACTCCCTCCCGTGGGAGCATGTACATTTGGACTTAGTGGGCCCCCTTCCCCCATCCGAGGGGAAGAAATACTGCCTCACGATGATCGATCGTGCCACCAACTGGGTGGAGTGCATCCCCCTCTCCTCCATCACCGCGGACACCGTCGCAACGGCTTTCCTCTCTCAATGGGTCAGCCGTTACGGTTGTCCGCGAACAGTCACGGTCGATCAAGGGAGGCAGTTTGAATCGGCCCACTTCTCCGATTTACTACGCTCCCTCGGGATCCAAAAGATCCACACCACCCCGTACCATCCCCAATCCAACGGGAAAATAGAGCGGTGGCACTCGGTCCTGAAACAGGCCATTTCTACTTCAACAAATTCCCCTTCCTGGACTAAATCCCTTCCCTACATATTGCTCAGCCTTCGAACATCCGCCCGTCCTTCAGACCAAACTAGCCCCGCCCAAAACGCCTTCAAAGACCCGCTACGCTTACCGGCCGACATTTTCACCCCAAACCACACCCCGTCAATTAACAGGGAGCCTCTACACTCCACAACACCCACAAACGACACCACATATCCCAAACGTTTTTTCACCACCACACACATGTACCTGAAAGAGCCCGGCATCCATAAAACTTTCCAACCCCTGTATGCCGGGCCCTTTCAGGTCATCCGCACAACACACTCCACCGCTACCCTGTTAATTGACGGGAAGCCCCACACCGTGCCATTGGCACGGTGCAAACCAGCCCCAGTCCTCCCCGACCGCTCTCACCACACCAATCCCACACCCAGCCCTACACCACCAACACCGCACATCGCCTCCATTTCACCCGCCGGACCCCAGCGTCGCCGCCTCTCTCCGCGACGCCCCGGGTACCGGCTCCCACCGGCTCTTCCCCTTCACCGCCACCCTGGCAGTGAAGGGACCCCTCTATCAGACTTCACTAACGTGAAGACTGTTAGAGGGGGTCGCCTCCCACACTCACACACACACACACACAAACACTCGCCACACCACACCCAGGAAACGGCGGACCCTCGCAACCGCCTACCACCATGTAACCAAATGTCTGTACATACTTCTGTATTTTCTGTATATACTACTTCACCTTTTGTACATACTCACCCGCCATCTGTAAATAATCATCTGCCAGCTGTAAATATTCATGCATCCTCTGTACATACTCCATCTCATTGTAAATATTATTCATCCTCCTCATCTCGCCCTTGCCGATCACTTCCCTAAACGCTAAATGTTTAGGGATCCTGACCACCGCACTGTACATACCTCGCCATCTCATCCTACTTATACTACCTTATATTGTCTACTTACTTATATCCATGTTCTACTTACTTATCATCTACCTTATGTTCTGCCTTATGTTCTACCTTATGTTCTACTTCCTTATTATCTATCTTATGCTCTACCTTATGTTACTACTAGTTTTAAGGACCGCCTTCAGCTCAACCTCTGTTTGCATCGGCCCTCAGCCCCTGTCACCTTTTCTTCGCCTTCAGCACCACCATTTGTTTGCCGTAGCCCTCAGCTCCTGTCACCTTGCGCCTTCAGCACCACCTTTGTTTGCCGTAGCCCTCAGCTCCTGTCAACTTGCGCCTTCAGCTCCACAAATATTGGTTCAAACTGGGGGGACCTCTGTCGTGAGTCCCTCCCGGGAACACTCCTATCATATTAAGTTCTCACCAATATCCAAACGCCAAACTAAAGCTCAGTGAATAAAGATATGAGTGGGGATAGGCGACAGAACCCAGGGTTACTCAACCTGGGGCCCCACTACCAGCTCCCAGCAAGGAGCTGGAGGGAGAGGCCCCCAAGTACTATATAACCCCGGATCCTGGCGCTCAAGCTTCATTCGACACTTCCTCTAACCAGCTCTCTCTTCTCTCTCTTACCTTACCTCCCAGATGATCGGTTGAATACAGCCGCCTGGGAATTTCACCTCCTCTCTTCTCTCTCCTCCTTCCCCCCTTGTCTAGATGATCGGTTGAATACAGCCGCCTAGACAAGGGACCTCTCCTTTCCTCTCCTTCACCTAGATGAACGGTTGACTACAGCCGCCTAGGTGAAATTCCCTCATCCACCTCTCTCTCCTCCAAAGTCGTAGATGTTCGGTTGATTACAGCCGCCTGCGACTTTTCCTCACCTTCCTTCCACACCACCTCTCTCTCCTCCAAAAGTCGTAGATGTTCGGTTGACTACAGCCGCCTGCGACTTTTCCTCCTTTTCTATCCTTTACCTAAATTCACTCACTCACCTTCCTTCCACGCCACCGTGATGAGAATTTTAAATTCATCACAACGACTAAGCAACTGATCAGCAGCAGTCCAGAACACAAAACCAACAGATTTGTCTACAAAATACCCCAAGGCAACAACACCCTTCCCTTATTTCAGCATGGCTTATCTCTTTTAATCAACACTCTATCGTCGTACGAAAACGCCGACAATTTCTACTGCAACTTAGCCACCGAATTCATGTGTTACAAAAATATAATAAACTAAAATACAACAAAATAATGAGTCGTCGGCCAGTACCTAGTTGAATGGATAAGGTAGGTAGGTAGGTACAGGCTAGAAGCTAGGTAGCTATCTGTGCGTTGACGCCGACCAATCCACAAACCACAAGTTCACAAACAGCAAACAGAACAAAATGCACGTAGGTACCACAAAAATAAAAATCTGTCATCGGAACCGGACCGAACGCAAAACGCACAAAATTTGACGAAAAAAAATTGAAAACTGACAACAGACTCAACAGAGAAAGCGAATGCGATTAAGAGACAACAAAAACAAATCGGAAGAAGAAGCATCTCGTATCGAGATGACGAACTGAATCGAAGGGACCGAATCGATTGTTAAATGAACGATTTTGAGGTGGAAATCAGATTATGGGGACCGGCCCGGAAGTGGGCGAGGCGAACAACATTTTTACTCGACTGAGCATGCGCGGACGGGCCAATTTTTTCGGTTGCCATGGGAACAGAAGGTCCCAGGACGTACCTGCCAGTTTCAGGTGCCCAGGTTTCGATTTCGATTGCATGACATCGATTATTGTCGCTTAATTCCGATAATATGCTTCGTCTATGGAGCTAACAAGAAGGAACCATCATGGATCCTCTACTAGAATATTGAATATCCATAGCCAGAGAAATCTGGCGAGTTGCTATTGAGCTTTGTGAAAAATGCTAGGGTACAGTGTAGGTAGGGAAATTCAGATGCCAACTGAATAATGGTTGGTCGTTTTAGTGTTTTTGGGTGCCGGGGCAGTGGCCCAAGTGGCCTTATGGACGCAGCGCCCCTGTAACCGATAGCTAGCACCACAGAAAACTCTACTATACTACGTATAGCTACGGCTAGCACCGTCACATGGAACAGCGGCTTAACCCTATATGGTTCACCTGGTGAACCTACGACCTGAAAATTTTTTTTTCTCTATTTTTAGCTTCCTTGCACTTCAAATAAACAGAAAAAGTCATAAAATCCATAAAAACCATAAACAATAAAATTTATGAATTGTTCCTTCAAAGGGACATGTTCCTTACGCCAATACGGTAGGTGTTCCTTAGGAGGAACATGTTCCTAATGCCGAAATGGTAGTTGTTCCCTAGGAGGAACATGTTCCACTCAAATCTTTCATTATAGGAAACCAAGGACAATGAAATAAGCCATTCTAGTATTAGTTGAACAAGTTTTATTGCCCAATCGACCTAGTGAGACGAGGGACAACAGTAACTAGGTACCTACCTATCGAATATCACATTATGGTAGGAATTTCAATTTCACAAAAAGGTAGGTAACGTGAAAGTTTAGTTTGGTCTGACAAGTAAGTAGGTACGTAGGTAAGAACATAAAAAAATACAAAATACATTTGAATACTCTGGAAATATATAAAATTCACTTTGAAAATACAAATATACAAATTAGCCCTTTCAGGAATTTCGAACTTATTCCTACATGAGATCTATGTTAGAGATCTGAGTTTCATAAAATGGTGGTTTTTGGCGTCGCAAGTTGAGGAAAATCATCAATTGATTCGACGTTGCTTTCAAGGGGGAGAGGCTGCGCTAGCTCCTCTTCTTCCACGAGACCTAAAATTTTACAGAACAGGAGTTGAAGATCTTCTTTTCGTAAAGTGTAGAAACATGAAGGTACTAACAGGATGTTTGCCAAGAAAGGAAAAACTCTTCAAATTACCTCCCACGTTCCAATCTCTAAGTACTTCATTCCAATCCCCGGTTGCCTAGATCGCTTCGTTTTCGTCGCTGTCAAACACATCATCTTCGGATTCCGAGTCATTATTTGGAACAACGGCCAGTGCAAGGTCGACAAGTTTTGTCCCTCGAGGATACTTCGATCGGAAACGATCCATAATGCTAGAAAAACAATTATTTCAACTTCTATCTCAGATTATAGTGCGCACCTAAACGGGATTTTGTTCCTTTGAAGGAACATCTTTATTTCACCTCACAGGAATCTGTTCCTTCAAAGGAACATAATTTTTACCTTCAAACTGCGCTTAGTTTTCGGATTAGTGACGAAATGATGCACCAGAATATCAAATCTACTTAACACCATCGACGATATCACAATTTTGAAAGAAATTCGCAGTTTTTTCGGTCGAAAACGGGGATGTAAACAAGACTCGCCAGGTGGCTAAAGAGAGTAGACGTAGGTTTCACACACAAGAAGGCTTCCTGCTTTTCCTGCACGTTAGCGTGAGTTTGACTGGGCAATTTGTTGTCCAGTATCCTATCAATGGAGGACACAAACTGAAAGTTCGCACTAGGGACTAAACTAGGAGTATCCAGACACACTCAAAGAAGATGTTCCTTCAAAGGAACAGAAACCGGTTTAGGGTTAATACTTAACTAACGAGAAAGAATCATTTCTCGTATATTATGCTTATACCTAAATCTTTCATGATGCTCCGACGCGCAACAAACAGTACCTACCAGGAAGTTAGTGTCGTAGCATTCAGAAATAGCAGAACCTTCACAGTCGATCCACGGGACCGTCCGGTAGTTACGAATTCTTACCGCCAAAACAAGACAGAGAAAAAAGAAGAAAAGTTTCAGCCATGCAGCATGACCGTATGAGCGAATTTTCAGTTTTTAAACTTTAGCTAATGTTACGGATTCTTAGGGATTTCTGACCCCCCCCCCCCCCCCCATGCCCTCCCACACTCCAATTTGACCGATTATTTGTGAAAAGCATTTTTGATTAATGGAATATTCTCGTGAATGAATATCTATCTATCTATGACTACTCCTGATGAGTCTCTATCTATGAATAAATTGAATACTCTTGTGAATGAATTTTTCTATCTATGAATATGTTTTGACGATTACCTAGAGCCAGTTTTACCTAATTTTGTCCGACAGAACCTCTATTTCACCCATAATTTTAATCAATTTGACCCAACATTTTTTTTTGAGAATTTTTTGTGGGTGACTAACAAGTATTTTCCGTCTCAAGTGACCATTCTAAATCAGTATTGGTGAATTTATATCAATGGTTGGTAATTTGTTCATGTTTTTCACCATTTTTGCCTGTTTTTGACCTTTTGGCCCACAAAAACTTCATCCACTTTTCATTTTCTAGTGGCGATATTTCATTATTGCCCAATTTTTTGGCGATATTATTTCTAAATCTTCATTTCGCAGTCAATTTCAGACAAACACACACAATACCTACATGTAAAATTTTGTTAAAATTTAGGGATTGATTAAGAATGCTCAAGCGGCGAAAAATCTGAAAATTTTACAAAGAAGATTTTTGACCCATTGCAATCGCGAATTTTCCTTTAAAAATTATGAGAACGCTAGCCAAAATTTATAGCTTCCTACCTCCTATATTTTCGAAGGTACTGAATCATTTTCATCAGGAGGAATCTTGGGAAGCTCATCCGAGTAAAATGAACCCATGAGAGAAAGGCTTGCAACTTTGGAAAGGAGTGGGGATGGTAACGCAGAGAGAGGCGTAGGTAGGTGGAGGGGAGGGGGTAAATAAGGTAGAGAAATAATGGTGAGGAGGGGGGGGGGGGGGGTATGCATTTCAGACGGTGAAAACGCGGGTATTTCGGAGGATGAGAAGTTGAGAGGGGCCTGTTACAGTGAAAATTAATCCGGCGTCAGCCTACCCCAGCTCTTATGACCTCCCGTATTTACCCTGTTATGGAAGGAATTACGAGATGAATATTGTCGCGTTGTTCCTTATTTACTCATTTAAAAACTTGTAACATGCGATTAATGAGCAATCGATCAAACTTGAGGCAGGTATCTACAAGCACTTGAGGTATCTACAAGCTGACAGGCCGATCATGGAAACTACTAAAATCGGTTGTTGAACGTAACTGAGATCTTACTTTCTTATTTGCGAGTTTGCATCCACTTACTTAGGAAATGATGTTATTTGTGGGGCAAAAATCGGTAAAATAGATAAAAATCGTTACTAATCAATATGATATCACCAACAGTGAGGTAGAATGGTGACTCATGGCAGAAAACAACTGTTTCAGTAGTCAAGTTTATAATTTTTAACCCCCCCCCCCCCCCCTCACGTCAAAATTTGATGGTTTCCGTTTCAAGGTACGTAGAATCCGAAAATGGAATTAAAAAATTTCTGTCCGTCCGACGCGCCGTACGGCTACTTCGTACTTTTCTTAGTTACCATGAACCAAAATTGATGAAATTCGGGTTTTAGGCCCCATTTGGGGTCTAGTTGGTCCTCGAAGCTCGGCGTTACTGTCAGTCATCTCTAAGGGGTTCAAAATAGAGGCTGACATTTTCAGAACGCCGTAGCTCGAAAACTTTCAATATTAGGGTATGGTTTTTTTCGTTTTTAAATTAATCTCAAAATAAAAAATTGTTTGAGACCACCCGCAGCATTGTAACAGCCATTCGTGTGCACCAAAAAGCTTCGTCAACACGATCGTGAATCAAATGGTATAAATCCGGCCCGGATATCATCACTAGGGAGCACCTGATTATAATCAAGGATGGCTGTATGAAGTCGAGTTGGTTGTTCTGCGATAATATTTCATTTGATAAGTGATGGACTATTGGATTTTGTTGGTAGGTACTTCTGAAACTTGAACAAACGTTGATGTATTATCACTGAAAAGCTTCGTCAACATGAATGAAACGGTATACATCCAGCCCAGATATTTATCATTGCTAGGGAACACCTGATTATAATCACGCATGGCTGAATGAAATCGAGTTGGTTGTTCCGCAATATTATTTCATCCGAAGAATGATGGTTATTTTGGATTTTATTGATAGGTACTTTTGTAACATGAACAACAACAATAGCAATCAATGATAGAATTATTGAATCCACCGAATATTCATGTAACTCTCATTCCCCAGCCGGCTCCATTACTCGATTTTGGACTTCCCTGGGAGGAGCACGAGGGTAGGTATTGACCACGGAAAACAGTGACGTACGCAGAAGGGCATGTGCAGGTAAATAATAAACCGTTGTGTAATAACTTGCAGCGTTTTTCTCACAAAATTCTACAAACTTCGAAAAATCTGCTCATATGGTCCATGCTGCATGACTGGGAGCTTCAAAGCGTTTCACCTGCTTACAAGGTACCTATGCTATCTTCACTTACCTCTGTAGTATTCATTTAAGTATACCTGTATATAGTCAAGGCAGTCGGACGAAAAGCCCCAGCCTGAAATGGCTGTTTACTTTACTTTTTACTTTTTTTAACCTACATCTCCTATATATCTGCACCCATGGAGTTTTTCACATTGCACTAATTTCCTCCCCTTTAGTAGGACCTACTATCAATCTTTACAAATTTTATAAGGAAGGTATTTCGAAAATTCGCTCATGCTGCGTGGCTGGAAAGCTCCCACAGCCCCGCTCCCGCGCTCCACTTCCACAGGCCCTAAGTCGTCGGACATTTTCCCTTATGTTTTCCCCTCCCTTTGATCTACAAAAACGAAGCCTTCAGACCCGGCGCTCAGGTGACGTCGAGCACTATGTATTCATGTACCGGCATTCATGTTCCCGCGTTATATTCATGCGGCCCTTTCCGTCACCACATCTTTCTAACCTTTTTTCTCCCTTTTTTACCTCTTCAGTTTTTCCCCCTCCGCGGGAGCTCTTTCAAAAGGATGAAGCTTTCCCCGTTAATATTCATAAAGGCGTTTCTCGAGTTCGGCGCGACGATGGAATTTCTCCTTTTTTCGTCGCCCTCGACGAAATAACCGTAGAATAAACTACGTGAAATGTATCAATAAATGACAAGTAGTTTAATACATAGGCGCATTTGATGTACGAGGGTTCTGAGACATTCGAGAGAAATACAGGCTGATGGGAGGCCGATTGAAGAGTAAAGATAACGTAAATCCAGCTTGTGAGTTTTGAAGCAGTTCACTTATTCAGTTTTATGTTTGTTTAATGTTCGAGTCAGGCAGTATTTGCGACATTTCCGAAGTAACGTATGTGTTGACCCAAAATAGCAGGGTCAATTCGCGCGTGGAGTGGACTTCTTAAAATGACAATTCCGACATCCACAGTGGAAATACTCAAAAGGTAAGTAGAAAAGAAAAAGGTTTGTTGTTCTTCAATCAATTGAAAATTCCTTCAGTTCCTTAGAAATTGAACGAGTACTGCCCTAAAAGCCTGACTGCCTACTGGCTCAAGTCCAAATTACAGTAAACGGAAGGCTCTGACCGTGAAATAGTGGTGAACCCTCGCACCGTCTTCGCTCGAATAGACGGATTTCTCGAGTCCTGATCCGGTTCCAGTCACGAGGACGGCAGGATCGGGATAGCCGGGATGAAAATGGCCGTTGCGAGCGAGGTGCTGTGGATGTTGTGAGCCAGAAAAAGGGATTGGTTACCTGGGACGGTCAGTACAGCGTCAGTTCCTCCTGCTGGTAGCTATCAAATATGAAGGCCTTAATGTTGATGGATCGCACTTGGTGGCAAGCTTTGGCAAATTTCGGAGGAGGGAGCTTGGAGTTCGGTATCGGTGTTGTAACATCTCCCGTTGGAAGGGAAAAAGTGATCGTTATGCTTCAAACCTGCTGTGGTGTTCGTTGATTTTGAAGAGGCAATCCACAGTGCAGGCAGAAATACGTTGAGCACCTGCCGGGCATAGCCCGTCTCGTCCCCGGTAATCCCCCTTGCCCAAGGGCTTCCTTAATCCTATGGTACGACTCGTCCCCAAATATCTGAGCCCTCTTAAACCCCAGGGCAACCCCGTCCGGGAGAAACTAGGTAGTAGGCTAGGTGGGGGGAAAGTTACCAGTTCGGACCACCATTACCATTCACATGTTGTAAACAGACACATCACTGATGATTTATTTTTTCTATTAACCTAACTGCTAACAGTTACTAGCAACAGCATTGCTACCACCCCGCGGTTTTCACCACAGCGAGCAACAGTGGACGTGCCAGCACCCCAGGTTTTTTTCACCACAACGAATGCCGGATCCTTTTGGGAGGCATATCCCAGGTTTTCACCACAATGAATATGCGAGGGAGAGGTTTGAGAGAGGAGGCGCAAGGTAAGAGAGAGAGAAGCCACAGGAGTCGGATCGGTAGAATGAAGAGCTGGGCGAGCCGGGCGCCTTATAAAGGTGCCTCCACCTTGTCCCCCTTCTACCAACGACCGTTGACGACCGTTGACAGCCTTTGGGAGTCGCTGCTAGTTGTTGGGAGTTGATGGAGGGGGACCCTTCCCGGGCTTCCACCAAGGCTTCGCACAGCTCCTCTTCTTCCTTGCTATTTATTGGTTAAATCTTAAAATAATTACATTGGAGTGGAATAGAGGGGTACCATGACAGTTTGCCTTTTTTATTCCACAGCGCTTCCCTTTTTTGTATTTCGCTAGTTAATAGCTCGCTATTGATAATATTATTTCCAGCCATTCTCCGGGGAAAAAATGATTGGTAAATAATGATAGAACACCGGCAAAACAAGATAACCACGGGCAAAACACAACAGGGCGACCCGGCGTGCGCGTATCAGCAGTATCGTTCAAATTTCACTCAAACATGAGCGAAAATAACACGGGGACGATATGAATGGGTTCAAGGATTAACTTCCTTTCGGTAGGTCGGGGACGAGACGTACCATAGATAAGCTGCCTACCTTTAACTTTGACCAGTGCCTTATAAAAATTCCTTCCTGCGCCCATCTGACGACAAAACCTCACAGACCTAATATTTGGTCTCAGTACGCCTATTTTAGTTTTGCATGAAACACAAATTTTTAATCACACCAGCATCCCAAGCTGACAGTCCTAAGTCTGTGTAAAGTGAGAAGGAAAATGTGGGACCCCGGGACGGAATTCGAAGACTATACTTTTCAGGGCAATGCACTATGGAAATTCGAAACGTAAATGTCAATAGAGTAGGTACCTAAATTTGAAAATTTTCGAAATTTTAAATTTAAGGAGTTCATTGCCCGAGAGAATGGAACAATTAGAAGAATGACGCAAGAATCATCAAAATCGACTACTGGTGAGAGAAAAGATGGAAAAACCGTTTTACACACCGTCCTGCACCCTCTTGAGTCGGGACGGAACTCAGAACCTCGGAAGTACAGAAAAGAACTCAGCTGAATTGAATTTGTAATGGAGGGTTCGGTTTCGACAATAAAAGTCCTTAATTTATCACATCCTTTAATGAGGAGCTTTCAACAGCCCTCTGGCTGTCATTATCAACTCAACTTCTCAAAGAAGAGATTCGATATGGGGCCTGCAGCAGACACCAACTACCACTGATAACAGAACTCTGGAGTTCTGTGGAGTTCTGTTATCAGTGGTAGTTGGTGTCTGCTGCAGGCCCCATATCGAATCTCTTCTTTGAGAAGTTGAGTTGATAATGACAGCCAGAGGGCTGTTGAAAGCTCCTCATTAAAGGATGTGATAAATTAAGGACTTTTATTGTCGAAACCGAACCCTTATTGAAACCAAATAAGTCCATCCAAAGGAAAGAAGAATTTGTAATGGAGTTTATTATCAAACTTTCAAGAGGAGATTGTTCGCGGTGAACTGAGCAAGGTTGAAGCATACTGTTGAATACATTTAAATGAATAGAACTACAACTATTACTGAATTAAAAACATAGCTAAACTCATATATAAATATTTTCTTAGCAGAATGCACAGGTTAAAATTTTCAACGAGAATATAATTTCAAACTCAAAATGTGTAAAATCATTCATACACATAGTTGGCAGCAAGTTGGTAAACAGGGATTTGTGGAGTTGTTTCAATTCGCATTTCTACATAAACGATAAAATAACATGACTACAAGATTTGATCTGATGAAGAATAATATATATCTATAATAATTGTTGACTGTTAACCACCCACCCACCTAAATGTCTTGATGAAAAGGACTCCTGGGGGGCTCCTGAAGGGGCCTATTCACTAAAAGAGATAGTGAAAATAGATGATCTATTTTGAAAATCTCCTGGGAGAGATAGTCTCTCTCGGGAGACAGTCTCTTCAAGTGTCTCCCAGGTTCGTCTATTTTAATGAACAGCTCTCAACCCGTACCTACTCCGATGTTTTTACTCATGAATCGATAATATGTATATATTTTAATGAACAATCAACTTACCTAAGAGATGAAAAAACATACATCAGAATGAACAATATGGTAGCCGATGAACGAAGGATGACACACGATCAATATCAAACAAACGAGAAATGAGAAAGGGACTCTCTCTTTCGAGAAGACACCTAATTAGCTGTCTCTCTGAAAGAGATCGAAAATGCCAAGATGGCCGCCAACTCACTCTTTTAGAAGATACTGAATAACCCTGTCATGGATACTATAAAAATCTCTTCTGCCAAAAGTGAGAGTCAGACCGAACAGACGGTTTGTGAAAACAGTATCATATTTTCTTAAGCCAAAACTAATTATTAATGTGTCTATGTTAACAGTGAAATGTAATGCGTTCCAAGATGGAGACAGCGGATCTTTGCTTCCGACCCGTATAAGCAATTCTGCAGGGGAGTATTAACAAACCATAGGTGCAGAATTGTATGTACGGGGGATAGCAGAGACAGCGACCGTGAGATCTTAACTCCTGGCCAGGAAGCGTTTAGTCCCGTCAACTCCATATTCGCTGCTCTGTAGAATTCCTTAAATCTCCTCTCTGTAACAGAACCCGTCTATATAAATATGTACTACTCCATACATATTATGTGGATCGCAGACCCTCCGTAGCCCCGCACTCGTTACTAGCTACCTACCTAAATCACGAGTTGAATGTTGCTAAAATAATTCTGTCGATGACAAACTGTAACTAAAACGGCAAAAAAAAACGCAAATAATGATGTTCTGAACGAAAATTGTAGATGTGGAGTGAAATAGATGCCCCTTCTGCGTAGATCACTGTTTTCTGTGGTCAATACCTACCCTCGTGGTCAAGTATAATGAACCGTTGTGTAATAACTGGCCCATCAATAATACTTCAACGTTTGTTCAAGTTTCACAAGTACCCACCAACAAAATCCAATAGTCCATCACTTATCAAATGAAATAATATCGCAGAACAACCAACTCGACTTCATACAGCCATCCTTGATTACAATCAGGTGCTCCTTAGTGATTATATCCCGGCCGGATTTATACCGTTTGATTCACGATCGTGTTGACGAATTTTGGTGCACACGAACGGCTGGACGTACAATGCTCCGGGTGGCCTCAAAAAATTGTTTAGCTCAAGACAAATTTTAATAACGTAAAAAAAACCATACCCTTCTATCGAAAGTTTTCAGCTACGGCGTTCTGAAAATTTCAACCCCTATTTTGAACCCCTTAGAGATGACTGACAGTAACGCCGAGCTTCGAGGACCAACTAGACCCCGAACGGAACCTATAACCCGAATTTCATCAATTTTTTTCATGGTAACTAAGAAAAGTTACATTTTCGGATTCTGCGTACCTTGAAACGTAAACCATCAAATTTTGAGGGGGGGTTAGAATTTTTTTTTTCATGCTCTATTCCAACGGTTCATTATTGAAAATAATAAACCAAAAATGGAAAAAAATACGTGGGTGTTCCCCGTTTTAATAGGATGAAGGTAGAATTGAAATTCGTTAAACTAACCATTGAAAGCCTGTCCAACCATTGTAAGTGACTTGCTGGAAGTAGGGAAGTACTTCTAATCAGCGAGAAGAATAATTTTGTACAACTAGAAAGGGTCCTGTGAAATCCAAAATATCCACTTGTTCCATGTAAGAGTTGGGAATTCTGTCGAAAGGTGAGACTCTTTCCAACAGAACGATTCTCAACGCGATGCAATCAGAAACTTTCGGCACAATATCCCTGTTACACCGTCTTGGCCTAAACCTTCGCCTTTTACAATCCCGGTGTGGCCTGAATTAATTTTCAACCCAGTTGAACAGCACCGTCGTGATGTGGATTTGCGGCGTTTTATTCTTACAGAGGGAGTCCCAGATACCAAACAAGTCGCCCTTGAAGTGTCCATTAATAAACCGAACTCACCCATACAAAACATTTGTTTTGCACTCATTTAGTTGAACAAGGCCAATTGTTCTCGTTTCATTGAATGAGAACATTAGAATGAAAAGACCCACAAAAACATTATCTGCTTATTGGGAATTACGTTTGACCCGGCAGTGGAACACCGCGGATTTCATTTGTTCCACAGAAAACACCGCCAGGCCACGAACAACAAAAGACACAGCGCTCGATTTTACCCTCCAGTTTCGCTTGTTTGCGAACCGAAACGTCGAACGGGACAATTGCTTCGAATCGGCTTCAATGAATATGGAAGGAGGGAAGCGAGTTTTTCGATTTACAGCGATTCAGACTTTCTTGGGTTAAAGCGCCAATGTCAGGCGATGAGGTTTTCCTCAAGCCCTCGAACTCCTTGTTGAGAAAGTTTGTAGCTCATTTTAAAACAAGCTATTTTAAGGGTACAAAATGTTTGGAACACGAATTTTCGAAAATATGTTCCTCTTCAGAGCACTCTGAATCCACCCCTGCATTTTAAAATTCTCAACATTTCACCATAATATTTGTGATGGCAAATAAAACAATTCGGGCTAAATCGGACTGGCACTGAACTTTCCAGTATACGTCATCATACTAGTTTGATTTCAGGTTTTCTGATTTGCAGAGGCTACTAGTCAGTCCTAATGCGATAACCCAACCACCCTCCAATTTGAGCTAGTAGTAGCCATAAAATACGTGTAGTATAAATAGCGCTCAGTTTTCCAAATTTTAAATTCTTAGTCAGATATTGAGTAAACAATTTTAGCTATGGATTTTTTCGATTTTAATTTCATCTTTTGGTGGGTTTCAAGTGCTGAATTTTATAGCTTTCTCGAATGTAGTGATAAACGATTGTGAGGAGAACTAGAGGTGGTCTAAGGGGAATCTAAGGGGGAGTTAAGCGTCCACCGTTCAATCGGGCATCGCGATTTAATTTCCGGGTGTCTATCACAAACGTTGAGAGGCTCGTTCCCGCCTCTCCAAACTAACCCCATCTGGCGGCTGATTGAGGTACCCTCTTCGACCGACGTCCTATATCTTCTTAATGAGCACCATTGACACCCCTCCCCTCCACCCATTTAGTGCCATATGACCTGAATAAGACTTTGTGCTTGTAGGTACCTGCTGGTTGCTAATTTCATGGTTACACGCACCTATCTCTACTCCTGTTCAACCATCTTTGTAATATGAAACAACCTACCGACCAGTACCCCGCTACCCTCCAAATGTGTGCAAAACAGCCCATTCAACACCCCCCCACAGATACGAACGTTATACAGTTCCAGTATGTCTGAAACGCAACACACGAGAGAAAATGTGACCGTCCAGAGGAAAACGTACGTACCTTAGCTTCCCGATTTTGAAATCGGGTTTATTGCATTTCCTGATAGATGAGAAGTTTCTGAACACGATGCCGTTTTCAGATTTTCGATATCTCAATCCGTTGAAAATGTATCATTTTTTGAACCTGTGAATTGCGAAAAAGCTGTTTTTGTTTGAGAAAAACGCAATCAAAATTTAGAAACTGTTTTGACATAGTTTTTGCACCTTTTCAGCCTGGTTTTAGATTGGGTCAATTGCAAAAAAGTGAGTGCTGTGTTGAATGGTACCACAGTCGTTTTGACTTCTTTTTATTTAATTACGACTTGATTTATCAAATTTCTAGTTCGTTACGAACATAATAATGAAACCAGAATGGGAGGGGAGTCACACAAATTTTTTTATAGGTACTTTAAATTTGATTTAAAATTTTTTTTGCAAAACAAAACACAGAATCAACAGGTCTGATAACAGATAACAACAATACGATAGCAAACTTTTTCTTCTTCTTCGCACGAAAAAAAAGAAGGCGTGGAAGACCCGAAAAAAGCATCTGAACAAGGAAATGAGGTACAGATGGCCCCGGGAAGCTAAGGTACGTTATTCCTAGCTTTGGTTTTTGCGATTTATCGATGATTTTTAGTAATCGATTCGTAAAACGGCTTACGGATCCGGAAACTACGTTAAATTTCCTATAAGAATCGATAATAACCCGAAAAGTCGATTTTTTGATCCTGACTTCGTTTTTTCGTTCTCCTGAAAAAGTTGCTTCCGGAAGCTAAGGTGCGTTTTCCTGTGGGTGGTCACAAATTGATTTTGGAGGGAGAAAAATGTCATCTGTTTCCCTATCTTTGGTAACTAAGGAGAAACCTACTCATACTGCATACTATAATTATGAGCGATTAATTGACTATAAAAACAACTATTTTCAACAGGAAAACACATTCCTACAGCTATTTATGGATTTTGTTTAGTTGTTCTCCGTGTATTCCGAAAGAGCTAGAAAACGGTCATCAAGATCTTAACACATGGGAAAGGGGCTTCCTAGTACTAATTTGAAAGTGAATTTTATAGGTATGTACCTAAGTTGTATTATATTAGCGTATCCCTGTAAGAATGCAGAGTCCATCGTAAGAAGTAAGGTCATGTTAAAATCAGTTGGCCGATACAGTGTAGTTAGTTTATATGCAGTTTTGTTGGTTTGATACCGAAAACTTGTCACATTTAGAGCGCTCGATACCAATCAAATAATCCTACGCAAAATGGGCCATTTTAGTCCGGTAAACAGAGAGAGAGCTGTTGGTGGAGCGAAACGCCACGAAAACAATCGCTTTAAACCAGGTTTGAAAGCCTTCGACGATGGAAGTGTTTTTTCCCCCATTTCAACAGTCTCGGACTTTTCCTTGGCAAAAGTATAGAGCGGGAGCTGGAGGGCGCCTTGGTCGCTGTGACCTCGATACATAAACACATAAAAGGTGTAATGGGCGGAAAGATAATGGACGTTGTAGGGAACTTTTTTGAAAACGATGAAAATAGTCGATTTTACGCACTAGTGGAGCTAGCGTTGGCGCACATCCTCCTAGAACATACTAAGTTGAACAAACAGTCTCCCTTCTCGGAGAACCTTCCAGGGTGATTTGCATCCTCTGCGACTTTTACGTTGAGAAACTATACAGGACACCAGGATCTCCGAGGGACCGAAATGTCCCTTTAATCCTGTACAAATTGGCCGGCGAATAGTTGGCACTTTGAACTGCATACTTAATCGAATACACAAACCACAAACTGCAGGTAACGATACGAAACACGTAAGAATATTTCGTTTTTTTTTCGAAGAAAACATGCGATGATAAAAAATGTTTAATAGTTACCTACATATGCATTTTGAGAGATTTTTCGACACAAATCCGTACAAGAGCATTCTGAATAGTGTACATACATTCGTAGGTAGGTATTAACAATATTCCTGGAAATGTTCGTCTGTTTGCTATATTCGCCTGAATGTTTTTAAATGAATTACAAACAAAGGAATGAGTTCGAAGAAGGGAATTTTCGGCTCAGCAAAACATTTTTATACTATTCACTATTCGCTCAGCAAAACATTTTTATAATACCCCTCAAAAAATTTTCTTTTACGTTTCAAGGTGCGTAGATTCAAAAAATTCAATGTCCGTCCGCCGTATCATGCATAACTACTTCAATTTCGGTCTAAAAAATTCGTTCATTCGCACACAGGCTCCATTTTGGCCGTAGTTGTGTCTCGAAACTTTGCAGCTTGATCGGAATACACCCAGGGGTGTTATGGATGAAAAACGCTGCAAAGTCCTTGTCACATGGGTTTATTATTCTATTGGACATACCTACCTACAGAGATGTTGGCTGTATATTTATTGTTTCTTTCATATAAAATAATTGAAATAGCTATCTCTGGTGGTTTCCACCAATTTTGGCCCCCAAAACTCGAATAAACTACGCTCCTTTTTTAAAAAATAAATTATCTCTGATCATTGGTAGTGCCATTTAATCGTCTTGATCCACCTGTTGACACTTTTTCCAGTGTTATTATACAAATTGATGGTGATTTCAAACGATTTCCCAGGTTTTTGACTCATAAAAAATCAATTTCGGGAGCTGAACATCTGGTAGAACCTCAATTTTCTATTCTTTGGTCAAAATCGACTTCATATTCGGTCTTCTCGTCCCCAAAAACATGAAAAACAATACCTTAAAAGCTCATGTTACCAACATGTTGCTAAAACGCAAAAAGTACCTATTTTTATACACATTTTCACTCATAACACCCCTGGGTATATTCCGATCGGGCTGAAAAGTTTCGGGACACAACTAGGGCCCAAATGGAGCATGCGTGCGAAAGAACGAATTTTTTAGACCGAAAATGAAGCCTGTACACGTGATACGGCGGACGGCGGACGGCGTACGGCGGACGGACATTGCATTTTTGGAATCTACGTACCTTGAAACGGAAAAGAAAAAATTTTGAGGGGGTGTTATAAAAATTTTTTGCTGAGCGAATACATAGGTGTATTATTCACAGAATAATAAACCAAAATGGGTGTAAAAATAGATTTTTTTTGTGTTTTAGTATAATGATCTTTTGATGTATCTTTTCCATGTTTTTTAGGGCGAGACGACCGATATGAAGTCGATTTTGACCAAAGATTGAAGAATTGAGGTTATAACGGTTCAGCTCCCAAAGCTCATTTTTTATTAGTCAAAAACCTGGGAAATGGTCTGAAATCACCATCAATTTGTATAATAACACTACAAAAAGCGTCAACAGGTGAATCAACACAATTAAATGACACTACCAATGATCAAAGATAATTTGGAAAAAAAGTAGCGTACCTAATTCTTGTTCTTGGGGCCAAAATCAGTGGAAACCATGAGAAATAGCTGTTTCAATTGTTGCACACGAAAGGAACAATAAATGTATTTCCAGCATTTCTGTAGATAAGCCCAATAGAATAATAAACCCATGTGACAAGGACTTCGCAGCGTTTTTTCAGGTGAAAAAGTGCTAAAAATCCAAAATGATAGTTAAAAAGCAACAAAACATTATTATGAAAAATCACCGAAATCGGTCTCGAATGGGGATTCCAGACAGACAGAATTAATTGAATGGTCGAAAATATTTTTTGCCACCCCAAAAACTGGGTCAAATTTGAGTTTTTGTGGATAAAAAAAGTCAAAATACCAAAAAATAAGTAGGCACTTTACATTCGCCAAAAATGCGTAGGATCGGGACCAAAACAGACCATTTCAATAGTCGTTTTAAATTTTTTTGAATAGCCTGCATTTTTTCTTTGATTGTGCCCAACTATCCTCACTGGGATTTATGGACAAATTAATATTGGAGGAATATAGAGAGTGCAGGTAGGATAATAGAATGCTAGAATTCCGGTGTCTTTATGAAACAAACATTAGTTCATAGTTGGTCGGCAGGTGCCTACCTTGTTAATTACATAAACAAGTACCAAAATTTGTTGAAATGTCTACTGAAAGGCGTGTGCTGTGCTATCTTAAATACTACGTTAATCGATTATTCATCCACAAATCCGTAGAAGTCTTGTCCATTTTTACCAAGGATCAGGAGGAGGACACAAGGAAGCGTGAAGATGAGCCCAAGGTTTTCAAAGGCTTAGTATATTCATCAAGACGAGACAATGTTTTGTAAATGCTTTTAGCCGATTACGGCAGAAACCGACGGAAAAACACGAGAGGAAAATATTATAAAAAGGGAAAAATATTCTCCTGGAGCAACGCGGTTTATTTCTGGATCGCGGGGGAGGGGGATTTAGGGTTTTTTTTTCATTTTTGGTTTTTAGGTTTTCGAGAGGAAGGTTAGCTCTTGTAATCCACATATTGGTTCAAAGACCATTCATTATTCAAAACCGGGTGCCCTCGAGGCTTTCAGGGCGACGTGTTCGCGGTTTTACCGTTGCCTGGCGCCGAAAGGATTTATTTTTAATTGTTCTCTTCTTTTCGTAATATCGTGAACTTACATTTTTTTTCCAGGTTTCCAGGAAAAACGCGTTCCACAAAGGCCGAAAGAGGGATTGGTCGGTGTTGAGGCTCCGTCTTTCAGCCAAGTCCATGTCCCCTAGCTCTCCTAGTGCACCTTGAAGCAACCGAAAACGTATTGCTGGTAATACGTGTTGGAAAGATAGTAAGAGGAGGCAGAGCACCATGGTGTTCCAATGCCGGTGATGAATCGTTGATATGACGACAATCGATTTCCTCACATCGATGTATTGAATCAAAACCTTATTTTTCTATATTTCCCGCGTTTCAAGTGTATTTTTCTCCGATCGAAGCAGCCGGTATTTTAACCGTTGGTACTTCATTTTCCGATCAATGAAGATAGGTATCAGTATTATCGTTATCATTACTATTAAGTTAATAACAATCTATTCGTTATCATTATTAATAACGATCACATAATTGACAACATACTTACAATGCAATACTATTAACAAAATTGAAGTGAGTTTTGATCCCACACCTACACGTAGAATTGCATTGATGTAGAAATGAATTATTTTAAAGTTCTGACACGAACATCGTTCACCACTCGTTCGAAAGCTTTTAATCTGACTAGAACATCAAGTTCTCAAATTTTGCGAAAATCCAATTGAATAGAATAAAGCGCTGAAAAAGAAACTTCTTGTCCCTCCACCCGCGTGTGTGTGATAATGATAAATATCTGAATATTAACATGGAGCGATAGCTTCTAGAAGGCACGATCCAAGGCAACAATCGATCTGGTAAGCAATGTTCTCAAGCTCCATCAGTTCTCGTCACACGTAAGGCCTTAATGCAGATTTAACCTATCAGGCAGATTATTTCCTACTCGCAAAAGAACACGCAAGATAAATAAATAAATAATAATTATCTAGGTACACGTCTGCAGCGCTTTAGATTCTAGAAGAAGGCGGAAACCGAGGTGACGACCGATTTTCTCAACCTCTCCCTGTATGCATCTTTTGAAAATAAAGCAATATCAAAATACAGTATCGAATAACTTCAGTAAAACGGGTTTCCAGAGGGGGCAATTGGAATAACAGCATTATTGAATTAACCTATGACCACAAAACCATGCAAGATCAATAAATACAGATCATTTTGAAACCGAAAATCAATGTTTCTCTTTCTCTAATCTACTCAGTTTTTATTGGTTATTGCAGTCATAAATATGAAAATTGAAGGACTGGTGTGGAATGTTTTGTGGAGCGCATGTGACCACTCAGAACTGTGGAGGTTCTCGTCTTATATCCCTTCTTACTTTTTTGGAGGGGTTTCCTTGCTCAGATCAATGTTTTGAAGTGAAATTGGGTCGAAATACATCTAATTTTGGTTTCAGATGGAGGAAAGCTTGATATATCAATGGAAAAAATTAAAACGGACAAACTCATCTTCTACGCGAAGATGAAGACCAGTCACACGAGGCACACAGGGCTGGCAGACATTTGAAGCGCCGTGGCGTTGAATTTCCATTCGAAACTCGTCAAAAGTCCTCAAATCACAAGAGAAAGACGATAGTTTATTATCTGGTGTGGAAAGTCGATTTGAAGCGCGAGTGATCCAAAAAACACCTGAGAGTACCTACGTCAAGACCTTGTCAAATTGTATGAGAATGTAGGAACCAACTTCTCATTCGATTCCAAGACGTTCAAAAACGCCTTTTAGTTCGAAGGTTTGGAAAAATTTCGTGATTCCGAGCTCAGCGATAGGCCTGAGTGAAGGGTGTGACTTTTCCCCATCAATTCAATGGGGGATGTAGAGTTTCTTTTACATTCACACTTCACAAACGGTGGAGGGGGGGTGCCCTACTCGAGTTTGTTTACGGTAGAGATCAATAGAGATCAAGTGGCAAAAGAGTCTGTGAATCTACAGAAGTCGATTTTGCGTTAAGCCTCGCCCCTAGCGGGCTTCAGTATTCAAATTCTGAGTTGCGTAGACTCAGTTTAATGGATAAACAAATTCAACTAAATTTAACCAGCTACATAGGATGTTCAAAATAGGTCAAATGAATAAATTAACTAATTATGACGTTGTCTACGTTAGCCATTCTGATAGTTTTGAGTTTTAAGCCAACATGATATTTTTTTTAATACGATAATTTTTATTGCAACATTTATGCAATCATAATATACAATTAACTTCAAACTGATTTGTTTTAAAGAGCAAAATGAGGCCGGCATATTCCGTGATGAATATATCTCAAATAATCTAAAAATCTCATACATCATAATATCTGAAAATGCCATCACGGTAGAGGAGATAATATGACAATTCGGCAGCGTAGATAATCGAGCCTTCCGTCAAAATAATATGCACCAATATTTTTGAAGATGAAGAGTTTACGTAGAAGATTTGATTAAGTAAATTTTAAAAGGAGGTAAATTGAAAGTCCTTCAGTTCTAAACAGGACCTTCAGTTTGTCTTTCTGTTCGGGGAAGGTTGGTGTTCCGCTTAATTAATCCACGAAACAGGAAACGATAAGCACAGCTGTTAATTATTACATTAAGGTGTTGCTAGGATGCTCTTTGTTGAGTTGAGAAGGAAATTCTGTATGAAATCGAGAGCTTACTCCTGCATTGGTTGCTTTCCACAAACTACCAAATCTTGAGTAGGATACCTACCCAGTATACCTCTGTATGGGAGGTTTTTCATAAAACATTCCTATAGGAATCTAGATCATCCAAATGAGCAAATCTATAGTTAATACCTTTACCTACTGGAAAATTCCTTAGGCAAGATGAATCTCTCTTGATTCCCTGAGCAAAACCTCCTGAAACAATAAGCTTACGTTAGTTGGGACGCTTGTCAAATATATTTCTATTTCTATAAAGAAAAATATTTAATGTTGAAAGGTCATTGAATAAACCAAGACTCGAAGGCTTCAAACGCCCCGATGTATCATCCACGCTTTCCGCTCATCCCGCTAGCCCATCAACTATAAAAGGAGACACGCAAACACGGCATCCCACCCCCTTCCCCTTAGCGTTAACCCAAGGAGTTGAAAACCTTCGTGAAGTCTCCCTTTTGTCACGCGAAGTCTAGCTTCCGAATGCCAGGGTGGAAATTATGGCTTCACTTCAGTCGAGGGGTACTTGGGAAAACAATAGCGAGTCAATTTAATAACCTTGAACCAGGACAGTTTGTACTGTGGAATAATCAGAGAACATGTTTTTAACTGAGTTAGCTCAGAGTTGCCTGTTTTAATGAGTTCGTTATTTTATAAAACCTATATAATTCACCTCGCTCAATGTAGGGCGCAGATTTAATTATTCTTCAAGGCTCACACGAGGCAGAAGTGTCTTTCTTCCATATATTGCAGTAGTTGGAACCATATGGAACCAGTGAGGAGTTTCAGCAAATAAATCTAGTATTCAAATATTTAAACAGAGCGCAATTGAGGATTTGATGGGGATGAGATTGACCAAGCGTACGAACTGACATAATTAAGACAATATTAAAAGAAACATGTGTCACTAGCTGAGGGATTGAACCCACAAACCTAATCTTCCCAATCAACGTAATCTAGCAACTGAAAATTCATTTACTCTAAACTCAGGCCCATCGCAGTAACTAGTTAAAACAAAAAAAGGTTTCTTCAAAATTTACCACGAATATGGTGGAACTTCAGCCCTGCCGTTGACAGACCTTTTAACCAATTTTCGCAGTCCATTCAAGTCCATTTGCCCCACTGCATTGTCCAGTAATTGTTAATTAACTAATAATTATATTCGTATCGAAGAGGTTCGATCAAATTAGAGTCAATCAATCTTCAGCCTCATTTTTATTCCACTAAAACTTTGGGACCATCGCAGTAGCATAAAAAATTCGTTGAAAATGAATAATTCTGGAAAACGAAACCACGCAACTTCTTACATATTGTTATCCCTCATTCAACACATGTTCCAATTCAATCACGACCATTTCCCCATTGTACTGTGTGGAGAAACACGCAGTACATATTGAATGCGCCCCAATTTATTCACTATGATCAACCACTTTATTAAAACGGTGATCCGTGTTATTAGAAACCTAAATAAAAACGTCTGCCGATTCGAGTAGGCAGTATAGCTTCCTCACTTGAATCACTTGGACGTATAGAATAGTTGGGCAGGTTCGTTTTGATACGGGACCATCTGCGATCCAATCCGCGTGTTCCCTCAAAATGTCAGCTCTCTACGACTATTTTTCGCGTAGTTAGAAGCGTTACAAGGAAACTGTCAACATTTCATATTCGCGCATCCGCAGACGAAAGTTACATTACGATTCCAATGAAATTCATATGGAACCACCGAAGTACCGTTCCTGATCGACCCTCGAAATCTGAACTCATTTCAACGATATTTAAGGTAGTTATGGGCGTTTCAATTATTTCACGTTTGCGCATCCGCAGACGGAACGATTTCCATAATTTTGAAACGGGATCATCTGCGATCCAACCCGCGGGTACCCTCAAAATTTTTGTTCTCTACGACTACGCTTCACGTAGTTAGAAGAGTTACAAGGAAATGGTCAACATTTTATGTTCGATTACAAAATGTACAATAATTACAAAACTTCTTGAACATGATAGGAAGCAGTAAAATGAGTCAGCGCTTAAAATTACTCAAGAAATCGAAAAAAATAAATGGGTGAATGAAAAAGATAGCGGAAACGGCGGTGGAGGTGTGTGGGTGTGCGTGTGCTGTTTCTTCTGTAGCTATCTGAATTTGGAGATGCAGTTCACCAACCAACTGCGAAGTAACCACAAATGGTTTCTGATTGACGTCTAGGATCGTATAATAGCTTTTGGTGTATCCCCATTGCATATTTGCATTCATTCACATCCATTTGCCCAGTACCACCGTAACTAACATATTCGTATTGGTGGGAATAGGTCAAATCAAATCCGACCCTACTTCAACCTCAATCATCCCGCAAAACACCTAACTGACGAACAAGCTGAGACCGGAATTGCCCGCAGATCCATCAGCTAACCCGATAAACTGCCACCTCCTTCCAAGTGGCTTCCGAGCGAAGAACAATCGAGTAACAGAGAGGCGAAGGACGTGTAATTAATTTAACGAGCCCGATCCTTGGAATACCGTGCTGGGAAGGTTGGTTGGTATCTCAGACTTCACCTGGCCATCCACTTCGCGAAAGGCGGACGTGACCAGCCTAAACTTCCGACGGCTCTAGCAGATTTGTACCCGGGCGAGTTCCTGGTGCTTTCTTTTCAGGATGAATCACCACGTCTGGGAGGATTAGAATGGAGTTTTCGAGAGTTGGAGGTAACAAAGTAACTTGCCACAGCATCCAGCTTAATAAAAACGTGTGTTCTGAGTTGTATTAAATGTTTATACGACGAAACTCGTTACCAAAGCCAAAGCAAAGACATGTAGCCGATGCATTATAGGACAATGTGTTGGTTGCTCGTACGGCAGATAGTACTGGCATTAGACCTGTGACAGTGTGGCTGTTCTCGAGAAGTTTTTTGGTCCGGTGGAGACGGGGTCGCTGGGCGGAAGCCTAATCGATATCCCTTCTTAACCAGTGATAATCTCGCTGGTCTAGGAAGGGGACTCACGAGGGTCCACCACCACTGTCACACTCAGTAACATGGTAGCAGAGCGTGGTTTGGTAGTATGCGCTGAGCAACTCACCATACTCCATCCAATTTTTGTGCGCTTACCAGAAGGTTTCCCAGAAGGATTCCTTTACTAACAACCTGTCCCTTTGGTAATACATACATCTATTGGCTTCCCCACCCCCTTTCCCCCCTTTAGAGTGTCAGTATAATTAAAATATACTGAGCTCATCAGAAGGCGATTGATGCCGTGTACCAACTGACAAGTCCCAATAGTTGCTCCATCCAAACAATGGAGGTTAATCACCTAGAGGTTGCCCAAATGAGCACAGTTCACTGGAAAACAAACTCTGACAACATTATCTGCCAATACTCATATGTAGGAGATTTGTTCTCCACCATTAAATATTACTGAGTTAGTACAGGGTGGCGCAATAGGATCGGACACATTTTGAATTGTTCTGAAATCGTCAATTTTGAAGATATCGGGATGAAATAAAGCTTAAAATGTCGAGTAATTAAGGGAGTTATTAGTCATTACTTAGTTATCTTAATTGTGAAAAATGATATCCATCAAATGCCTTCCTTGCTGAGCGTAACGGTGAATTCTGAGCGTTATGTGAGGATAATCGAGGATTTTCTCATTCCACAACTCGAGCATAACGATTATGACACGGACAGTATGTGGTTTCAGCAGGATGGGGCCACAGCCCACACGGCAAGAGTTTCGATGCAGGTTGTTCGCGCTCATTTCCCAGGGCACGTGATTTCGCGTTTCGGAGATGTCCCGTGGCCCCCACGCTCACCTGATTTGACAGTCTGCGATTTATTTTTGTGGGGCTACCTGAAAGCCAGGGTTTACGCCAGCAAACCCCGTAACCTTCAGCAGTTGAAGACATCGATACAGGCTGAAACCGCCTCGATCCCGACCGATATGCTTGAGCAAGCCATGCGGAACTTCCGTGACCGACTTCAAGAATGCATCGCTCAGCAAGGAAGGCATTTGATGGATATCATTTTTCACAATTAAGATGAATAAGTTGTAAATAAACTCCCTTAATTACTCGACATTTTAAGCTTTATTTCATCCCGATACCTTCAAAATTGACGATTTCAGAACAATTCAAAATGTGTCCAATCCTATTGCGCCACCCTGTACTATTAAGATGGAGTTTAGTCACCTTGAAGTTGTTCATATGTCGTTTCCTGAACCAGAACTTCATACTACTTTTCATTCCCCCCTTTTCCCTGTCATACTTCTGCTACCCAGAAGTATGTCATGTGGGGATGAGTGTAACAGTGTGGCTGTTCTCGAGTCGTTTTTTGGTCCGGTGGTGAATCGATCACAGAAAGACCCCTTAACATTACGGCCATGTGTATGAACCAACACAATGGAGGCAATCTAAATAAAACGAGCACTGAACCCAAAAGGCACTGTTCGCTGAGGGAGAGCTCATATCAGGCTTGTTGGAATTTCAAAAAACCGTCTCGACTTGATATCCATTTCGCATACAAACAGCAAACTATGTAGTCGAGTACCACAAAATACAGGTTATTCAATGAAATTCTATAATGCAGAGTTACCACGGGTTTAAACTCAATTTCACGGTTCGCCAGGATTCAGTAAAGGCGTAAAATTTGGAGAAGCTTTTCGCCATTAAAACCTCCGAAATAACCTCTCCGACCTTTGAAATCCTTCGTAAAGACTCAATCTTTCTAGACGAGCACCGAAAAGGAATGATGATGCTCCTTCCACTCATAAAGATTCCGACCTCTTTTACTTTAGGGCTGTAAAAAACAAAGACCCCCTCACAAGGTGATCGAGGTAACTTCTCTCTGGCTTCTCTAACTTCTCTTTTGATGTTTCATTATTTAGGTATCAAACGATTCAGGCTCCATACCCTACGGTGTTTTAGTATTACAAACCGTACGTTGAGGCTCGAGGGGTTTGAGAATCGGGAACATTTTCTTTCCTTGCCTCGCGATTTTATGGGTTTTCGCCTTTCAAAATAATTACGGGCCCTTTCTCTAACACTCATAACAGTTTACGAGATTGTTCATGGAACCGTTCAAACTCGGCAACGTGCATTGCCACATATTTCTCGCTACTCAACGAAAATTTCACAGCCTGTGATTTTGCACTATTCACTTTCAATGACTTTGAAGCGAACACAATCGAGAATTCAATTAAGAAATGGAAAATATAATTATTTGGAGGGTAAATGTGATACGAGCATTAGGTACATATCTACCCAAGAAAAGCTAAATTTTTGAACGGAGGATGAGTATTTTCCAGCTGAAATTTGTAGATAGGTAAGGGTTTTCCACACACGTGATCCCATGAACATCATCAAATCTTATCAAATGCTGCGAAAATATTGTGATCTGTTGCCACTAATTTGGCGGAAAGTTGAGATCGGGCCTAAAGATCGGATTGTGAAGGGTATGTTGATGAGAACTTGTTCCGTGGGACCGTTCCCAACTTCCATCCAACTTTAAACTGTGCATAAGGAGGTTTTATTTTTAAAATCCTTGATTTTGGCCCATTTGATTAGGCGAAATAAACGGGAATTCGCTAATATTAATTTGATCGATTACCCCTACTCTTCAATGTTTCTGAGCTTTTGGAAGTCAGGTGCGATTGAAATTTGGAGGGTAGTCAGGAGCCGGTCCAAACATGGTTTCATTCATTATCATCGAATGAGAAAATCATTGGATTTGCTAATACACTTGTAGTACTCAACATCTTGATAATGTAGTGTCCATGCTGATGATCCTTGACATTATTATGATAGCTCATTGTTTTCTTCATCCTGTCTTATTGTCCACCATAGTAGGCGTGGCACTTATTAAACCACTACAATACCGTGATTTCAAATTGAGACCTCCTCCGGCATCTTAATTAGACGAAAATTATTAAAAATAAAATGAAATCCAGTTCAGATGAAATCCCAAGCTACGAAGAATAGTCTTCAAAAATAAAAGCAGACGGACTGTCAGACCACTTCTACTGTCCCAAGACAATGTTGACTACTACACAAAGAGTCCCTCGGCGGTATCCCTGAAAAGGAAGAAGATATATAAAATACAGAAAAAAGAAAAGTGGAATAAGAGCTGAGAAATACTCGCAGAAAATATTGCACTATAGCTAAAAGGAACTCAGGGCGGTCCTTTATATTACAGAGCATGGTGCGACAGGGGTGGGGGTGAATGAGTGGCGCGAGGGTGGTGGGGGAAACTCCGGGATTAAAATCTTTTGGAGTGACTGAGAAAAAAAAGAAGCTTTATGAGAAGTATTACGGGCGGAAAAGGAGGTACATAGGAGATGAAGGAAGCGGTAAAAAGCATAGAAAATGGCGAGTAATTAAAATTTTCTTAATGAGGGCCCCCCTTGTAAGCTACGTTTTCGAACTATGGCCCGAGTTTCAGGCTGATCTTTCCGCATTTAAATAAAATCAAAATCTCGAGGATCACAACAATTGAGTTCCTTTTAGAAAATAGGGAATATTACAGTGTAGTTGTAAGTAATAATAACCCAATCGCTGAGAAAGAAAAAAATTGTTGAAGTAATAGATAGCGTAGTCAAGAAGAACAGAATCTGGATTTGAACTCTGGATCTTTCGAATAGGAGTTGAGTGGCTAGTCTTCAAAGTGCCACGACGTTTATTAGTAAAAACTTTTATTTGTAAGATACCTGCGCTACGTTGGAAAATGCATAACCAAGTTTCAGAAGTACCTACCAACAAAATCCAATAGTCCATCACTTGCCAAATGAAATAATTATCGTAGAACAAACAACTCGACTTCATACAGCCATCCTTGATTACAATCAGGTGCTCCTTAGTGATGAAATCCCGGCCGGATTTATACCGTTTGATTCACGATCGTGTTGACGAAGCTTTTTGGTGCACACGAACGGCTGGACGTACAGTGCTCCGGGTGGTCCTAAAAAATTGTTTAGCTCAAGACAAATTTAATATCGTAAAAAAACCATACCCTTCAATCTAAAGTTTTCGAGCTACGGCGTTCTGAAAATTTCAACCCCTATTTTGAACCCCTTAGAGATGACTGACAGTAACGTCGAGCTTCGAGGACCAACTAGACCCTGAACGGAACCTATAACCCGAATTTCATCAATTTTCTTTCATGGTAACTAAGAAAAGTATGGCGTACGGCGGACAGACAGAAATATTTTTATTGCAGTTTCGGATTCTACATACCTTGAAACGTAAATCATCAAATTTTGAGGGGGGGTAAGCATTTTTTTTTCTTGCTCGATTCCAATGGTTCATTATTGAAAATAATAAACCAAAATGAATAGGCGTTTTGAAAATTTCAACCCCTATTTTGAACCCCTTAGAGATGACTGACAGTAACGCCGAGCTTCGAGGACCAACTAGACCCCGAACGGAACCTATAACCCGAATTTCATCAGTTTTCTTTCATGGTAACTAAGAAAAGTGGTCCGTACGGCGTACGGCGGGCAGACAGAAATATTTTTATTGCAGTTTTGGATTCTACATACCTTGAAATGTAAACCATCAAATTTTGAGGGGGGTAAGAATTTTTTTTTTTTCATGCTCGATTCCAATGGTTCATTATTGAAAATAATAAACCAAAAACAAGATTATAAACTTCATAAAAGGTAGTTAGTGAACTTAAATTTTGCGATGAATGTCACTGCAAAATCTGAAAATAATGGAATAAACTTCTTCACTTCCTTCAGCTAATAAAACGCCTAAATTAAATGGATTTGCAACAAGACCAGCGAGGCTGCTGAACATACGTAGCCTGTCGGTAATGTATTGCGGGCAGATAAAATGATATGTTCCAAATCCTCTATATCGCCACAACACTCATACGCACTTTCACTAATTTGACCTATTTTGCGGAGGTAGGCATTGCATATTCCATGGCGGCTTCTCAACCGGGACAACGTAGAGTAGAAACTCTTCCCTTTTCCATCCAGAAGTTCACTATCCTCAGTTCTAGAAGTTAACTATCCTCAGTTGCAGAGAAGCTGCGAAGAGCTCTGTTACCCTCTCTCCATTATCCCCCTCTTCTTACAAGGCCCTGAGGGTGATCCCGACTGTCTAATCCATGGCCGCCCCCGCTGAAGTATTCTCGCGGTTCGTAACGAAGGTCCCGGAGCGGAGGAAACAGCAATCTCCCACCTCCCGAGGCGGCGGCAATGAAGAAAAAACCTCTTGTCCGGACCCGACTTTCCTTCAGTTCGTTACGCCAAATGACGATTGTCGGAGATCTTCCATCTTAGTTCTGATGAGAAACCAACACAAGTCGCCGAGGTCGAGCTGACGGATTGCGTTTGCCGGTTTCTCCGGCTTCACGAATGTGGTAGGCTTAGAGCGCTTCTCAGATAAGTAGATTTCAGTTGAGACAACAATTCCAGTAAGCATGCACGTTGCAGTATACTGAGTAAAGCTAGGTTCACATGGAGATGCAATTCCGGACGGCAACGCGTTTTGCCGCAGAGGCGTTTACATGGCCGCGGAATCACAACGGAAATCCAACCTGCAAAATCACCCAAAAATGTCGAATTCCAATATGGCTGAACAACCAAACAGGAGAGGTGTGTGCAGCAAGCTCTGCGCAGATACGGCAACGGATCCGACAGGGGAAAATCTGAAGATTTTGATATAGTATTCATGACACTGCGTTGCCATTTAAATAATCCATTTTGCGTTGGCCAATAGCATTGCAGAACGACTTGCCTTACCGGATTGCCGTCCGGAAGCATCTCCATGTGAACCTAGCTTTATGCTTTACAATGGACAGCCTGTCGATCTGAGTAAATTAAGCTCCATTGCTGGTCGTGTACAGGCACAGGCACATAATGTGGGCCTTGGGCCAGAATCACGGGGTTGCGAAGTAAAATTAAGTAAAGCAGGCTAAATTCCAGAGCACAATCAGCTGATATCCTCCAATAGGCTCAATCATAATGGGAATAATCAGAGGGTTAGATTAATTCGCTCAGGGCCAGGAAGTGCAATTCAACGACATTTTCGTGGGGATCTATGAGGGGGTGGTGTGACGGTGGACCCTCGAGAGTCCCCCCTCTAGACTAGCGATATTATCACCAGTTAAGAAGCGATAGAGGATAGAGATTAGGTTTCAGCCTGACCGCTCCCATGTACTCTACAAACAAGCGACTCAAGAACGGCCCACCGTCACAGTTTTCAGTAGCAGAGCTACGATTTCTATTGGCCAAATATATGGAGAGTGTAGGCTATTTTCTCATCTGATTCGCGTACATACTGGTCTGACGAGACATGATTTTTGGATTCCCAGAGCTGACTCCATGGCGAGTGTTTAAGTTGGTTCAATGATACATCCCAAGACATGCCGTTCGGTACTGGACCAATTTTCTGGATCCGCCACTTTGCCTGTTCTTCATTACTGCTCGAAGAAACGTCCTTTCCTCGGGCATCTCTTTGAAACGCTGCCGCAAAAATCCCACGAACCCGAAGCCTTTCGTAAATGGATCGAATCCCGGTGCCCGGTGTGGAATCAGGCGGACGTAAAACGTGTTATAAAGCAAGTGGAAAGCTCTGATAACATCCCGCGCTTACGCCGGGTTAACGGCGGGCGGATCTTCCCCCAGCGTTGCACTAAACACAATAATATCGCGAAATTCAGCGTTAGAGGGGGCATAACAGGCTCTGCTAATATGATATCAGAGGGGGATCGTGTTTACGCTTCGTTTCGTGATGGGAACGTCAATGGCAGTGTAATTTATAGCTGAATCTTCATAATGGCTCTAGTAGTGAGGAACCAAGTGGGAATAAGTATTCGGGGGAGTTTATTATTCGGGAATTGAAAAGAATAACAGATGCAAAGAATCATCCCACCTGACACAACACTTACTTTTATTAATACTATTAAAAATGAACGCAACATGAACGCTCCAAATCTTCCTGTAACAGTATATAACTTTCTGTATATAGATAACTCTTCTGTCTACATAACTCTTCCTTGCGAATGAGGAGTGGGTAATTATCGTTTGAAAGCACGGATTGATGCCACCGATGGAAACTCGGCAGGCACAATCCATCACTCGGTTATTGCAAGAGTATGCATGTTCACTAACCGCATCCGCGATATTGGTTCGTTAGTTAAAGACGGTAATAACTAAATTAAAAACAATTAAAATATATGAATGGAGAAATTTGGATGAAACTACCTGAAAGTTTCCGTCAACAACCAAACTGCAGCATGTGCGAAAACCGGTCTGACGTTACAAGTCACCAGAAGGCAATTCAAAAGTAATCGTTATTATCCAGACTAACTGGAATTTCTATCAAATCCTTATGTATAGTTACCTACATACTGTGTTCGTAGTTCGTATTTGTTGAAAGGAATTTTGTGAATACAATTTATTATTTAGTAAATTACCTATTCATTTTAAAGAAGAAGAAGTATTTATTGGCATTTAAGAAATGAAAAATATAAGACAAATTAAATAAACACTCAAAAATATACCAATGCCTGCCAGTGAAAAAGTTCATAAGAAAAGGTAAACTGGCAGAGCCGCTTAATCTAGTCTGAGTAGAGGTGTCCGTATCAAATCGACATCAAATCATCAAAACGGAGAATTAAATTTACAGCTGAATATTTATGGAAGAAATAACCTGACCAGCTGATGGCAGTCCTCATTAGTCGTTTCTGGAACACCATACCCTTCAACACTCTTCTTACGTGAGAGTTGATCCAGTGTGTCGATATTAAGCTGCAGATCACCAACAACATTGCGCAGGAACGCATTTTGTTTTTTGAGGCTGTCCACATCCTGTTTCATAGCGTTCATATCAGACGAAAAAGTGTCAAATTGATCACTCATATTATTTTAAACAGAAACTTTCAACTCAGCAACCTCCCTCTTTAATTCCTGAACACGATCCATTTTACTGGAAAGGTCATTTAACTTGGACAAAATTTTCCCCGCATTGTCAATATTAATAGAATTTTCATCATTTTCACTATCACATTCTTCATTGCTTTCATCATCATCCGATTCATTATTCATCATCATTATCACCATCCGATAAAATAATTTATAATTAGGAAGAAGTAAGAATAAACATATAACGAAGGTTTTATATACCTAAAGTAAATAACAATATCTCAATGCACTTAATGGGTGTCAATAAACGTTATCAATAAAGATTTGACCGATTAATTCATTTGGAATTTCATAATCAGTTCATTGCCTGAAAAACGATTCGCGGTAACAGTCAGTCGATTTCCGACTCTTCCTTGCTACAACAATATGACAGCGAGTAGGAATATTTAGGGATGTACGTGTAGGTTGGTGTCAAATTCATGAAAATCCGAATTAACTGAATTTTTCAGTGTAAACTGAAATGGCCTATGCTTTGAGCCCAAATGAAGAAGGTAGTTGGGAGCTGTCTCGCCGACGGGTTCATTGGCGAGTAAGACAAATTAATGTCTTAGTGAGTTACAGGTTGGATGGCGATAGGTTGGTACTCGCAATTTATCTGTTCTATTTATTTACTTCCACCAATGGAAATAACCGATTCCGTTCTTCGGGGGATCTTGAGGGAATTTCTCCAACTTGGTTTTGCGCTCCGGTGAACGAAACTGGCGATATCATCAACCAATTGCTCTTGTCAATCCCGCGGTTTTTCCACCTTCCTTCACTGTCTCACTCAGCGTGTTTCTTTTTCTTCTTTCTTTTTTTAACCCGCCAGTAACGGGGCTTGCCGCTCCGAGGGTTCCACTTCAGTTCGTCGTCCCATTAAAAATAGCTGCTACTGATTCGTCAAAAACTCCCCCTACTTTCCCCGAGTTTCTACGTTTGCTCCGCTCTCTCTTATCTCTCGGAAGGCGGATTCTTGACTGGGAGGGTTTCCTGGATATTTCGAGTTTATTTTACGGATGATGTATGGTTAACGTGTTGATTTAGTGCGGACAGCATGCGCTTGATTCGTACACAAAAATAACACCGCGCCGGAAGTGCCATTGGCGTGAACAGGCCTCTCTTCACAAGATTTTGAAAAATTTCTTCAATAAAATAGTACGATGTGGAATAAACACAAATTAAATAAACCTTTAGCTTACCACTAATTTATTACGTACAAAGCTTTTCACTCAACTTCTGAGCATCATCAGGCAAGTGCTCACATAAAATCTTATTTACACTCAAATAAAATATTAATTCTGTCGACCAGTAGGTACATTTTATCAGAATCACAAAATCCGTTATTGGTATTTCAAGGTTATTGATTAATGTCTTTATTTTTCTGTGCGCATAAACCTTCTGTGTGAAACAAGACTTAGTAAGCAGGGCGCAGCCTCAATTGAAATTAAACCAACTTTCGTCATCCGATGTTTCACAATCTTGTATGAGCACCCCCGACCTGACAGACCCTAACGACGTATTGTGGCGAACTGGGGGACAAACGAGGTATTTTTTTTTGTCCGGACCAGTTTCGTCTCGTGTTGCGCAACTAGGTTCAACGGACCCCTCGATGAGAGCGCTCCTTCGGGGATTTATGGTAATTCTGAACAAATAATCGTAGATAACAAACAGGGTGTTCGGTGCAATACAATCTCTTTCTTCGGATCTTCGGCTGGGAATCGATCGGATGCTTTTGTGCGCCTCATTGGCCCGTCGGAATCAATCGGGGTCATCTTCAGAAATTCGACTCGATCCATTCAACTTGATTGAAGACTGATACATGGTAGATAATAGCGCTACACTCACGCAACTTTCTCCAGTGAAGCGCTCATTCTAAGTGTACCTGTGAGTCTATGAGTGTGAAAAATCATAATGGAATTAAGGGCCATAATGGAATCATAATGGAAGTGTGAAGAATCATAATGGAATTAAGGACCATAATGAATCATAGTGGAAGTGTGAAGAATCATAATGGAATGAAGGGCCATAATGGAATCAAAGTGGAAGTGTGAAGAATCATAATGGAATTAAGGACCACAATGGAATTGTGAAGAATCATAATGGAATTAAGGGCCATAATGGAATCATAGTGGAAGTTTGAAGAATCATAATGGAATCAAGGGCCATAATGGAAGTGTGAAGAATCATAATGGAATTAAGGGCCTTAATGTAAGCGTGAAGAATCATAATGGAATTAAGGGCCATAATGGAAGTGTGAAGAATCATAATGGAATTAAGGGCCATAATGTAAGTGTGAAGAATCATAATGGAATTAAGGGCCATAATGGAAGTGTGGCGGAATTAACAGCCAACATTTCCTGTACGTATGTCCAGTAGAATAATAAACCCATGTGACAAGGACTTAGCAGCGTTTTTTATTGTATTTTCGGATTCTACAAACCTTGAACCGGAAACCATGTGGCGACGTCGTGGGAGTGTCGGGGGGGGGGGGGGGTTAGAATATTTTTTTTTCATGCTCGATTCCAATGGTTCATTATTGAAAATAATAAACCTAAAATTTTTGTCCGTCCGCCGTACTTCGCACTTTTCTTAGTTACCATAATTTTGGTTTGTAACGAGAGTAAAGAATATTTGATGAGGGATATGTGTTATTTTATCATGTTTCGATTAATTTGTAGTCTGAATTTAAATTTATTCATGTTGAGGCCCAAATGGACCCGAGGTGAGTGCTCAAGTATGGAGAATGAGGTGAGTTCTGGAGGGTGAAGTTCGGGAATTAAGTTGACAAACGGTCAGTTGAACGTTTCCACGGACGGAAGGACAACGAGTTCGACCCGCGATTTCCACAATTTCAAGAAGTCGTCCGAGTCGTTCGACGAACTGTTTGAACGAGAAGGAAGTCAGCATGACGGGAGGTGACTGGGACAGCGTGGCCGATGGCTCGGAACGCCGACCGCGTCAGCTCGGAACCTCCTGAGCCTCGAGGGAGGAAACGCCCCTTCGGCCGAACAATCGGATGAGGGCCTGGGCTCAGCTTCCGCCCGACACCCGATCCACCTCGTCCTCGTTGAACCGTCCCGTCCGGGGGACCTCCGCTTTATACCTTATATCCGCCTTTACATCGAAAACCCGCATGAGGCTGTGGGAATTCACCGGAGGAGGCTCAATCGATAACGTCGCGAATATTCGATCGGCTCGAACGTTGTCCCTTCGAAACAGGAAGGAATTACCGATCGACTTGGGATGAGCTGAAACGAACCCTCAAACACGCAGTATAAATTCTTCAGTAGGCTCCATCTTGCTCGCATTTCTACAAAATCGTACACTTGCACGAGGTGGATTTTGTAATGGATGAGGGGTTTAACTACGCCGCCCATACAGCGTAGTTTCCCCCTCTCCACTCTCTAGAAAGGTAGGGAGGCAGTGTGACAGCTGCCCCCCGGAGACAAATGGTTAGATTATAACGTGTTGCCTCCGAGAGTTGATGATTCGTTTCCGCGAATCAACCGCCCCTTCAGCCGCGTGTCAAAAAGATCGGGAAGAGCCAGCATCCAAGATGGACGGGATTCCCATATACCGTCACACTCCTCCCCTTAAAAACATACTTCTTTGAAGAAGAAGTATGTTGTGAAGTTAGACACGGGACTGAAAGTAGTATGGAGTTCTAATTCAGGAAGATTCATCTGAAAAACTCCAAAGCTGACAGCTTCCATCGTAATGGTACTACTGAGAATTGTTACTGGTGGAGAACTTAGCTCCTATCAATATCACTTGGCGCACTTGGACAAAAAGGAAAGAAAAAAAGTAGTTGTCAGAGGTTCTGGTTCAGGAAAGTTCATCTGAACAACCTCTAGGTGACTAACCCCCATCATAAGATGGAACAACTGGAATATAAATGAAAGTAGTTGTCAGAGGTTCTGGTTCAGGAAAGTTCATCTGAACAACCTCTGGGTGATTAACCCCCATCATAAGATGGAACAACTGGGAAAACAAGGGGAAAAATTACAAAAATAGGCGTTGAACGCCAGGCATAACAGCCTTAAGAATAATATCATGAGGTTTGATATTATAACAATCATGAGGTTGATTGTAATAATACTAATCATGAGGTTGATTTGATAAAAATAGAAAATCCAATGGCCGAAGTGTATATTGATAAACAAAGGTTTATTAAAAAGAGGATTCCTTCTGGAAAACCTCAGAGCTATTCCTTCTGGAAAAGCTCTCAAAAAGTGGAGAGGGTACCGAGGATAAAATCCAGCACATACCCACCAACCACGCTCTGCTACCATGTAATGGATGAGGGGTTTAACTACGCCACCCATACAGCGTAGTTTCCCCCTCTCCACTCTCTAGAAAGGTAGGGAGGCAGTGTGACAGCTGCCCCCGGAGACAAATGGTTAGATTATAACGCGTTGCCTCCAGGAGTTGATGATTCGTTTCCGCGAATCAACCGCCCCTTCAGCCGCGTGTCAAAAAGATCGGGAAGAGCCAGCATCCACGATGGACGGGATTCCCATATACCGTCACACTCCTCCCCTTAAAAACATACTTCTTTGAAGAAGAAGTATGTGAAGTTAGACACGGGACTGAAAGTAGTATGGAGTTCTAATTCAGGAAGATAACTCCAAAGCTGACAGCTTCCATCGTAATGGTACTACTGAGAATTGTTACTGGTGGAGAACTTAGCTCCTTATCAATATCACTTGGCGCACTTGGACAAAAAGGAAAGAAAAAAAGTAGTTGTCAGAGGTTCTGGTTCAGGAAAGTTCATCTGAACAACCTCTAGGTGACTAACCCCCATCATAAGATGGAACAACTGGGGAAAAAATACAAAAAATAGGCGTTGAACGCCAGGCATAACAGCCTTAAGAATAATATCATAAGTTTGATAATAACAATAGCAATCATGAGGTTGATTGTAATAATAATAATCATGAGGTTGATTTGATGAAAATAGAAAATCCAATGGCCGAAGTGTATATTGATAAACAAAGGGTTATTAAAAAGAGGATTCCTTCTGGAAAACCTCAGAGCTATTCCTTCTGGAAAAGCTCTCAAAAAGTGGAGAGGGTACCGAGGATAAAATCCAGCACATACCCACCAACCACGCTCTGCTACCATGTAATGGATGAGGGGTTTAACTACGCCGCCCATACAGCGTAGTTTCCCCCTCTCCACTCTCTAGAAAGGTAGGGAGGCAGTGTGACAGCTGCCCCCGGAGACAAATGGTTAGATTATAACGCGTTGCCTCCGAGAGTTGATGATTCGTTTCCGCGAATCAACCGCCCCTTCAGCCGCGTGTCAAAAAGATCGGGAAGAGCCCGCATCCAAGATGGACGGGATTCCCATATACCTTCACAATTTAACTAAGCGTCATCAGCTTGCAATTTAACCCCCCTTGGGGGGGGGGGGGGGCAGAGGACCTCCAGGGGAGGCGCGAGCGGGGCCCATAAACTTGACAAAAAGTAGAAGAAAACGCGTGTTTGTCAACAGGAGTTGGCCCACTACGATCAAAGTTTCCAAAGTTCATGCGACTTGATTGTCGAAAGTGACCTCAGATGCGCCTTATCAAAAATCACTCCAAAAATAGAGAAATTAGTCACCAAAAAACAAATAAATTAATTATTTATTTATTTAATAATTAATTAAATTATTTAATAATTAAGGAAATTTATTTAATTATTAATTATATAACGTTATTTAATAATTAATTAAATTAATTTATAGTTAATGAAATATATTTAATAATTAATCATATATATATATTTATGTAATAAGTACCTATATAACTTTATTTAATAATTACCTACTTATATAAATTTATTTAATAATTACTTATATAAATTTATTTAATAATTAGTTAAATTTAGTTAGTGATTAATTATATATAAATTTATTTAATAATTAATTACATTTGTGTATTTAAATAATTGAGTAAACAAATAAATTAATAATTAACAACTAAATTAATAATTAAACAAATAATTGATAATAAATGAATAGAACTGAAATGTTATAAAATTAGAATTTTTATTTACCTGCTGTTAATAAAAAGTTCAGTTTAAAACTGAGTTCGAATTTGTTCATTACTTACCCACCGTATATATATTTATATACCATTTTGGTGGATGGGGAGAGTTTACTTACGTAGATCAAGGGGAATGGTGATCGCATCGAGCTATGGGAAAGCGCGGTCGAAAGAGGTTGGGGAACCTCCTAGCCTAAATGGACCTAAACGGGCCTATAATACTTTAATAAAACAAACTTTTCGGGCTGGTGCAAACAAGATAAGTAGGTGTACACGAAGAAGGATTTGAGGCAAAATCTGGAGGAAATTTGGAAGGTAAACTCAGCACACTCGTTTGAAATAGTAATGAAATAATGAGAAACACCAAAGACTAGAACTAACTAGAGAACACGAATGTCGGGAAACTTATGGAAGAGTTTTATGACGTTATTTCAACATATCAGATATTATTTCGAGACTAGCTATAACCCGGCATGCGTTGCAGTGCCACCCAAAGAAGGAACTTGTTTGTGATTTAATGTTGTTTATTCACGCGCTTTTGGATACCTGCACAATATTTTTTTCCCGCCCGGTGCGTACACGAAAAAATCAGAAGATTTTCCGACGCGTGAGCAGTAGGGTGGTCACAAGGCAATATGTGATGAATTTAAATTTATCATCACGGTGGCGTGAAGGAATGAATAGATGAGAGCGAGGGAATTTCACCTAGGCGGCGGTAATCCACCGATGTAGGTGAGTGGAAGGGATCTCGTCTAGGCGGCGGTAATCCACCGATGTAGGCGAGAGGAAGGAAATTCACCTAGGCGGCGGTAATCCACCGATGTAGGTGAAGGAAGGAAGGTGCTTGTCTAGGCGGCGGATATCCACCGATGTAGACAAGAGGAGAAGGTAGGAGGTGAATTCCCAGAGCGGCGGATACCACCAGGCATCTGGGAGGAGGAAGGTAGAGAGAGAAGAGAGAGCTGGTTAGAGGAAGTGTCGAATGAAGCTAAAGCTCCAGGATCCGGGGTTATATAGGACTTGGAGTCCTCTCCCTCCAGCTCCCTGTTGGGAGCTGGTAGTGGGGCACCAGGTTGTGTCCCCCGGATTCTGTCGCCTGTCTCCCCACTCAGATGTTTATTAGCGGAAGGTAATTTTTACATAGGAATATTGGTGAGAGCTTTAAGGTTGTAGTGGAGTGTTCCCGGGAGGGACTCACGACAGAGGTCCCCCCAGTTCGAACCAATGTTTGAGGTAGCTGAAGGCTCAAGTTGACAGTGGCTGAGGGCTGCGGAAACAAAAAGGGGAGCTGAAGGCGCAAGGATACAGGAGCTGAAGGCTGAAACAAACAATTGCAGTGCTGAAGGCAGAAGAGTGATCGGAGGTGTCTTAAATCTAGGGTGATATACAAGAGGTAGGATAAGTAGACATAAGTAGACATAGGTAGACGTAAGTAGGGCTAAGTAGACAAAAAGTAGACATAAGGAGACATAAGTAGACATAAGTAGATATAAGTAGACGTAAGTAGATGTAAGTAGATATAAGCAGACGAAATTTGATGATGGGAAACATATGTACAAGGAGGGTGTGATGAAAAATTTGATGAAGTGACAATATTTACAAAGGTGATGAGTTCGATGATGATGATAAGAGGAGTGATAGTTAGATAGTATGGTAGATAGCTAGATATTTACAGGTGCAAGGTATTTACAGGTAGTATTGACAGGTATGTACAGGTATTTACAATTTTTAGGTACGGTTTCAGGGGAGACAGAATTGAGCGGGGTTGCGAGATCCGCCGTTCCCTGGGTGTGGGTTGTGTGTGGTTTAGTGTATTGAGTGTGTGGGTGTAGTGAAAAGGTGGGTGTAGTGTGTGGTTGGGTGAGGATGATGCCCGCTGCGACGAAGTGGCCACGGCGGGGCTGTGAGGTTCGGTACAGTGCGTGTGGGATAATGAAACACAAGCACTGTCCCGAAATCTCAAGGCCCCGCCGTGATTGCTCAGAGCGGGGCGGGGGACTTGGCCGCCGGGACGCGGGGCGAGGGACGCTCCCGTCGTCTGTTGCGGCGCCCGGACCTTTTCGTCCCGGCGGAAACTATTGTGGATATCCCCGGCGGGGATGGGGGAAGAGAGGGTGTTGTGGGGTCGGTGGGTTGGGGTGTTGGTGGGGTAGAATTTAAAATTGGGGGGTCGAAAATTGAAAAAGGGGGAGGAGCAAGAGGGGGTTGAAATTTGGGGGGCGGGGGTCCGTTGAAGACGGGGGGAGTGATGTTTGGAAGGGGTGGTGGGGGTGGCATGAGTAGGGTGAGACGAAATTGGTGGAGGAGCGGGTCCATAAGGGGATCTATCGGGACGTAAGGGGGGTGTACCCCGGTGGCTTGCGCTGCGCGAAATTCGCGCAGTATGCGCCACTGGGGGTACTTCCACCGCCGGGGCCGGGGAGGGAGTCCGGAAATCCGTTGCGGAAGAAAAGGAAGCGATGTAGTAGGTCCGGGCGAAGGGGGTAGGGGGGAGAGCGGGTCCGGGACGTACACGTCCCGGAGTATCGCCGCCATTTCCGGATCCGAATCGAAATCCGGAAACGGCGACGGGGGAGACTGATTCGGTGGAGAGAGGTGTTGCATTGCAAACAGACGGCGGGAGACTGATAGTGGACGTTGGTTGAGGGAGAACAGGGGCGGGCTTGCAGCGGGCGAAAGGGACGGTGTGGGGTTTCCCGTCCATTAGCAGGGTCGCGGTGGTCGGTGTTGTGCGGATGACTTGAAAGGGCCCGGCATAAAGGGGCTGAAAGGTTTTATGCATGCCGGGCTCTTTCAAGTACATATGCGTGGAAGTGTAAAAGCGTTTTGGGTAAGTGGTGTCGTTTGTCGGTGTTGAGGTGTGTAACGGTTCCCTGTTAATGGACGGGGTGTTGTGTGGAGGGAAAATGTCGGCCGGTAAACGAATGGGGTCTCTGAATGCGTGTTGTGCGGGACTTGTGTTGTCTGAAGGACGGGCGGAAGTGCGGAGGCTAAGTAGAACGTAGGGGAGGGTTTTGGTCCATGAAGGGGAAGTGGCTGATGTGGAGATGGCTTGCTTGAGGACCGAGTGCCACCGCTCTATTTTCCCGTTGGATTGGGGGTGATAAGGAGTGGTGCGGATTTTCTGAATCCCGAGGGAACGGAGCAGGTCGGCAAAGTGGGCTGATTCAAATTGCCTCCCCTGATCGACCGTGAGTGTCCGCGGACAACCGTAGCGGCTGATCCATTGATTGAGGAAGGCCGCGGCGACGGCGTCCGCGGTAATGTGGGCGAGTGGGATACACTCTACCCAATTTGTCGCACGGTCGATCATGGTGAGGCAATACCTCTTCCCCTCGGAGGGGGGAAGAGGGCCGACCAGATCCAAGTGGACGTGTTCCCACGGGAGAGAATCGGGGATAGGTTGAGGAGGTACATGGGGGTGAGCCGAGACCTTGAATTGCTGGCACTTCTGGCACCCAAGAACCCAGGTACGTATATCCGTGTTCATATGGGGCCAGAAGTACCGCGTTTTGATGAGGTCCCGGCTCGCCCGAATGCCGGGATGATGGAGGGAGTGGTAATGTAGGAACAACTGCCTCCTCAGCTCCGGTGGGACGTACGGGCGCGGTGTGTCGGCCGATACGTCGCACCAGAGATCGAGGGGAGGCAGCTGCTCCAATTTTGAGGCGGAGATGAGATTGGAAAGTGCGGGATCGGAAGTAGGAGTTTGGTGGTTTTTGAGGGTTTGCGGGGAAGGGAAGGGCAGTAACTCCGCCACCGGCGCAGGGGTGGGGCGGGAGAGCGCGTCGGCGACGCAGTTGTCGGCCCCCGGCAAATAACGAATATCGGACGTGAATTGTCCGATAAATTCGAGTTGCCGGAGGCGACGGGGGGAGGCTGATTTTCGGTTTTGGAGGAGGGCGTGGGTGAGGGGCTTGTGGTCGGTTATGACAGAGAACTGCCTGCCCTCCACGAAGTCACGGAAGTGTTTGATGGCTTCGTGGATGGCGAGGAGTTCTCTGTCAAAGGTGGAGTAATTTTTTTGTGTGGGGGACAGAGTTTTAGAGAAAAAGCCGAGAGGTTGGGGGGTGGCGCCGGTGTGTTGGTGGAGTACTGCCCCGATGGCCCAGTCGGACGCATCTGTGGTGATGGAGAGGGGGGCATGGGGATCGGGATGGGCCAATAGAGCGGCGTCAACTAGGTCCTGTTTGCATTGTTGGAAGGCGGTTGTGAGGGCGGGGGTCCAGGAAATGGGGCGTTTATCGTTTTTCTTTGCCGGTTGTGGGATAGCGTGTATGAGTGGTTGTTGGTGTTGTGCTGCGTGTTTGATGTGTCTACGGTAAAAGTTCAACATACCCAGGAAACGGCGGAGTTCTGAGACAGTGTTGGGTTGTGGGAAATCGGTGAGGGTGTGCACTTTGTCCGGTAGGGGTTTTATTCCTTCGGACGAAACCCGGTGGCCGAGGCAGCGGACGGAGGGTTGGGCGAGGACGCATTTCGGAGTGTTTATGGTGAGGCCCTCGGCGGCGAAGATGTCAAGAACCTGTTTCAGGTGTGCGAGGTGTTCCTTTGGGTCTCGGGAAGCGATCAGTACGTCGTCCAAAAAACAGAAGACGAAGGGTAGGCCTCGTAGTATGTTGTCCATGTAACGCTGCCATGTTTGGGCAGCGTTACGGAGGCCGAAACCCATTTTGATATACTCGAACAGGCCGAAAGGGGTGATGATAGCTGTTTTAGGGACGTCAGGGGGGTAGATGTGAATGTGATGGAAGGCACGAGAGATGTCGAGTGTAGAAAAGATGGTTGTGTTGTGGAGGTGGGAAGAGAAGTCCCGAAGATGTGGGACGTTGTAAAGGTCTGGGGTCGTTCGGGCATTGAGGCGGCGGTAGTCGCCGCAGGGGCGGATATCCCCGTTGGGCTTCTGCACAATATGTAGTGGAGAAGCCCACGGGGATTTGGAGGGACGGATAATGCCTTCCTTGATGAGAAGATCAAAGTGTTTGCGGGCCTGTGAGAGTTGGAGGGGGTGGAGGCGTCGTGCTTTTGCGGATATTGGGGGGCCAGAGGTTTCTATGTAGTGCTGGGTCTGTGAGATGTGAGCTGAGGGGCGGCGCTGGGGTTTGTAGTGGAGGAGGAGTTGTTCAAACTGGGACGGGGGCCGATCCACCGCATGAATGAACCCGGGGATGGGTTTCTGGGTGGAGGGGTCGAGCAGGCGCGCGTTACGGACGTCTACCTGGAGGCCGAAATATGCGAGGAAGTCGGCCCCCAGGATAGCTTTCTCTACGTCCGCCACGGTAAATTCCCACTCGTACGCGAGCCCGCTCATATGAATTGATGAGCGGTACGTCCCGTACGAGGGGATGGTGGTACCGTTGGCGGCGTAGAGGAGTTGCCGGTAACAACGCGCCTGTCGCCGGAGAATATTATTGGGGAATATGGAGAGCGCCGCCCCTGTGTCGACGAGGAACGGGACGTGCGTTTTTGAGCATTTTAGGAACAGGCGTTGGTGGGCTGGGGCGGAGTGCGGTAAAATTGCTGAGGTTTCGGGGTCTGTCGGAGGGGGGGGGCTCGGGTCGTCCGAGGTGATGGGCGGGTGCGATGGCGGTGGTTGGCCCTCCGCGAAGGAGACGCGGGGCGTTTTTTTGCCGTTCCGGGGAGGGGGAACGGTAGCGGCGGCGCGAGTGGCGGCCGGAGGGGTGGTTGTCTTGGGGGCGGGGTTGGAGGGGCCGTTCCGTGGGGGGGGAACGGTAGCGGCGGCGCTAGTGGCGGCCGGGAGGGTGGCTGCCCTGGAGGCGGGCTTGGAGGGGCCGTTCCGGGGTGGGGGAACGGTAGCGGCGGCGCTAGTGGCGGCCGGAAGGTTGGCTGCCCTGGAGGCGGGCTTGGAGGGGCTGACTCGGGGTGGGGGGTCAGTTGATGGAGAGGTGGTGTGTTTTGCGGCGCCGTCAGATGCGGCCGGGAGGTTGGCAGCCGTGGCGGCGGCGTAGGAGGGGTAGCGAGGCTCGGTGGAGGTGGTGTGAATGCGGGCAGGGAGGGGTTGGTGGTGGTCCCCCCCGTGTTGGCGAGGAGGGGGGCCCGCCGGATTTACCGGCGGGCGTCCGCGTTTCCCTGCTTGGTGGAGTAGGAGCAGGGGGGCTGGCATTTGCGGGCCTCCCCACCGAAGTTCACATGGTAGAAACATCGGTGGGGGGGGTCCGCCGGGAGGTAGGTCCTGGTGGGGCGCGCGGAGTTGGAGGGGGCCGCCGTGTTTGGGGACCTCCCCCTCCGTTGCTGGGCGGGGGAGACGGTGCGGCGGTCGGCCGAGCGCTGGCGTCGGTGGTCGGAGGAGGGGGTCGGCCGGCGATCGACGGAGAGGGAGCGGCGCCGGTGGAGGGAGGGGGGCCGGCGGCGCTCTTTAGACGGCGATCGGTCCCTGCGTGGGGTGGGGGTGCGGGGTGCGGCGACCTCCGTGACGCTGGCGGCCGCGGCGAGGTCGTAAACCGTGTCGGCTAGACGGAGTAGCGGCTCGTCCGGTCCGTCGAGGTGGCTGGCGAGCGCCATCTGGATGGGGTGGGGGAGGGCTCGCAGCCAGAACGTTCGAGCGATGTCGGCCGTCACGACGTCGTGTAGCTGATGACGTAGGCGACGGTACAGGTGGGAGGGCTTCAAATCGCCGAGATGTTGGGGCTGGGATAGCGCTGCGACACGTGCGATCTTGGAGGGTTGGTATAAGCTGATGAGGCGGGCGCGGAGGTCGTCGTAGGCGGCCGTGGCGTCGGGGGAGATGTCCGACGTCTGCAGGAGGATCTCATATGGTAACAGAGAGATGATGCAGGAGTAGCGGGTACGCTGGCTGCGGATGTTGGCGGCAGAAAACGCAGCGTCGACCTGGAAGAACCAGAGTGCGGGGTCGTGCGTGTAGAAGGGGGGTAGCGACAGCGGGAATGACGCCGAAGCCGTCGTGACGTCGGCGGCGGCGTGTGCGGCAGCTGCAGCGGCGGCGGCAGCGGCGGCGGCGGATGCGGTGGAGCCGGGTGGTGAGAGGCTCGTGAAGGGGTTGTCGGTTGCGTCAGAAGTCGCAGCGGTCGGCGGCTGCAGCAGGGACGGCCGGAGGAGCGGCGGCGATGGCGAGTTCGGGTCCATGGTGGAGGTGTCTGTGAACAAAATTCAATTTGAGCGGTTGAATCTGAAAATTCGCAATGAGCGGCGGCGGGTTTGTATGCGGCGGAGAGTTGAGAGCTGTGTGAGCGGTTGCGGGTGGGCCAAAAATTGCGAATTTATACTGACAGTTTTTTTAAATGTGAATTTAAAATGCAGGACACCGAACTTGACTGGGGCGACACATGAGTTGGTAAGAAGGGAGGAAGGGTAGAAGGTTGGATGAACGTCGGGTTCACCACTGTGATGAATTTAAATTTATCATCACGGTGGCGTGAAGGAATGAATAGATGAGAGCGAGGGAATTTCACCTAGGCGGCGGTAATCCACCGATGTAGGTGAGTGGAAGGGATCTCGTCTAGGCGGCGGTAATCCACCGATGTAGGCGAGAGGAAGGAAATTCACCTAGGCGGCGGTAATCCACCGATGTAGGTGAAGGAAGGAAGGTGCTTGTCTAGGCGGCGGATATCCACCGATGTAGACAAGAGGAGAAGGTAGGAGGTGAATTCCCAGAGCGGCGGATACCACCAGGCATCTGGGAGGAGGAAGGTAGAGAGAGAAGAGAGAGCTGGTTAGAGGAAGTGTCGAATGAAGCTAAAGCTCCAGGATCCGGGGTTATATAGGACTTGGAGTCCTCTCCCTCCAGCTCCCTGTTGGGAGCTGGTAGTGGGGCACCAGGTTGTGTCCCCCGGATTCTGTCGCCTGTCTCCCCACTCAGATGTTTATTAGCGGAAGGTAAATAGGAATATTGGTGAGAGCTTTAAGGTTGTAGTGGAGTGTTCCCGGGAGGGACTCACGACACAATAGACAAACTTTTTTTTGAGAAAATCACTTCTGGCAACCCCCTAAAAGGTGCCATTTGACTAGAAAATGAGATTCGCAAAGTTTTAGGTCGATGGGATAACGTTAACCCGTGCCGCATTGAGGTTGAAGATCAGAAAAACTCACTTTGTTTCATAAAAATACTCTTTTTTCCCTCATAACATAGTAACCATTTGTCCTAGAGACTTGAAATTGGTCTCATTTTATTTGAAATGTTATCTTCTTCAACTTTTACTTCCATAATTTTTTCGCTACATCCTGTAGATTTTATGTTATTCAGCTTTTCCCATCTCAAAACGTGGTCCGTTTCAGCAAATGTGCCTTTTTACGCATACCTCTAAAAACCACACTCCAGTCAATGAAATCGACCTCCAGGCGATTTGACACTTCTTTATCACTCTGGTTTATTGAAAATGAGTATGTTTCAGGTATAAATGTAAAGGTTGAGGCTGTAATAAGGGGGGGATCTAGGTAATGAAGAGTTTTTAGACCGGTTAAAGGTAAGGAAGTGTGACCTTTAGCTTTGTATTCGCTGTTATCTGTTATCTCTATTACTGTGAATCATCGATTCTCGACCACTGGTCCTGAACCTAGCGTTTCAAAAAATTTCAAGTTGGGTGGCCTAAGTTCGACCAAACTAAATACAAAACTAGTCTACATGATGATAATACGAGTATTAGATGCAAAATTAGTAACATTAATCAAGTTTCACTTTTTTTAATGGAACAATTGGAAACCCTGCAGCCCAGAGAGGATTACAAAGAGTTTCTTCAACTTTGTTTAGTGTTTATAGGGCTTCCTCCCCAAAACTTTTCTTTTAAAGCACCTGGTGCAATTCATCACGCCAGGTGGATGGCCAAAGCAATTTACTGCCTCAAAATTTATCTTTTTAGAGATCAATTGTTATTAACTCAAAAAGAAATGAAAGGAATAGAAGAAATTTGTGTTTTTATAATAAATATTTATACGCCAAGGCATGGTTCAATGCCCCCAAACCTGCTTTGGCCCCTAAACAAGATCTGGAAATGTTGAAAGCATTAGTAGCGTATAGGAAAATTGACACAGAAATAGCAGATAAGGCTTTGTCAAAATTTGTAAACCATCTGTGGTACCTCAGCTCAGAGAAAATAGCGTTCTCGTTTTTCGACCACACTTTAGACAACAACATTAAAAAAAGTATGGCCATGAAATTATTTTCCCTAGGTGAACCCGATAGTGAAATTGATGGTAGGGATAGAAAAGCGATTTTAGATTTTGCACATGTAGAGCAAATTTTGGATAAGCAACTTGATTTTTTGTCACCTCTCAAACCTTGAATTTTTTCAAGCGGTTTTCCATAGAGACAGATTTTTTAAACACCGATACACGCTTATGGAACAAAAATCCTCATTATTTGCATGCTAAAAACATAGTGAACGGTTTAAGGGTAGTCAACGACACTGCTGAAAGAGGAGTGTGTCTTGCTTGACAAAAGACGAAGAACAGCGCCAATTTTTATTACAAGTTGTGTCAGAATGTAGGAAAATTTACCCTCATGTCGATAAAGCCTCACTATCTAAGCCATTAATATAGTTCTAAATTCAGTGGTGTTGGAATAGATATATTGTGTTGTAAAATAAGTTCCAGGCTATTATTTTCTATACAAAAAACTTTCAATTTGCATTATTAAAACACTTTTTACATAATTTTTATTGTTTTTTGTGCATTTCATAGCACCCACCACCCACCCATCTCACCCTACCCCCTCCATATATTATATATTAGATTCAAATGTATCAATTTTCAATATACCAGAGTGATAAAGAAGTATCAAATTGCCTAGAGGTCGATTTCATTGACTGGAGTGTGGTTTTTAGGGGTATGCGTAAAAAGGCACATTTGCTGAAATGGACCACGTTTTGAGATGGGAAAAGCTGAACAACATAAAATCTATAGGATCTAGCGAAAAAATTATTGGAGTAAAAGTTGAAGAAGATAACATTTCAAATAAAATAAGACCAATTTCAAGTCTCTAGGACAAATGGTTACTATGTTATGAGGAAAGAAATAATATTTTTATGAAAAAAAGTGAGTTTTTCTAAACTTCAACCTCGATGCGGCACGGGTTAATGTTATCCGATCGACCTAAAACTTTGGGAATCTCATTTTCTGGTCAAATGGCACCTTTTAGGGGGTTGCCACGATTGAATTTCGAAAGTTGACTTTTTGTGACCACCCTAGTGAGCAGGCCACATACAGCGCTGCTGTGCATGTGTACAGACTCGTGCGCCAGATATTGTAAAATGGTTCCCTCTACTAATTCCAGAAACCTTCGTGAGCGCGTGCACAACAACTCACCTAAGTCCGCAATCCGATGAATGGCACAGGGACGCATATGGGACAAAGGAAGAAACAATTATTTTCATATTATAAATAGATTTGTAATTAAAAACGCTGCAAATTTTTACACAAAGGACAATACCCTCGAGCTCCCACCAGGAAAGCCCTAAATCGACTCAGCCGGGGAATTACGGTTTCATAAATATGCGCAGGATTCAATAAATTCAATAAATAATTTATTATTTGTTGTTATTCATGAAGCATAACGTTTGTTGAAGTTACAGAAGTACCTATAAACAAAATCAAAAGGAGCCACCATTCTTTAAATGAAATAACACCACAGAAAAACCAACTCAACTTCATACAGCCATCCGTGGTTATAATCAGGTATTCCCTAGCAATGATAAATCTGGGCCGGATTTATACCGTTTGATTCACGATCATGTTGACGAAGCTTTTCGGTGCAAACGAACGGCTCGTCGCACAATAATCCGGATGGTCTCAAAAAATTCTTTAGTTTGAGATCAATTTAAAAACGTTAAAAAAAACCATACCCTTCTATTGAAAGTTTTCGAGCTACGACGTTCTGAAAATTTCAACCCCTATTTTTCACCTTTCAGAGTTGGCTGACAGTAACGCAGAGCATCGCGGACCAAATAGACCCCAAACAGGACCTAAAACCAAATTTCATTAATTTTGGTTCATGGTAACTAAAAAAGTGCGAAGTACAGCGTACAGACAGACATTTTTTAAATTGCATTTTCGGATTTTACATTCCAAGTTTTGAGGGGGAGTTAATTTTTTTGTTCATGCTCAATTGCAGAGGTTCATTACTTAAAATAATAAACCAAAATCAAAGTCACGTTCGAGAAGAAGTAGAAAGGAACCGAAAGAGCCATTACCACAAAATACATCTGTAGAAAACCAATCTAATCAGAGTTGCCACCATTCACCAGAGTATTTAAAATTCGGGGCAGGTCTGGCTTAATCCAAATTAATTTGCACCCCCTCCCCCCCCCCCCCCCCTGTAAAGCCTTCCCAGACGATCCTGAACCGCTAACCGATGACGTCGCTCTGAAACAAAAGAAAATGAAGGGAGCACCTTTTGTAATGCGGTGCCCTCTCCAAACCTCTCAAAACTCTCCCATTGTGAGGAGGCTCGCATTGTAAGGTGCACTGCCATACTATTGTGGCCGCGGTCTCATTTCGCCTCCTGAGTAATAACCGCTCTGGAAAGTTTTAAGAGAAGAAAATGGCTTCGCCAGGATTTTCTTACATTTCTAATAATTTGTTGTAATGAAAAAATCATTAAAATATTCCATCCATTGTTTGCAACACAATCCGCTGGTTATCGCAAAATAAACCAAAACTTCCCTTTTTGGTGTCATTTTTCGGTCCAGCTCAAAACAAAAACCGAAACGATACAATTATTTTTTTTTTCTTCTTCCCTATTTGAAGGTCTTCATTATCAGTATAAATTCCATAATCAAACTCCATTCAGTTTATTCTTTAATTTGTGTTAAAAATTGTTAACAAATTAGCGAATTCTCCGTCCCTTACCATGTTCCACGACCTATAGCTATCAAGTACAGGGTGATTTATATATATATACTTATATATTTTTTTTGTGTGCGGAAGTGACTGTTTTATGAAACATGTAGTGATTCCATTTGGAAGCATATTTCAGTAATAAAACTCACAACACGGAAAATACACAAGGAAACGAAAAATCAATGCACGGCTGTCCAGTACGTTTAGTACATGTACCTGTCAGACAAAAAAAGAAAAGCTGGTAAACCTCACTAGTTGGATAACCATTCGTTTCTGTAACCTATGCGTTTTGCTAATATGTCGAGGTTATTTGGTCTCTCAGCTCGATTCAGTTCATCTGCAAGTGGCTCACTACACAGATTCACAATTCACAATTTTGTATAAATTGAAAACTGACGAACCATCAGCTAAATACTGTACATGTCATGGTACTTGGATACCACAATGGAAAATAATTATGTTGTGGCAATGTTCGTTTTTAAAATTAACGTTTCCCACTTTCGGTTTTACCCGATGTTAGGTATTGGTTTCTTGAACCGGCCCGATGCAAAATGCTTATTCCAGTATGTATGCCAATCCGAAGAGACTAAAGACGTATCAACACACTGTGACAGTGTGCCAGTGGTGATGGACCCTCGAGAGTCCCCCTCCTAGACCAGCGAGATTATCACTGGATATCGACTAGGCTTCCTCTCACCGATCCCTTCTGCACCGGACCAAAAAACTACTCGAGAACAGCCGCACTGTTACACTCCTCCCCACATGGCATACTTCTGGGTAGCAGAAGTATGAGACGGAAGAGGGGGAATGAAAAGTGGTATGAAGTTCTGGCTCAGGAAACGACATCTGAACAACTTCAAGGTGACTAACCTCCATCGTAATGGTACTACTACCTCAATAATATTTACTGGTGGAGAACAAAGCTCCTACATAAGAGTATTGGCGGATAATGTTGTCAGAGGTTGTTGTCCAGTGAACTGTGCTCATCTAGGCAACCTCTAGGTCAGGCATGTCAAACGTGCGGCCCACAAGACGTTAATGTGCGGCCCACGAGTCGGTGCTAGCAATCAGTGCAATGTGGCCCATCCTACAATGTCATGAAAAAGTAAAAGAAGTTGAGAAGGCCAAGGGAGAAGGGAGTTCACTCCTGTTCTTTTCAAAAAATATTCTATATCTATTGGATCGTTGAAAAAAGAATTTGACAGAAGGTTTGAAGATGTGAAAGGTGTTGAAGATGACCTAGCCCTTTTTTTCTGCTCCCTTTTCCGCTGACATGGAAAACGTGCCCTCTCATTTACAAATGGAGGTGATTGAAATGCAGTGTGATTCAACCCTGAAGCACAAGTTTCTTGAAATAGGCACACCCGCATTTTATAAATTTTTGCCTCATCATCGGTTCCCGAAAATTCGGCATTTCGCGGCTGAAATAATTTCTATGTTTGGGAGTACCTACCTGTGTGAGCAACTCTTCTCCATTATGAAACGAAATAAGTCTCCAGAAAGGTCCAGGCTTACAGAATGCCATCTAAGCTCGACTCTCAGAGTGGCCGCAGCAAAAAATATTGTTCCCAACGTGGAAAATTTGGTGAAACGAAAAAGATGTCAACTGTCAGGGAAAAAATATTAGGTAAGATCCTATTTTCTTCTTGTATTATTTTTCTGTTAAACTTCTTGTAAACTTCTGATATAGAAACTTGATATAATTCCGTTTAGTGATTTTCTTGCGGCCCACACAACATTTAAGAAGCAGCCATTTGGCCCTTGAGGAACTTCGAGTTTGACATGCCTGCTCTAGGTGATCAACCTCCATTGTTAGGATGGAAAAACTATTGGGACTTGTAAATTAGGACATGGCATCAATCGACTTCAAATGAGCTCAGTATATTTAAATTATACTGACACTCTAAGGGTGGAGGGGGGGGGGGTGTGTATGTGTTATCAGAGGGACAGGTTGTTAGTAAAGGAATCCTTCTGGGAAGCCTTCTGGTAAGCCCAAAAGAAGTGGATGGAGTATGGTGAAGTGCTCCATACTACCGAACCACGGTCTGCTACCATGTGACAGATTGTGACAGTGGGGGTGGACCCTCGAGAGTCCCCCTCCTAGACCAGCGAGATTATCACCGGCTAAGAAGGGATATCGATTAGGCTTCCGCTCACCGATCCCGTCTCCACCACAAAAAACTACTCGAGTACATCCGCACCGTTACAACACGAAATGCTGAGTTCCATGCTGGGTTCCTCCGATTCTCCAGGTAGACTTCTTGAGGCACGACGGATGAGGAGCGGATCTGGAGTATCACATCCATTTGAGTCACATAAAGTTCTGATTTTCACACCCAAATAACAAAAGATATAAGTAGGTGGTTGGATTTTGCATAGCACAACAGCCACCACCAGCACCATTTTCCGCGTTTCGTAATAAATGCAGAATGAAAAGACCAGTTTGTCGATGCGAACGGATCAAAGACGTAAAACACGAAATGCAAAGTTCCGGCATTCGGAACGACGCGAGGCCTCCATCCGGGCGGATCGGCCGATCAATTCCACCGGCTCTTGAGTTCGTTCATCTTCGCACTTTCCCAGGAAGACCTTGTTTACCGAGGCACGATGGATGACTCAGGGATCGGGTCTGAACCGAGACAGATGGTGGGCAGACGGCTCGCGGGCAGCTTTTTTCCTCTTATACAACCAGCGGGTTGAGGTATCGCCGGGTAGATTATCATCCGGAGACCTTGTCACGACCTATTACGGTCCGTAGCAGTCACCCACGCGCCGACCACCATCGGTGCTGCTAAACGATCGACTTTTTGGTTTATTATTTTCAATAATGAACCTTTGGAATCGAGCATGAAAAAAAATAAAAACCCCTTCAAAATTTGATGGTTTCCGTTTCAAGGTATGTAAAATCCGAAAATGAAATAAAAAAGTTTCTGTCTGTTCGCCGTACACCGTACTTCGTAATTTTCTTAGTTACCAAGAACAAAAATTAATGAAATTTGGTTCGTAGATCCCGTTTGGGGTCTAACTGGTCCGCGAAAATCGGCGTTACAGTCAGTCATCCTTAAGGGTTGACATTTTCAAAACGCCGTAGCTCGAAAACTTTCAGTAGAAGGGTATGGTTTAAAAAAAATCTTTTTAATAGTTAAAAACATTTTTCGAGATCAAATTATTTGATCTCGAGATCAAATAATTAAGAACATTGATCTCGAAATCAAATAATTAAAAACATTGATCTCGAGATCAAATAATTAAAAAACATTGATCTCGAGATCAAATAATTAAAAACATTGTTCGAGATCAAATTATTTGATCTCGAACTAAAGAATTTTTTGAGACCACCCGGGGAAATTGTACGACCAGCCGTTCATTTGCACCGAAAAGCTTCGTCAACATGATCGTGAATCAGACGGTATAAATCCGGCCCAGACATCATTTCTAGGGATCACCTGATTATAATCAATGGCTGTTTGACTGTGATATTATTTCGTTTGAAAAATGATGGCTCTTTTCGATTGTGTTGAAAGGTCCTACCTACTTTTGCAACTAGAACAAACTTTATGCTTCCTGAATAACAACAAGTAATTATTATCAATGGTTGAATTACTGAATCCCGCGGATTTTTATGAAACTGTTATTCCGGCTCCAGTACTCGATTTAGGGCTTTCGTGGGGGGAACACGAGTATCGACCACGGAGAGGTATACTGATAAATTATTACGCAAAGGCTTATTACACAACGGCTCATAATTAATTATTGAATGATTGAATCTCACGCATTTTTATGATAATAATATATAATTCCCGGGCCGGAGCTCGAGAGTAGGTATTGACCAAGGAAACAGTGATCTACGCAGAAGGGGCATCTATACAGGTGAATAATAAACCGTTCTGTAATAATTTGCAGCGTTTTCGAGATCTAAAAATCTTATATACAGCACTGCGGCGCTAAACCCTGCCAATTTTGAGACATTTTAGATAATGTTGAGAATCAAATGCAGTTGTAGTGAGTGGAATTTTTCGTCTCCAACGACATTGTTTTACCTAGCTCACGTAAATAGTACGTTCGTATTTGGCGTATCCTAGTAATACTTTTCGGTATCATAGAAAAACTACCCCCTCCTCAATTATTTCCCGAATCTCGAGTTAGAAAACATAGTGAGATGGAATTCCTTGGTACTTATCAAACCCCAAAAGGTTGACCTACTTACACAAGGGCTGGGGTTTATTTTTGGGGGGGAAAAACATGATACCTCCTTTGTTGCACGCGACGAAGTGGCCTCAGGAAAATTCCGCTTGCAGTCCACCCTTCCGCCTAACAACAGGGATATCGCTGGCCGGCGTTAAAACCCACCGACCATGTGTGCTTCCACAATTATTATTACCAGTATTTTTCCACTGAAGTCAGGAGTGGCCGAATGGCCCTTTTTCCTAAGCATTCCTGACAGCGTGTTTGGCAAACGAACTCGTTAAAACCTTTCCATTTGCGGTTATGAGACGTTGCTTATAAACTTCTGTCTATCCGAAAAAATGGTGCTGTCGCACCCAATCCTCCACATAGTAAATAAAAATGTAAAAATTCCTGAAATTGGATAACGGAAACTGAAAAGCAACCTGTCATAAGTGTTCTACTTCCCTCTCATGACGACGACTAATCTGTTTTTCTTGAAAATTTTTCAGGTTCTCTTTGGAAACGTAGTTACTGCTCCGACTGCTACTTTTTTCCAGTCCCCCCCCCCCCCCGCCCCCTCCCCCATTGTAAATACCGAAACAAACAAAAATGATCTTTTCAGTCCCTTTTCTTCTTGTCGATAATTATCATCTCAAGTCAACTTTATCTTGTTATTTGTCAATATTTTATGAGCCAACATTTTGTGTATATTCAGACTCCTCTGTAATTTCTTTATGTATTTTACTTCTTAAGCGCTACACGTAGGTCCGGCTCAGAAGGTTTTTTACGCTTTTCTACCATAGGTGGCCATTAGGTAGAGAAATACTCCTTCTTAGGTTCGTGGAATCAATAAGGCCAGGGGTTCCCAAACTTTTCCAAGTCCAAGAGAAAATTTGAATTTTCTGACGGCACCGTAGACATATAATATATATCTGTGGTAGCTACATTTCATATTTGTACGACTACGAAGAAGAAACCAGGTAATAAACGAATACAACTCGTATTTAGAATTCACAAGTACATTTGTTGGCAGGAAAACGTAGGTGAAAATACAAAGAAAATGCAAACATAATTAGCAAAACTTTCCGCATACTCTTGAGGTGTGTGTGCTTAGTGCGATGGGTCGAATCGGGGAATAAGGCTTGATACAGCTACTCTCATTTCTTGTTCCACGTTTATTTTCGAGCGATATTTGCTCTTTATAATAGCAACCGCTGAAAATCCAGCTTCGCAAAGATATCAAGTTGCAAAGACAATGAGGACCCTTACAGCTTTTGTACTTAGAAAATTTTGATTTTTAGTAGAGACATCAGGGGCGTCTCGCGGCACCCATTTTGGGAACCCCTGGATTAGGCCATTGTTAGCCATGTTGCAACCAGAAGTCATTTAATGGGTATGAATCTCTAAATTTTCTTTTCCACGTGGGACCGTGGAATGTCAGGCTGGACGTTTCGGTATCAGAGAAAAACTACCCTCTCCTCAGTTATTTTATTTACGAAAGGCTTGACATTTCATAGCCGACGATGCCTTTATCTAGCCGCGCTTCTTACTACTTTCCAGAGACAGGGAAAATGGGTAGTAACCGGGCTGCACTCGAACTGCCACAACGTTTAGACCAAATATGAAATGCACGAACTGCCACAACCATTAGAGGGGATTAGGGAAGGTCAATTCGCAAGATAAGAAAACCACGAACTGCCACAAGGGTTCAGTCAGACAAGACGGTGGGTGTACAAGAAGTTTAGTTCCCATTCCGCCGCTCGCATTGTCAAGCGATCTGGATGCTCGCTAGCGCTCGCATCTCAAAAAAGATAAACAATCCCAGAAACTATCCCGTGAATGAGCAGGTTGTTTGGGACTTCTGAATAGATTAGTGAATGTAATGTTAGGTATGTAACAAGACTGTTTAATGCCTTCGAAAATACCAGAAAAGAAGACAAGTAGAGCAGGAATATCATCGAGGGATAACCGCAGTATAATTCCCGTTTTTCCCTGACTTGTACCGGCTACCTGACCGAACCCTTGTGGCAGTTCGTGGGTTTCTTATCTTGCGAGTTGACCCTTTCTAATCCCCTCCAATGACTGTGGCAGTTCGTGCGTTTCAGATGGACCCAAAATTTGTGGCAGTTCGTGTGTCCCCAGTAACCGACTACCCCTCCTACTGCGCCTGCGACACTAACGCCCTCTACGACGGAGTAAACGTGTAGCAAGAAAGTTCGTTCTTATTGTGTGCTGATGTGTCAATCCGGAGGTACATAATTTGTGCTTCCCCAAAATATAAACACTATCGTATTCAGAAGGACTCATTCTTGAAATTTACCCTCCTTTTGATATATTAAGAGTGATTTTCCATATACTTTTCTAGTTTTCATTCACCAGAATAGCAAGAAGCTCCCTATACAATACACACGTAGTATACAATGTTCTGCGTTAGTCCGCGAACATGAAAACCTTTGTCGTACATTTCCTGAAAATTCAAATCACCGTCCGACGGAATTTTCCTTTTTATTGAAATGCAAATTTTTCCCCGTTTTGCAATATTTGAAAACGAGGGACGGCACTGCGCTCTACACGCGTCAACCTCTAATTACAAAAGTAAAGCAATTAGGGGTTGCCAGGGGGTGGTGGAAGGCTTGAATGCATAATGCGACGGCATAATTTAAAATTAAACAGCCCAGCCAGCATGCTGTTTCTCTACTACGACTTCAGTGTTGAACGCCGCTGGAATAAACAGAAATCCTCAGCTAATTATAATTTCCTTCTTTGAGCGAATTGTCAAAGAAAATACAATGCAACGTAATAAGTCTTTCTAGTGCACAAATTTTTCAGCTATTTTTTAATAAATCAAATACCTATGTTTTAGAGTTTAGTTTAGGTGAGTCGAAATCTCTAAAAATAAATGAAAATGACTAAAAATCACAAAAATTGTTATAATATAATAATATTTAAAAATAACCTAGAAAATAACAGGTGCCATTTTCTATCGTTAACCGTTTCGGAGGAACAAATTTTTTGTGTCTAAACATTTGTCCTAAATGGACATGGTAAATCGTGCTAACACCTCCTTAAATCGACTATTTCAATAGCCACAAATATTTTTTCTCAAAAAGTTGTTTTTTAAAATCTAAAATATGCCCACAATTGGAATAAAAATGCAGTAAACCCAACAAAAATGAAAGTAATGTGACTAATGTGACGCACTAAACAATGTTGAATAAAAAAAAGATTGGGAGCAAAAAATCAAATTTGTGGACCGAATCATGGAAAATGTTTGATGGATTACTTTGAAAATAAGGTCGTTTGGTCGTGCTGCGAGAGTGAAAAAGTAGGTTGTCAACTGGAAACAACTTGGAATTGGCTCATAATAAGATTTGTGAGACATACTCCATGGAGGGGTGCAATAAATTAAAGACTGCTATTATACTCGAGCTAATCCACGTAAGATAATAGGAGCGACTTAAGCAAAGATATTTAATCAATTATTCAAATTATTAACCATAAATAAATAGTAAAGGCACCTTAAGGGTCTGAGACACGAAGATATTCTGTTTCGAGTGGAGCAGATGGCCCTCCGTCATCTCCTTTATTTACACTGGAAGAGATAGAGATGGATATAGAGCGAAGGCTGACTCGTAAAAAACTGATACGTCAGCTCCCACGGCGGTTGCGAGATTCTTCACCTCAAGACGGTGGTATTTCGATAAAAACAGCTTTCGTTACATACCGATACATATGCTGACGTTTTGAGAACGTTGATTGGTTTTGAGCGATTGGTCGAGTGCGCGTCAGCCCGATTTTCTGGGATGTCGACAGAACTGGTCGGTGAAGTGTCGTCCGATATCTCTTGACCCAACTGCTTCCGGTTCTATTTGTGGAACAGGGGAGCAGGGGAGAGAGAATGATCATTATGATGATCTGTACGGGAATCTAAAGTATTTCATTATACAGGCCGTTCCTAGTTCCTATACAAAGCCGCTCTGAGCTAAATTGGGGCGTGGAAAGACAGCTTCATCCCCCCCACCACCAATTCCCTACCTTCAAGTGAAAACCACCAACTGAAACCAATTTTGAACAAAAATCAATTTAGTCACACAAAATAAAAATCATATACTTACCTACAATTTAATTAGAATTACACAGATTTCATTCCACCAAGATGAAACTCAACGTTGAAAAGGAACAAACTCTAAGTCAGAAGCTAACAGTATAGTACGGAGATTAATACAAAGCCCCTAAAAATTGGAACACAATTTTCACCAGAATTTTGATAAACTGGAAACAATAGCCGAAGTACTAACTGATATGGGCTCTAGCCCAATAAACGTCTGATTCATACAGTCATGCTGCATCCACCTTTTGAGCGAAATTTCGGCATACATGACCTTGACTACGAGACATAAAATTCCAATTTTGGCTGATGTACGTAGAGGAAACAAAAGGATGAGTTCAAAGACGAGACATTTTCGCAAACAAAAAGTGGAACCAATTCGAGTTTTTTGTGTGCTAAAAAGCAACATAATGGCTATAAACCACAAAAAGTTTGTACAGCATCAGCGAAAGTCGTAGGAGAATGGTGAACTATAATATAAAACTACTATTGAGTAGTAAAAAAATAATTTTTCCCATAAAACGTGGGTCGAATTATAAATTTTTGGAGGTGAGAAGCCGGCAATGGGGGTCCAAAACAGATATAAGCAGAGCCCCTCAAGTTATGCCCTTTATTTATAAGAAATATGTTATGTTTTTATGTTGCTTAAAATCATAAAATATGTTGTTTATTTATCTCATTTATTTTCAAATGTTAAGGCAAAATTTAAACAATAGGTGAAAATACAATAAATTTATTAATAAAAATTATTTATTAAAAAAAAAAAACAGCCATATAACACTTCACATTTTCAACAGTTAACCCTAACCTAAGATCACTTAGTAATTTAGTTTAGAAAAACTTCTTTCGACGTCCGCCGACGTTCCTGGGGCGTACTTGGCCACACAGGCGTCTGTCTGCGTCCTACCTGACGGCAGCTCTTCATCTTCACACACCATTGCGTGTTTCACCAACTCCTGCCATCCACAGTTCCTTTGCAGGACTGCGCAAAGGACTGACTGACTGTGTTTATTACACAATCTGTACATATTTTAGGCCTAGTGGCCCACTCTTACAAAATGCACAGATATATCCTAATTTATTTATTAATACCTACATTGTCAGGCTTTGTATGGACTACAATAAATAAACAAGAAATCGTACCACTACTACACTAAAAGAAAAATAAATTCTACATGATAATCATAAAAAAGAAAAACGGAGTTATCGAAAAAATAGTCTATTTCCATGTATTAGTGGAAATAGACTATTTTTTCGATAACTCCGTTTTTCTTTGAAATGGGTTTCCACGATTTCGTCGCGAGTGATTTACTTCGTGATAATCATAAATTGGTCACTCATTATAATCTTATAAAATGATAGGTACATATTCTTTCAGTTTTGTAGACAGAGAGAGAAAAAATGTATTCCAGTTTTATCTTTTTTAGAAGGTACATTATTGTTGTTCGAGGGATGTTATTTTTAGTTTTATAAGCATAATATTATGTTGACGTAGAGCTCTTTTCTATTAATATTTTTTCATTAATATATTTTTAAATTCTTTCTTAAATGACTTCTTTAGCGTTATGCAGCGTTGAAAAATATCTGAATGTTCGTTCGTTGTAGACTCGGGAGGAATATTTTTTTCCCATTGGAAATAAGTTTGCTTACGAGAGGATTTTCCTCTCGTACTGCCTCCGCAACACGATGGAGGCCATGAGACAAACACGTACAATGGAGTCTTTGCTTATTCTTTGCAGATCCTTCCTTCCAAAGAATTTCTAGAGCTTCTTGTACAGCTTGCACGGTTTTAGGCTCGTTGGTTTTCTCCAGTTCTGCTCTATGAAGTAGGGAGGGCAAAGGCCCGCAACGTCGCCTGACCGTGGGTCAATGCACAGGGACAACAAATATGTACCTTTGAAGCTCCCAATCACATCCGTTTACTTTTTTCTTCCATCTATTCTGACTATGGAGACAATTATGTATTTTTACGTCATTTATTCGCTAAATATGTCATTCATCAGGGAAATTGCCGATTTATGTCATTTATGTCATGATCGAAAAGTGGTCAGGTAATTGGTCAGCTCATGAAATGCCTAAATCCAAATTTTCAAGTGAATCTGACGATTAGCAAAAAATATGTACATGCTGCACGCCTGGCGTTTTTAGTATCGAGGGAAGGCTTCGCTAGAATGTTCATAATCTGAGGGCGATAAAGGTAGCCAAATGATACGTGGTGTTGATTGGGGGGAGAGGGGGTAATTAACAAACCCCCCGCCACTGACAAGCAAATGCACTCAACCACAGGTTTGCTCACCTTCCGCAATCCCACACAAACCGCCCCTCAGTTCGACCCCCCCCCCCCCCACAACGTCACCGCAACAGCCAACGTCATCTGAAGTGCAACGCATTAGCCTGAAGAGGCCTCATCAAACAGTTCCACCACTCACGTTACATCATGAACGCCTTTATTTCCATCGGATTTCATCGCGCTACGACTTTCTTCGCTGTTCCGCAATGCATTTACGTGACACAACAGTAGCTACCGCATCTTGATAGGTGAGCGACCTTCCTACTTACAGATGGTTACATGGTGCCACAGTGTCTGTAAATAATTGAGCTCAGCGAAGTTTAAAAAAGATTTAAAAAAAAAATTTAAAAACATTAATTTTCAAACGTGTCCACAACGCTTGAATTAAGTGAGAATTTTGAAGAAAAAAAAATTTACTATTCATTTTAATCCAATTTTGGACAATTAAGACATCGAAAAACTGGCCTAAAGTTTCCTTTATCTCGGATCTCGGAGGATAATATTATAGCGGATTCGGAGGATAATTATTGCACTTCCAAGGAAGTCAAGCGGAGCAAAGCCGCAGCTAAAATATGCTGCTACGGTCTCTTGAAGAATAAAAAACCAGTCATGCAGCATGACTTAATGAGCGAATTTTCAAAGAAATATTCGAATTAATGGCTATGGTTTTGTTTTGCTTCGAACTCTCGTCTTCAATTAATACTTCTCACATTTTTCAATCTGACCACTCTAAGGGGGTGGGGGGGGGGGTAAGAGTTTAAAGATTATCCTAGTTTTGGGTAATTTTTGCGCACTTTAAATGCTCTAATTTAAGAACGGATTTAGATATCTAAAATCCAATTTCACCATCGTGTTCAGCGTGCAAAAACCTTTAAAATGAGGGGTCACTTGTTAGAAAATAACATTTTGGGGATTTTTGGGTAATTTTTGCGCACTTTAAATGCTCTAATTTGAGAACGGATCAAGATATCTAAAATCCGATTCCACCATCGTGTTCAGCGTGCAAAAACCTTTAAAATGAGGGGTCACTTGTTGGAAAATAACATTTTGGGGATTTTTGGGTAATTTTTGCGCACTTTAAATGCGCCAAAACCCTCCTTAGAGTAGGCCAATTTCGCCCATCTTCGAACTTAGCCTTTCGATTGCCAAGATAGATTTTTTGTGCAAATTTGAGCTGTTTATCTCAATTCTATCGAGAGTTATCGTCTGGAGTGACACATATATATATATATATATACATATAAAAAAGTGTTAAATTTCAGGAATCGTTTTAGAATGGTCTGAAACGGATTTCTATGAAGAAAATTTCCAAAAATTTATATTATTTAAATTTCGAAGCCATTGCAATAGCTTCATTTTCTTTGAAAATTCGCTAAAAATGTGGTGAGCGGTTTGGTTTGGACTTGTCGTGAACGATGGGTTTTTACGAAAGTCGTGAGTCAATTCGCGAGATTGGAGCGGAGTGTAGGAGAGAGTGGAGGATGAGGAGAGAAGAGTGAGAGAATGGGCTCCTGTGGGATTTGTGGACCAACTCCCCGCGGTTTTCACATGCAGCAGGAGTTAGCGTGCTCTTTTCAGGGCTCTTTTTGGAATGTGCTCCTCGCGGTTTTCATCAGCAGCAGGAGATCTTTTGAGGACGTGCTCCCAACGGTTTCCACCAACAGCAGGAGACCTTTTTGGGGTGTGCCCCCCGCGGTTTTCACCAACAGCAGGAGATATATTAAGGTGTTGGGAGAGAGGACGAGGGTAGAGAGAGAGGGATTCGACATAGAGAGAGAGACAGTGAGAGGGAGAGGTTCGAGAGAGTCGTGCTCGCAAGAGGGAGTCGGGTCGTCGAATGGTCAGCTGGGCCAAAAGGGCGAGTATTTACAGGGACTTTTCCACCCGTCTCCGGTCAACAATCGACCGTTAAAGTCGGTTGAGGCGGATGGCGGTTGGGGAACCCCCAGCTCGGCGTTCTCCACGTTTATTTGGTAAAATCGTATGATATTACAGGAGTGGATTCTGAGAGGCAATCACGACAACAAGTATCAACAACAAGAAAAACGCGGTTATACAAAACTCTCGTTCGCCCGGTAGCTACCTACAGAGACGCTCTCGCACAGGGCGACGAGGAGCGTCTACTCGCCTTTGAAAGGAAAAATCCTCCGCCGAATCCTGGGCCCGCATTGCGAAAATTGAATTTGGCGAAGGAGGACCAACTTGGACAATGCGGCCAGATACAGGCCGTCCAGCTACGAGTAGTTCGGCTGAGATGGGCCGGCCATGTGGCGCGGACGGGGGACGGAGAAGTCCCAAGATCTGTTCTCTGCCTTCCAAAGTAAAAAACGCTGCAAAGTCCTTGTCACATGGGTTTATTATTCTATTGGACTTTTGGACATACCTACAGAAATGTTGGCTGTTCATTTATTGTTTCTTTCATGTGAAATAATTGAAATAGCTATTTCTGATGGTTTCCACCAATTTTGGCCCCCCAAAACACGAATTAGGTACGCTCATTTTTTCCAAATTATCTTTGATCATTGGTAGTGCCATTTAATCGTCTTGATCCACGTGTTGACACTTTTTCTAGTGTAATTATACAAATTGATGGTGATTTCAGACGATTTTTCAGGTTTTTGACTCACAAAAAACCAATTTTGGGAGCTGAACATTTGGTAGGACCTCAATTTTCCACTCTTTGATCAAAATTGACTTCATATTTGGTCTTCTCGTCCCCAAAAACATGGAAAACGATACCTCAAAAGCTCATGTTACTAACATGTTACTAGAACACAAAAAGTACCTATTTTTATACACATTTTCACTCATAACAACCCTGGGTACATTCCGATCGGGCTGCAAAGTTTCGGGACACAACTAGGGCCCAAATGGAGCATGTATGCGAAAGAACGAATTTTTTGGACCGAAAATGAAGCCGTTACACGTGATACGGAGAACGGCGGACGGACATTGGATTTTTGGAATTTACGCGCCTTGAAACGGAAAAGAAAAAATTTTGAGGGGGTGTTACAAAAATTTTTTGTTGAGCGAATACATAGGTGTATTATTCACAGAATAATAAACCAAAAGCCGTAGACTCGATTTTTTCCAATTTAGAGATTTTGGTATGGCTGGATTCGTATCTTAAAGACCTATTTTGGTATCTAGTCGTAAAAGTTTGGACATTTTCCCTAAAAAACGTTAATCAAGGAAAACGTCGACGATTTTTTGAGTTTTTGATGGTTTTTCCACGATGAAACGCAGTAGTAGTTCTTCAAACAAATAAAAGCAGTAGGTCCCCAACCTACGGTGTAAATTCATTGGAACGGTGAATTTAATTTAACGCTCATCAGGACAGTACTGTTTCTCTTTGTTATATCGCTCTCATATGATTCGTCAGGCGGTAACGTTTTTCAATTTAGCGATGAGCGCCAAAAACTTCGAGCGATACCGTAGATGGCTTCAATATCGCGGTATGTCGTATTTTACAAGTTAAAATAAAGGTACTGCTTTTCTCTTTGGGAAAGGGGTGAAAAAAACTCCAGCAAGTACAGTGGGAAATAACTGTAGCATGAGCGTCCAACGAAGAAAAGGAGTAGCAGACCCTCTACCGTTATTTGAAGCAAAATTTACCTCATCTTCTGCAACGGAGAAAAACAGTTCCTTACATAAATTTATGTGTATTCTTCCAAAATTGATGCGCCTTGCTGCTACACACGTAGAAACTGAATTTGGATCAATAACAAAAAACAATCATTTGAAAATATTGAAGAATGCCCATTTTACAGCCTAAAAACTTCACCTGCGTTTTTCTCAAAACTAGATTTCGTTTTTGTACGGTTTTCTTGCTTTGGACGGCAGTTCTGGACAGGGGGCTAATTCTCATCGCGGAGACATGAAAGGCTGAGCTCCAGGAGGTTGGAAGGACTTGCTTCGGACGCGGGACTGGAGGCGGAAGGAGCAGGATCTTTGTACCTAATTTCGACCAATAAAAATTCAAATTTGACACACTTTACTACTTACCTATCCAGAATTAATCACTCATCTCGTGACATGAGTAGAAAGCTCAATCATTCCTGGATACTTAAGCTAAAACCATAAAATTTCTGTTTCTTCGTCAGGAAGTCAGGCGCTTCTCTCACCCTGTAACTACGTTGACACTCAACTCAACGTGGTTAATATTACCTAATTATTTAATTAGACAGAATTTACCTATTCTGTTCTGATAGGATGACAACGTACTTTAGTTCAACAAATTAAATTATGACCAGCTGAACAGAAGTATTATCATTATTAATATTATTATTATTATTATTATACTTACAATACTTACATAATAATTATAATACTTCTAATAGCATTATGAGTATCAGTATTATTATTAAGTTAATGTCATTCGCTATGTACCATGGGCCCCCGTGGCCTCCAACACAAATAAAGCCGTTTATTATAATTATTATAATTATAATAATAATTATTATTATTCATCAATTCATCGAATTTAATTTCACACCTTATGTGGTAAGCCATCTTGCAACGTGGAAGAAAAAAATAGACCTTTAAAGGTTTATTTTTTGTTTCTATCAAAAGAAGTTTCATTCAAAAATCATCACTGTGTAGGTTGATGACAACAAATTTAAGTACGAAATGATCTGACTGTGATCTGTCTTTATTCACGAACGCGAACAACAAATAATAACGCCTTAATGAATCCGTGGACGAATTTTGATTTAGAAAACACCACGGAGAAACAGTCAGGCAAGTAGGAGGAACGAACAAATTTAGGGGAAAAAAGGCAGTGAATGCCACGTCACCCAAAACAATAACATGAATTTTGGTATCACGTGTTCGAAAAGAATTTTGTAAAAAATAACTTCGAGTACCTACAACTCAAACGAGTTATTTTTAACAGTTATCATTATTAATAGGTGAGTGAGACGGTTCCTTTGCCGTGCGACTATCAAAACGAGCAAAAAAAAGTTTCCTTCGAGCCGGATTTGAACCAGCGACCTATGGATGCCTGTTACGTAATACCAACTACAGTCCACCGCTCTACCAACTGAGCTATCGAAGGGGATATTATCTGAGATTTTAATGGCACAACGTCCGTTTCTCGCTGTCATTAACCTGCTCTAATTCAACATAATGTAGGTAAATACATTGGTTATTCAAGGCGTCTACGTTAACTATGAAAATACTATGTACAGCGACTTTTGTAAAAAATAACTCTGAGTACCTACAACTCAAACGAGTTATTTTTAACAGTTATCATTATTAATAGGTGAGTGAGACGGTTCCTTTGCCGTGCGACTATCAAAACGAGCAAAAAAAGTTTCCTTCGAGCCGGATTTGAACCAGCGACCTATGGATGCCTGTTACGTAATACCAACTACAGTCCACCGCTCTACCAACTGAGCTATCGAAGGGGATATTATCTGAGATTTTAATGGCACAACGTCCGTTTCTCGTTGTCATTAACCTGCTAATTCAACATAATGTAGGTAAATACATTGGTTATTCAAGGCATCTACGTTAACTATGAAATTACTATGTACAGCGACTCATAACGCCACTATCATACATTATATTTCCTCAGGTTTGCTTTTGAACTACGTTGCATGTTGTAAGTAGAATGGAAGGTATCAGCAACTTATTGTCCCTCAACACTTGAATACCTTTTCATCAAATCTGAAGATCCGTGGGGTTCCATTATCCCGTTTAAAAATTACCACAAACCTTCTATACAAACTCGCGACCTCCACTAAGAAAACAGTGGTCCAGTTCTTAATTAATTTTCTTAATAATTTATTTAATAATTAGGTAATTTATTTCATGTTAGGATACAAAATAGATTGAAATACCATTCTGAGGAAAAATATCATTATTCAAGAGAAGTGACACGCTAACCATACTTAATTATAGTGATGGTACGTATTAAATCTAATTTAGAATAATCTAAAGTTAATATATATTTATATTATTTACCGTTTGTCTATCAATTTCACACTTTAACTTGGAAAAAATTAAATTAAATTGTCTAAACTGTTCAAAATGAGAAAGTTAGTATTAAACATTAATATACAAACTGTGAGTGATATTTTCTGCTTCCACAATTCCAATTCCATTCAGCAATTCAAATATTTTTCTTTTGTATGCAGCAGGATAGGTAACTTAGGAGTGGGAATCTGAGACCAGAATCCATTGCACGGAGAATCATAGCGTGATATTACAGACAATACATTGGGGCCTCCTTATTGCGAGTGAGAGGGCAGGATTTGCGGATATATATATAACTTTGCGGATTATATATATATATATATATATATATATATATATATATATATATATATATATATATATATATATATATATATATATATATATAATAAAAAGGTTGACTGGAAATGTTATATATATATCCGCAAAACCTGCCCTCTCAATCCCAACAAGGAGGTCCCAGTGTATTGTCTGTAATACCACCTTATCATTCTCCGTGCAATGGATGTTATAGGGTAAACCATACAGTAATGGACCGGTTAAGGACTTTCATATTTTTCAAATGCATTACGTAAGTTGTTTTCAACTTTTTAAGGGTTCTGTATATTCCAAGATATTCCCCAGGATCTCCACTTAACAATCAACTATGATTTTTTTCATTTCCAACATTTCACATACTTCATATCTACATATCACTGTGAAAAGTCGAAAAACATAGTAATGGGACACACCATTCTATAAGGAGACATTTGAATTCAGTTATGGGACACCTCGAAATAAGTCACATTTGTGTTGAAAAATAATGTCTCAGCACCGCTTTGCCCTATCAATAAAAGAAAAATAACTAGGTATTAAAGAATAAATGTGGTCTCGGATAACGGTAAAAATATTTTATTTACAAATAAAACTGGAATAAAATTGCAATATAAAAATTTTCACAAAATTTCAATCTAAAACATAAAACTTCAGCTTCCCCTATTGCACTCTAACTTTTCATTTTGGAAGAACAGGCATTCAAAATGTCTTCCATTGACATCATGTCACAACTTGTGTCACTATCAGACGAAATGTCCAAACTATAATTGTCTTCGTCACTCCCTGCTTCTTTATAGCAGTGGTTACACACGTAAAGATGGTAGTCCTCTGCGTCAGGAATGTGGTCCTTGTGGAACTGAGGGACGCACCTAACATGGAAATTCCGCTTGCAACTGCACTGTAATTTGTTTTTACGTATACATGTTTTGCATGTATCGCAAAGATTTGAAACGTTTTAAATTTTTTTTCAGATAACTTCTCTTCACGTTTTTCTATTTTTCTCTTCTTCCGTTCTTCTTTCTCTTTTTCTCGGATTTCCTTTTCTTCTATCTTTCTTCTCAACGATTGTCGGTATTCATCGGACGTAATAGCATAGCTCAGTCTTTCGACGTTCCTTTTCCCTTTCCGACTTGGCCGAGGCATATTTGTCAAGAATGATCGAATATTTTGATGGGCACCCCTACTATCCTCATCAGGAGTAGAGTTAACGGCAGATTCTTGAACCGGTACTAGTTCGTCTATCTGTGTAGATTCAACCACAAGGATGGGGCTCGCAACTTTTGGAGGGATTTTTTCTCTTGTACAATCTTCTTCAGCTGAACTACGTTCAATGCTACCTCCTGGGGTGGGGTTACCATCCATTTCTTCTTGGACATCATCTACTAGTTCCTCTTCTTCACGTACGGATTCAATTACAGGGATGGGGTCTGAGGTAGTTACTTGAACTTTTGGAGGGACGTTCTCTTCCCTAGATTCTTGGTCTACTATATTTGTACCACCCAAGAAATTCTTTATTCTAAGTAAAGCTTTAAAAGGACTACTTTCGTTGTTGGCGGCCTCTTTGAACGCTTCCATTGCCTTCAACAAAGCCTCTTCAGAGTATTGGGGGGACTTCGGCATTTCTGTAAGGTAAAAAATATGAAAAATAAGGTGGAATAGGCAGAATTGGTATAATGGGACAGTACCATATACAGTAATGAGACACCTACGTCCATTACTGTGTAGACTCATTTTATACTCAAGTTTCTTATACACACAATCTTATAATCAATAGTACTCTCCAGTGACTCATTATAACCGGAAAATTGAATAAAACAGTAATGGGACGGGTGGGCCATTACTGTCTAGACATCTAAATTACCATACAGTAAAGAGACAGGGTCATAAGTGAAGCTTGACTTGAACAAAATGCACCAACAACTAGCTAAAACTATAGAGAAAACTGTAAGGAATGTTCTCTTACCTGAAATATCCAAAAATGTTGAAAATTGTGAGGTGTAGAAGCTTAACAGCAAACACAGATTTCTAAACAAAAAATTAATTTTCACTAGTCAATCCGTAGTCTGGGCGATGAATGGCGTGATGACGTCGATCACCTGGTATCTTGGCGTCCCGGCGATCGTAGACGTTCAGATGTTTAATGGAGGCACCACCTGTGCAAATCTGGTAGGTAACAAATGAATTGAAGCCTTATTTTCGCCATTTGAACTGGGACTGTCCCATTACTGTAGGAGTCTCATTACTGTACGGTTTACCCTATGTCCCAGATATTAGATAATTCTCTTGATTTAGGGGATGGTAATTTTGGAGTATTTTTGCTGGAAAGAAACCTGAATCTGAATAAAACCCTCGATCAGTTCGAAATTAATTGTACCGGCGGTTGTGGGTACCCGAAATCCTGTACGACCTTCCCCCCTCACTATTATCCCAAACCATTCACAGCATCGCAACAGCTGGTTCCGTTCCGACAGCTGCTCCACGAGTTGCCTCCCGACCGAATATCGATCCCTCAACTCCTTCAAAGGGACCACCGACGGCCTCATGCGCATGCGCAGGTCCTAGGGACCATCGGGAGGCGAAATTTTTTTTTTTCAACTTTTTTTATTTTTGGTCAAGGACGCCCCCAAGAGGCTGCTGGCGGGTCGCCGTCTGGAGGGTCCTTTCCTCGACTCAAGAGCACGCAATATGATTTCGGTTATTGTCGTAAGTCCCAGCCATGCAGCATATATGAGAGAATTTTCGAAGAACCGTCTACTCCTGATTTACTCCATTTTTAGTTAGTTAGGTACGTCACGAGATTGAGAAACGAGTGGTACAGACGACTTCTTCTCTCAAGCTTACAGAAACAACCAGAAAAAACTCCACATACACTAGCGTTAATTTAAAACTATTGATTTGTTCTAAGTAAAGAAATAACAACAAAAAATACCTAAGGCAAACTTTAGGCATGAAACCAATTGGGGCACTGAACTTCATAACTCATTTAGATAAATATAATATTTCCATCAAATCAAATTAAAGCCGATAGACAGCTCACTGCAACACCGCAGGCGACTTAAAATTCACCAATGACGGTAAAGACGTTGACCGCGAGACTAAAAAGGTAGTACGTATCTAAAAAGGTTAAAAATTGAGGTTATTTAATGGAATACTTTATTGCATTAGAATTAAGAAAAATGAGAGAAGGTTAAATGGACACAATGGAGAGGGGATTAAATAAACAATAAAGAATTGTGAAAAACAAAAACGTCTGATGGTCGATGGTTTGGTGGTGGTGGTTGGGGGGGGGGGGGGGGGACGGTGGATGGGAGCTGTATAAATTGGCACATAACTTTCTGAACAACTGGAACTTTCAACCATTTTTCTGGAGGTCAATAGAACATTTTGGAGAAAAAGAGTTTTGGGAGGAAAAACATCTTCACCGAAATCAATACTTTCTGTATGTAGTACCACATTTGATTTTGTCTCCCTGAAAATAGTTCAATAAAGTGGTTATGTATAGCAGAAATCATACCTACGAAAAATTGGAGGTAAGCGCCTATGGTCATGTAGGTACCCGCACAAGTAAAGTTCTGCCTCCCATGTCTCGCTAATCCGTATGTGAATCTGTAATTAGGGAAATTTTGATAGAAATTACTGAGATTATGCGTTTTGGATCTGTAAAACGAATGTCATCCTTCTCTGCAAGCCCAAACGGAGTATATGAGCTCAAGAATGACTAATACTAATACTACTGAATAATAAATTATTTATCGAACAGATAATGATTGAGGGCAGGATGCGACAAATAGATATCACTAATTACACCAAGACGATATAAACGCATTGAAAACGCCATATTTACGTACAATAGAGTGTTTTGATTTGATAAGAAAGGCCAAACAAATTTATGGAAATATTCGTGCCTACTCAAATGAAGAGGTGAAGACAGTGACGCTGTCTGAACAACTGCCTAAACAACACCAAATGAATCACCCACCGAATTTGAGCAAAATAAATAATATAATACAGTAGAAGTTGCTTAGTAAAAAGGCAGTTAAAGGAATAAGTGGGATATAAGTGTAGAAACAATCAGGTCCCGATCGGCTGTATGTAAATACACAGGGAAGTGGCCTGTTACGGTGATCAAAAGGTCAGTTATAGTGATCAGTTTTTGCGTTTTTGGGGGACAAAAGTCGACAAAATGGGTGAAAATTGATGAAATATCCGAAAATCGGAATATATTCACCAAAAGTGGTAGGATAGAACGATGACTCGAAACAGAAGGCAACTTTATCGGTTTTACTAAAAAATGCCTCCAAAAAAAAAATTAGTCAAAAGTAGGTCAATTTTAGTGGTCACGATTCGCCAATATCGGTAAAAATGGGTAAAATCACCACAAAGTGTATTTATAGTAGAAGTCGCTTATAGAGATTGGTCGCGTATTGTTTCCAGTCAGTCCCAATTCGATCACTGTAAGCGACTTCTATATTTATGTACAATCTCATCTCGGTGTCTAACTTTCAAGCAGAGAAAATAAAACATGAACGCTGCAAATCCCTGCACAACGGTTTATTATTTTGTACAGAACACAGCTCTCTGTATAAATAACCCGTCTATATGTACTAGTCTATACATATTATGTAGATCGCAGACTCTCCGTAGGTTAGTACCTAACCCCGTACTCGTTACTAGGTTCCTACCTAAATCACGAGTTAAATGTTGATAAAATAATTCTGTCGATGACAAAATAGTAACTAAAATGGCAAAAAGAAACGCAAATAATGAAGTTGTGAAGGGAAATTGTTGATGTGCAGTGAAATAGATTCTGCGTAAATCACTGTTTTTTGTGGTCAGTACCTACCCTCGTGGTCAAGTATAATGAACTGTTGTGTAATAACTTGCCCATCGATAATACTTCAACGGTTGTTCAAGTTGCAAAAGTACCGATCAACAAAATCCAGCCCCTTCTTGGTAGATGAGCCGTTGAGTAATAATTTACCGTTATATAATAATTTACCAATGTGTAATAATTTACCCATTAATAATACTTCAACGTTTGTCCAAGTTTCACAAGTAGCTACCAACAAAATCCAATAGTCCATCACTTATCAAATTCACAGAACAACCAACTCGACTTCATACTCCGTGAATATAATCAGGTGATCCCTAGCAATGATTTTATCTCGAGCCAATTCCCGATTGTTAGCGCGTTCCTGGTGATGATATTTGGGCTGAATGTATACAATTTCATTCACCCAGCTGTTGAAAAAGCCTGTCGGTGCAAACTTCTAGGCCTTACTGTGAACGAACGGCTGGACGTACGATGCTCCGGGTGGTCTTAAAAAACTCCCAAGTTCGAGAACTATTTAAAATCGTAAAAAAATTCGAGAAAACGGCGTCCTGGAGACGTCAACCCCTATTTTTCACCCTTAGGGATGACTGACATTAACGCCGAGCTTCGAGGACCAAACTGGACCCCAAATGGGACCTACAAACCGAATTTCGTCAATTTTGGTTCACGGTAACTAAGAAAAGTGCTCTGTAAGGTGTACGGTGGATGGACAGACATTTTTTTATTGCATTTTCGGATTCTACATACCTTGAAACGGAAACCAACAAATTTTGAGGGGGGGGGGTTTACAAAATTTTTTTTTTCATGCTCGATTCCAAAGGTTCATTATTGAACATAATAAACCAAAATGTGTGGGGCCCCATTTTCAACCAAGTACCAACCGGCTATATTTTGACACAAAGATTCCACGACACTGAGACCTACGGTAAGACGTTTGATGTCCACGAGACCAAAGAGATAATATCACACGGCTCGTGCCGTTTCCGAGGCTAATCAATAGTCGACTCACACTTTGATGAGGTCATTAAGGACATGGGTTCATGAATTACCGACAACCCGGCGAAAGGCAGACAAAGTGATGCCGCTTCAGGCCGTTGTTCCGTATCTGAAACGAAACTCCTTACGACCGAAATGACTGAAACCTTGTCATCGATTCTGAAAGGAAAACTGGGAGGCGGGGAATCATTGGAAACAGCTCTGACAAGCCATTCGCCTCTCGCCCACCTCCATTCAAGTTTAATGATACCCTCGTGAATTCATTGTGATTCGCTTTCACGGCGTTGCCCCGAGGTGTTTCTGCGGATCAATGGCGCCATTAATATGCCACCCCCGTCCTGACCCTGCAGCATCCAACTTGGTTCAACTATAAGTATTCGCAACCGCTTAAATCACCTATAACATTTTTTTTATCCACGAACTAAGCCTTAAACACGAATAAAAATTCGAAAGAACTAAGGAATTTGCAGTACTAAACTAACCGTTTCAATGGTCCAATGCCAATCATTGCAGTGACTTGTTCATGATCAACAATGCAATCAAACGATTTCAAGTTAACAGGAGTTAATATTTTCGGTTAAACGCTGATATTTAATCCTAGCGTCTTCTGCACTCAAGAACGATGGAATTTTTGTACTTTTCTTTTTTGGTTTAGTATTTAGTGAATATTGGTTTATTATTATGCGAATAATAAACCTACGTATTCGGTCAGGAAATAACTGTTTGAACACACCCTCAATTTTTTTTTAACGTTTAAGGTGCGTAGATTCCAAAAATGGACCTTTATTTTCGGTCTAAAACATTCGTTCTTTCGCACACATGCTCCATTTGGGCCCTAGTTGTGTCCCGAAAGTTTGCAGCCCGATCGGAACATATCCATGGGTGTTATGGGTGAAAAATGGTTGTAAAAATAGGGTTTTTTGGTGTTTTTAGTAACATGAGCTTGTGAGGTACCGTTTTCCATGTCTTTCAGGGCTCAATAATTATGTGCCCTAGTTGTGCTCAGAAGCTCGGCAGACCGATCGGAATACAACCAGGGGTGTTATGGGTGAAAAATGGTTGTAAAAATAGGGGTTTTTGAAGTTTTGTTTGAGGTTTTAGTGAGCATGAGCATGTGAGGTATCGTTTTACATGTTTTATGAAACATTAATTCCGGGGCCGGCTCCAATACTCGATTTAGGGCTTTCCTGGGGGGAGCACGGGGGTAGGAACTGACCACAGCAAACAGTGACCTACGCAGAAATATAGCAGAAAATACAGGGGCAGTGATTTCAAGAACAGTATCTGATGATGTCAAACGACTGATGCTTTGCACTGTTCTAGGACGGATTCACGACGGATGAAACTCTGTCCGATGTGAACGGGAGTCACGGACCGTCACCGACGGAACTCGGCCGCTGGAATCTCGTGACTGTGACGGGCCGGTCTCGTGACGGTCTAGCGTGAAGCGATCTTTTTAGGAAACTCGAGGAATACAGCACCTCAGGCAGGACTTGCTGGAAAATAATATTCAGTCAGGCCACGACTTGCTGGTTTGCAATCAAACGTAATATTATTTAACGGTTTATTCATGTTGGATTTACCATTTAATCTGGTATTGTTTTAATAGTTTCTACTTTATTTTTGATTGTTATCGTTCTTAAAAATTAATTTTGTGATAAAGTTTTCGCGCCGGGGGGGGGGGGGGGGAAGGTCTACGGTTAGTTTGTTATTTGAACACTGAGCTCATGATAGGTTCATTCGAAGTTCAATCTAAATTGAGTAGAAATAAAACCTGTTTGGGTTCTTTGGCATTTGGAAAATAGGTTTTATTATTTATGTTTGATAGCCCTTTCTAAATCAAACAGGTACCGTCTGCCAACTGCACTGCGGTGTTGTTCACATTCGGAGGCCCTGTGTAACCCGATATCGGGCCGTCGGCGTCGCGTCGGTCGGCCGATCACATCGCCTGATTGTTCTCTCTCTCACCCCCTCAATCGAGCTTATTGACAGAAATCTGCAAGGTCTGGGCTTGAGAAGCCTTCTCAGGGAATTGGGAGATTTATTAATGCAAAGCCACAGAACTGCGGTGATCCGCCGTATTCGGAATCCTCATGAATTATGCCGCCACATCCAATGCATAAACTCACCCCGTTCACCCTTACCTCCCGTTTCGAGGAGTTTAATTTGATCAAAGTTCCTCCGTACCCTCTGACGCAACAGTTACGAGAAGTCCCTTCCTCCAAGGTGCAACGGTGACGTCTGACATGGGCAGCATGTTTCGGGTATGGGAAAGCATGCGAGAGGCTCTCTCCTTTTATGCTACGGCCCATATAATAATCACCGAACTTGGGAGTTTTTTAAGACCACCCGGAGCATTGTATGTCCAGCCAATCGTTCACGGTAAGGCGCAGAAGTTTGCACCGTTAGGCATTTTCAACAGGATGGTGAATGAAATTGTATATATCCAGCCCAAATATCATCATTAGGGACGCGCTAACAATCGGGAATTGGCCGGTGATCATCATTGCTAGGGAACACCTGATTATATTGACGGATTATGAAGTCGAGTTGGTTGTTCTGTGATATTAATTTCATTTGAAAAAAGATGGCTCTTTTGGATTTTGTTGATAGGTACTTGTGCAACTTGAACAAACTTTATGCTTCACGAATAACAACACAATTATAGAATTATTGATTTTTTGTGTACCTATTCATTGATCTACGCAGAAGGGGCATTATATAAAGGTACATTATCACACAACGGTTTATTATTTACCTTATGCTTCATGAATAACAACAAATAATAATTAAAGATTGAATTATTGAATCCCGCGCATTTTTATCAAACTGTAATTCCCGGGCAGGCTCCAGTACTCGATTTAGGGCTTTTCAGGGGGGAGCACGAGGGTAGGTATTGACCACAGAAAACAGTGATCTATACAGGTAAATAATAAACCGCTGTGTAACAATTTGCAGCTTTTTAATTTTTATTATATTTTCGGATTCTACGTACCCTGATACGGAAACCATCAAATGTTGATGGGGGGGGGGGGGGGGGGTTAAATCGACTCCAAAGGTGCACTGGCGAAAATAATGAACCAATAAACTGATCTCCAACCTAGAAGTCCTACCTGTTTTTCTATCTTAAATTCGCAATAGTCTACTTTCTATCTGATTTTACCAATTTTGATAACATTTTCTGTGTTTAGATAATATAAAATATGAACTTTTCATTGTCTGCATAACCCATTCCTGTCATGACGACCCTTATTTAATAGATACAAGCAACCCCTTCCCCGCACCAATAGATAGTGGAAAGAGATTATCTATTTTGAAAATCTCCCAGAAGAGATAGTCTCCCCCGGGAGGCAGTCTCTTCCAATGTCTCCGGGGTTCGTCTATTTTACAGAATAGCTCCAGAGACCTTGAGAAAGAGATATGGATCCTAATGCATCAAAATCCCGTAATATCCATGAAGTGCGAGATGTTTGTGCCCCCGGGAGTTCAATTCCCTAATAATGAACGCATTTCTTAGTAATACCTATTCAATGGGTACCTACCTACCTCAATCCATACTTGGACGTTTTTACTCATGAATGGATAAAAGTTTAAATGAAATTGAAAAAAACTCAATTATAAACAGAAATAGTCGAATTAGGGGGCTTAATGCTTGTATTATATCTACACCTAAAGAACGGCCACTCTTAGGTAGCCGTACCTCAACCCGTACTCGGACATTTTTACTCATAAAAATTGACTTGCCTTTATGAAACGAAAAAAAACACGATCAAAATTACCGAATTGGTTGCGGATGAACGAGGATATTACACGATTTATCACAGTCAAACAAACGAGAAATAGACTCTCTCCTTCGAGGAAAGACACCTAATTAGCTGTCTCTCTGAAAGAGATCGAAAATGCCAAGATGGCCGCCAACTCTCTCTTTTAGAAGTTACTGAATAACCCTGTCATGGATACTATAAAAATCTCTTCTGCCAAAAGAGTGAGTCGGACCGAAAAGAGATGTCTCTTTCGCTTAGTGAATAGGTCCCCTGATGGAGGCGCGCCGAATTGCCCCGCCGGAGTTACGGTTCCACGTCGGATGTCCTTCCCATGAAATAATATCCACGCTCCAACAATGGATAAATACAACTTTGGAAGAGTTTTCATAAAAAGCTGCAGTCATGTAGCATGACCGCACGAGCGAATATTCGTCGTATCATCCTACGACATTTTTTATGATTTAATAGCAGTGTTTGGTGACCTAGCATCCCAAGTCGGGCCAACCAAACCCCAAATGGGACCTACAAACCGAACTTCATCATTAATTTTGGTACATGGTAACTAGGGAAAGTGCGAAGTGCGGCGTACGGTCAGATATTTTTTAGTCCATTTTCAGATTCTATGTACCTTGAAACGCAAACCACAAAATGTTGAGGGGCGGTTAATTTTTTTTTTCAATGCTCGATTTCAAGGAATATAAACCAAAATGTAAAACGCTGCAAATTATTACACAAAGGTTTATTATTTACCTGTATAGATGCCCCTTCTGTGGTCCATACCTACCCTCGTGCTCCTTCCCTGGAAAGCCCTAAATCGAGTACTGGACCCGGCCCCGGAATTAAAGTTTCCTACAAATTCGCTGGATTCAATAATTCAATCATTAATTATTTGTAGTTATTCATGAAGCATGAGGCAAATAATAAACCGTTGTGTAATAATTTAGCTGCATAGATGCCCCTTCTACTTAGATGGTATAATGAACCGTTGTGTTATAATTTACCGTTGTGCAATAATTTATCGTTGTCTAATAATTTACCCATCAATCCGTTCACCGTTTGTTCAAGTTGCAAAAGTACCTATCAACAAAATCCAAAACAGCCTTCATTTTTCAAATGGAATAATATCGCGGAACAACCAACTCGACTTCACACAGCCATCCGTGATTATAATCAGGTGCTCCCTAGTGATGATATTTGGGCTGAATGTATACAATTTGATTCACCCTCCTGTTGACCAAGTCAGTCCGTGCAAACTTGGGGGCCTTACTGCGATGGAACGGCGGGACGTACAATGCTCCGGGTGGTCTAAAAAAACTCGTAAGTTCAAGAACTATTTAAAACCGTAAAAAGATTCACGTAAAAAAAGGTATAGGCGTTCTGAAATTTTCAACCCCTATTTGAACCCCTTGGAGATGACTGACAGTAACGCCGAGCTTCGAGGACCAACTAGACCCCGAACGAAACCTATAAACCGAATTTCGTCAATTTTTGCTCACGGTAACTAAGAAAAGTGGCCAGTTCGGCGTACGGCGGACAGACAGAAATTTTTTTATTGCATTTTCGGATTCTACATCTCGAAACGTAAGCCATCAAATTTTGAGGGGGCTAAATTTTTTTTTTTTTCATGCTAGATTCCAAAGGTTCATTATTGAAAATGATAAACGAAAATGTTCACCTTATTCAACGTGAACCACTTCATTATAATGTTGAAGAGTTTATGTAAAATTGCAAAATACCAACGCCTAAACATTCTCACGATACTTTGTAAACGAACTGTGTGTAAATGAATGAATTGTGCACGTAAATGGCAAATAAATGATGAAAATTATTCTTATTATTTGAAAAAAAAGGAAGAAATAAAGTCGTTCTAATGGAGACACGAAGAGGAGGACGATATTCCGTCCTGACTGTCGGCCCTCCACGTCATTCAAACCCCGGGCTGAGCGTTTGGGTACGACTTTCCTCGCGATATGAGATAATATACCCGTCTCGAGATGACTGACAACACAAACATGAGACCCGCGGATACTGTTGACAATGACAATTTCGGCGATCTAATTGGGTCGTTTCGACAAACAAAGCTCGTTTCAACGTTGATACGGCCTCTCAAGTCCCGGGCCCTAATCCGGCGACGTCTCCGATTTGAGGAGGCGGCCATTTTGAAAGTTTATGGAGCAGAATAATAAGAATACGTTAATTGGAACGGTTCATTATGAAAGCCACTTCAAAGTGAACTGGATAAATTTCCACCGATCCACGCGTTGACAGTTTTGTATTCTCCGATGATAACTGCATAGGTGAAAGCTGCCTATCAGGACTGCTATTTCTCATTATAATGCTCAGCACAGATATCTAATTTTGGGTTAATAATAATTGTCGTAAGCCTTGGTGTAGGATGGAGGTAGGGTTGGTTTTGGATGAGCGAACGAAGTGCTCCGTAGGAGTCTTTTGCTAACACACCACGGCCATCACCACAGCAGGTGCCAGAGGCAAGGGCGTCCCGCAGTTATCACCACAGCAGGCGCCAGGAAGGAGAAAGCTAGCACCCCGCGGCCATCACCACAGTAGGTGCTAGAGGTAATGGCACCCCGCGGTTATCACCACAGCAAGCGCCGGGAAGAAGGAGGCTAGCACTCTGCGGTCAACACAGCAGACGCCAGGAAGAGGGAGAATACCCCGCAGTTATCAACACAACGAGTATTCTAGAAGGGAGCACCCCACGGTTATCACCACAGCAGGCGCAAGGAAGGGTTGGAGAGAGAGAGAGTGAGTGTGTGCGAGAGGTCGAGAGAGAAGTTTTAAGTTGGTCTGTGGTCCGTAATGAGGAACCGGACCAGCCGAGGGCTTTTTATAAAGGCCCCTTCCACCTCGTCCCTCGTCCAACAACGGCCGTTATGACCACTGAGGGGTGGGCGTTCGATGGAGGACCCTTCTACTTTCCCCGAAGCGTCGCTCAGCTCGTCATTCCCCTCGTTTATTTGGTTAAATCTTTGCCTTATTACATGGGGGTGGTAAATGTAGAATTTTGAGGGATACCATGACAATAATAATTTGTAAAACCACCATCAGCTCCTTCTATTGATCTATTGAATAATGAATAGCTATTAAACGATTTATTATGACCTTTTTTTAATAAATGGTAAGAAATTTTAATTTACTTGTAGGTGTACTGTTAAAGAGAATGCTTTCTTTCTGATTCAAAAGGCAGTTTTATTACCTGCAGTCAAGTTCACCTCGGTGAATGAATTTGGTACCTATAATATTTTAAAATATGTTGCTAATATCATAATAATGAGTAGAATCTACTCGAATAAGCTTACCTACACAAGAGTTTATGGTTATACCGTTACATAAATATTTTTGACGTCGATATATCGGGACATCGTTGGATATACACCCAAAATGTATACCTACGTTGGATATCAAGAGACTTCACGTCGATATCCACCTAAACTGAAGATGATAACAAGTCGTGGCATTCGTCGAATGTTTTATTTCGTCGGGAAAGCGCGACACCCCTTCTGGAATGAAGGGGACGGGGAAAGCCGAGCCGAAAAGGAAGAAGGAAACAACTGAAAAACAAAGAACTGGGGAAACTGTTTGCTGCCACACTTCACCGCACTTTCCGCAAACAGGGAAAGCGCTGGAAGCGTTGAGACGGAGGGCTGCGAGGCAGGTCAGAAAAAACGGTTGGTTTCCTCCGTCCCTTCCACAAGTGTTTCGTTGGGCAACTCGAACGTTTTTCCGTCATTTAAGCGAATCTTCGTTGGAAATACGCTATCGCTACGGGTCCAAAATCTTTGGTTCATAGCTTTTGAAGATTTTTTGACCATTTTCCGTCTCAAAGCGTTCTGATTCTATCCGTGGTTTTTAACCATCTTCACCCAACATCTGGGAAAAGCAAGGGCCAGTGTCATTGAAGTCACATCCAGCGAATCATCCATGTGAGTCCCCTTTAATGTTTTGTTTTCATGTATCTATAGCAAGTCTGGGAAGTGATTGGCGAGTGATGTAGACAGTTCCTTGGGAGATCACAGCGTTTACAGACTGGAAGTCACACTGACTGACCGGAAAGAAATCATAAATCCATAAATCAACCACAAACATAAAGGAATATCTGTTCCAGGAGGTAAAGGAGTTACTGTTCCAGGCAGTAGCCGAGCTAATGGACAGGGTAAGTGCAAGGTCAGTGCTCCAGATGGCCCCTTCTGGACCTCCGCTTTCCAAAATCCTAAGGAACAGTCTAGGACTGCGCACTCAGTGGGACTTGGTTACCTTTGCTAACGAGTGATGTGTGGTTGTTCGGACCCTGTGGAAAGCTCTGCTACATCCTTGGAGATTATAGCGTTTGCAGAAAGCCAGTCACACCGAATGAAAGGGAAGAAATCATAAATCCACAGCAGACAGAAATGAATATCTGTGAAGACGACAGGGTCCGAGTTACTGTTCCAGGCAATCCGAGCTAATGAACAGGGTGAGTGCTCCAGATGGCCCCTTCTGGACCTCCGCTTTCCAAAATCCTAAGGAACAGTCTAGGACTGCGCACTTAGTGGGTCTTGGTTACCTTTGCTAAGAAGCAATGTGTGGTTGTTCAGACCCTGTGGAAAGCACTGCTACATCCTTGGAGATTATAGCACTTGCAGAAAGCTAGTCACACCTAATGAACGGGAAGAAATCATAAATCCACCACAAACAGAAATGAATATCTGTGAAGACGACAGGGACAGAGTTACTGTACCAGGCAACGGCCGAGCTAATGAACAGCTTTCCAATATACTATGGAACAGTCTAGGACTGCGCACTCAGTGGGGCTTGGTTACCTTTGCTAACTAGTGATGTGTGGTTGTTCAGACCCTGTGGAAAGCACTGCTACATCCTTGGAGATTATAGCGTTTGCAGAAAGCCAGTCACACCGAATGAACGGGAAGAAATCATAAATCCACCACAAACAGAAATGAATATCTGCGAAGACAGGGACAGAGTTACTGTACCAGGCAATGGCCGAGCTAATGAACAGCTTTCCAATATCCTATGGAACAGTCTAGGACTGCGCACTCAGTGGGGCTCGGTTACCTTTGCTAACGAGTGATGTGTGGTTGTTCAGACCCTGCGGAAAGCACTGCTACATCCTTGGAGATTATAGCGTTTGCAGAAAGCCAGTCACACCGAATGAACGGGAAGAAATCATAAATCCACCACAAACAGAAATGAATATCTGCGAAGACGACAGGGACAGAGTTACTGTTGCAGGCAATGGCCGAGCTAATGATCAGGGTAAGTGCAAGGTGAGTGCTCCAGGTGGCACTTTCCTCCCCTTCCCGAAATCCTAAGGAACAGTCTAGGACTGCGCACTCAGTGGGGCTTGGATACATTTGCTAACGAGTAATGTGTGGTGGTTGTTCATACCCCGTGGAAAGCTCTGCAAGACCCTTGGAGATTGCGGCCTTTGCAGAAAGCTAGTCACGCAGATTGAACTGAATGAAGTCCTGTGTCACCCCCGTATATTATGTTTACATGTCGTTCCAAAATGTTCGTAATATCAAGGGAAAAGATGCGTTCGAAGATAGGCCATTTTTTTAAATAAGAAAATGTACAACATTTGAAGGTTTTCGTTCAAAAACCGCTAAAAATTGCAAGAAGAATTTGAAATAAAGTAATCATAAACACTATAGAGGTGAAAAAATGTAGCCAAAATGTTTGTAATGGCAAACAAAAGTGGGTCAAATCTGAGTTTTTGGGGGATAAAAAAAAGCTAATGATTTTTTTAAATAGCTAAAAATCGCCAGAAATTACTATTAGATCACGAAAAAAGTTATAGAATTATTGGTATTTCGAAACTCCGATCATACTGTCATCCTGCATGACAGGAACCTTTCCGAAGTTTGACAAGCTGTTTTCACAAACGGGGGCCATTAGCGAATGGAACACACAGGTAAAAAACTTCAACTAGGTACTTATTCAAAGTAGCAGTAATGTGAAGGATAGGCGTATTTATTTGGAGTTAGGTCTCGGCTTTTGGAGTTTTCTGACTGGCTGTGGTTGGAAACTGCTGGAGGGCCGAAGGAAATCAAGTTCCGTTTGAAAGTGGACGACCGCAGGCCATTAACTGATAAGGTCTTCTCGTTCAGCTTCTCGGTATCAGTATCGATGAGCCCTCTGGATCGGTCGAGCAGAGCTGAGTTTGAGAGCAATGGGTGGTTCGTCGACATTATCGTTCTGATCAACCTCCGTTAGGGTTGGACTGGAAATACAGGCAATATCCCTTCTGTCTACATCATTGTTGTCGTCAGCCGCTGGGACAACACACGTCTTGCGATTTACAGAACAACATAATATCAGGTATTGTGAACTAGTTACTAATGTTCGTATTCCGTTCTTCGAATCGATAGCTGCTGTACAGCTGTCAAAAGTCGTATTTCAAAAGAGCAACCAGTTTTGCCAAAGGAAATCAGTACGGGGAATAACGCGTTAACCAGAGTTATTAGGTGTATAGGGTTAAAATGTATTCGGAATCAGCCCGAAATGAAAATTTTTGGTTCCTTAGAATCGTATTGATTCTAACTCTGCAAATTATTACACAATGGTCTATTATTTGCCTGTATAGATGTCCCTTCTGCGTAGATCACTGTTTTATGTCAATACCTACCCTCGTGCTCCCCCCAGGAAAGGCGTAAATCCAGTAGCCAGGAGGCGGCCGGGCAATTAAAGTTTCGTAAATATGTGGTAGGTTCAATAATTCTATCACTAATTATTATTTGTTGTTATTAATGAGCATAACGTTTGTTCAAGTTAGAAAAGTACCTATCAACAAAATCCAAAACACCATCATTCTTCGGATGAAATAGGTAATATCACGGACAACCAACTCGACTTCATGCAGCCGTGAGTGATTGTAACCAGGTGTTTCCTAGCATTGATTTCTGGACTGGATATATATAGTTTCATTCACGATCATGTTGACGAAGCTTTTCTGAGCAGACGAACGACTGGAAAAACGACTTTGAATGCTCCGGGTGGTCTCAAAAAATTCTCGAGTTCGAGATCACACTAACAGCGTAAAAAACTGTACCCTTCGATTGAAAGTTTTCGAGCTAGGGTATTCGGAAAATCTCAACCCCTATTTTTCAGATGACTGACAGTAACGCAGAGTTTTGCGCGCCAGCTAGACCACGAGTGGGACCCAAAAACCAAATCTCATTATGGTATTAAATCTAAAGGGCTATTTCCGTTAGTGTAAGAAGTAATATCATCAGCAGCAAATTTCATTAATTTCCGTTCATGGTAAACTAAGAAAAGTACGAAGTACGGCGTACGGCGGACGGACAGGAATTTGGTTTATTATTTTCAATCAATAATGAACCTTAGGAATCGAGCATTAAAAAATTTAAAAATAATAAAAAATTTAACCCCCGCCCTCAAAATTCGAAGGTTTCCGTTTCAATCTGGAAATGGAAATGGAATACTCGTCATACTTCGCAGGTTTCAAATTGATCTCGAACTTGAATTTTTTGAGACCACCTGGAGCATTGTGTCCAGCCGATCGTTTGCACCGAAAAGCCTTCGTCAACATGATCGTGAATGAAACGGTATAAATGCGGCCCAGATATCACTGCTAGGGAACACCTGCTGTATGAAATCGGGTTCGTTGTTCCGTGATATTATTTCGTTTGAAGAATGATGTTTCTTTTGGATTTTATTGATAGGTACTTTTGTAACTTTCATAGACGTTATGCTTCATGAATAACAACAAATAATTTATTAATAATAGAATTCTTGAGTCCACCGTATATTTATGAAATTAGGTAATTCCCGAGCCGGCTCCAGTACTCGATTTAGGCCTTTCCTGGGCGCGGGGGGGGGGGGGGGGGGGGGGGGGGGGGCACGAGAGTAGGTATTGATCACAGAAAACAGTGATCTACGCAGAAGGGGAATCTATACAGGTAAATAATGAACATAAATATAACTTAAACCACTTGCGTGGAAATAGTCTATTTCCACGTAAACTAACAAACTGTAGACCGGTTTCGGTTGTTACACCATCATCAGTATCGTTCTATTGTGTACTGATGATGGTGTAACAGCCGAAACCGGTCTACAGTTTGTTAGTTTACGTGGAAATATACTATTTCTATTTTTATCCTTTAGTTAAAAAAAAAAAAATAAAATAAAATAAACGTTGTGTAATAATTTTCAGCGTTTTTATTCCATTTTTGGACTCTACGGACATTGAAACGGAAACCATCAAATTTTGAGAGGTTACATTTTTTTCTTGTTCGATTTCAAAGGGTTCATTATTGAAAATAACCAAAAGATTCATCACCGGTATCGATCAGGAATCAAACAATCAGCAATCTAGATTCAACTCCAGCCATCGCAGCGGTGTTTGGCATTGTGGCCCATGCATTACGACGTGGGACCGACGGAAGGGCGTTGTACGTTTGATCGTGAGCCTTCCAGGGTGATTTCTTTTTCACATACCATCAGACCTCCGTTTGTACAAATTGATGGAACCCGCCCGATTTGGGTAAGTAACTCTGCTGTTGACTCACTATTTTCCATCGCCTCATCCCCCTTTTCCCCCCCGGTTGTCATCATACCCGAAGGAATATAAGTACATAACCACCTCATGGAACGGCTCCAAACTACTTCTTGGCTCGCGATAAGGCAATATTCTCGTACAGCGGAGGGAGGACCGGAGCATTTTGTGCCATTCCCCTCGTGGCACAACGTGACATCGCTACCCTCTCCTCTTCCCGGCCTCAGAAATCAATTTTCCCTTCTACTCCGACTGCCATCATTACGTATCGACCTGATCTCACGTATGTAACAACGACTTCCCAGATTCACCTTTGTGTATTTTCGTATCTGAAATAGCCACACACAGCACCTATTCTACGTTGTCCAGATATTCGCAGCCACCAGTCCGCTCTTCTCATCGATTACCAACCAAGTCCGCGCTAGGGTGTTCTTTAGCTGTGCCCCCCAACTTCGGAGCAAAATTACTCCGGTAACATAGAAGGTATTTTCAAGTTTGGTTAGTGATTTGGATTCGTCTGAACCTCCTTTTTCAGTGTATGAATACTATAATTCGATCGAACGGGAGAATCACGGTTTTGTGAGCACTTGAAAAAAGTGGGGGGCACAGCTAAAGAATTTCCCTAGCGAAAAACTTTAGCTGTGCCCCCCACGTCTCTTTACAGGAGAAACTGAACAATAAAAAAACATATAGGTCTCTCGAAGCTGAATTACTCCCATCTGACTGTCAACCACTCCATTAATTTCGTCGATCCCGAAACCTTCGCGCACTCTCAGACAATAGAATCGACATGGCGATCAATGAAACGTAAAATCCACGGAGGCGGTATTACCGATCTCCATTCTCATCTCTGCGAGTTTTTGTGGCGGAGGAACACCCGCATCGTTAAGGAAGATCCCTTCTTGGCCTTCATTAGAGCCACAGCGAACCTCTACAACCCCCTCAGCCGTGGTTAGGTCAAAACGATTATAACAAAGGTCTAAACACTTATTCCTATATGATAGAGACTAGTAAATCACTGTTTTTAACCTATATGTTTTTTTATTGTTCAGTTTCTCCTGTAAAGAGACGTGGGGGGCACAGCTAAAGTTTTTCGCTAGGGAAATTCTTTAGCTGTGCCCCCCACTTTTTTCAAGTGCTCACAAAACCGTAATTCTTCCGTTCAATCGAATTATAGTATTCATACACTGAAAAAGGAGGTTCTGACGAATCCAAATCACTAACCAAACTTGAAAATACCTACTATATTTCCGAAGCCACTAAGCATTGAAAATGGGGGGCACAGCTAAAGAACACCCCCGCGCTACATTTTGACCAAGTAAAAGACCTACTTTGACTGAAATTCTTCATTCCAGGTTCATTTTCAACAAAGAGGGCCAGGAGAGATGGCAGGAACCACAGACAGCTGGCGAGTGGCAGCAGGACCAGGTGAGCGCCACCTGCCTTCGACCAAGTCCTTACTTTGTCCGAAACCAGCATGACACCGTTCACGGCCGAATATAATTAACTTGTAGCGTAAATAGTCAGTCGATTCTGAATAAAGAAGTGCTTAGCACAAGGACAATAATTCATAATGGTTCAAACCACTAGCTAATTATTACAAAAATGCTGCTAATTCTTCCACAGCTTTTCATTATATTTTGCTGTAACACTATTCTGTACACAGAAATGGCTAACTGTACAGAAGAGTGGTGGACAATACAAGACAGTGCAATTAAAAAAACTGCCGTGTTTAATGGCACACAGCTTCCTCGTATCGATCGTATAGATCAATAACACACACAAAACCTTCCACCACCAACCAAGGTGAGAGCGGAATGATGGGAAAGTTGTATGGATAACTGGGTTATCAATGGCGATGGCGATTGTTATGCAATTTTTTTTCATCATTTCTGATAGAAAAACCCCAACTACCCACAAAATTTGAGCGAACTGGCGGCGCCTTTGGCTCGTGTCGGGAGCGAATTGCTACCCATCGCATTTTGTGGCGCATGCGCTGTGGCCATACCGATGATCCGATCATTCTGAAATTCATAAGTGACCATATGGGAGCTACAACCCAACCACCAACCGAATTTGAGCAATACGGGCCATTGATTCGTGATCGAGTGCCACAAGTTTTGCGTTTACAAATACAAAGTGGCCCTACTAATCATCCGAGCGTTCTGAAATTCATAGGGGACCATTTAAGGCCAAACCTGCACGATTCCTAAAAATTTCAGCAAAATCGAATTTGAACTGAGGATTCTTAGTGTTTCAAGAATTTGCGGACACGCAAACGAACCAAATTTGTTCAGAAAGCTCTAAAAAGTAAAACGCGAGTGGAAATTTTGATTTTGGAGGCAGAAATTTCTTCTCAAAAATGAAAAAAAAGCTTATCGCTACGTTGTAGACTCGGCAGCAATACGAATAAGTTTACATGTAACTGTACTGTATAATTTGTGACTGAATGTAGAGGGTAGTCAGGAACTAGCTCACTAGGTTCATGCATTTTCCAGGCCAGTCTTGCGGTTACTCGATTTTCCTTGTACGACCAACATCGTCGATATGTATCGATACCTACCAATACAAAATACAAATACAAAATACCGTATTTCACAAAATCACGATGATCACCGTTTGATGTACCTGCTTCATGTACCTTTTACCTTGTACTTCACTAATTTACCTCATTAACATCATGGATTGACTAAGAGGACTTTTTTTTCTTTTACAATATTATTACAGATCAAAACAAACTGACTGACGCCTTGCGTTCCGTTTTTATCCCAACGAAGGAATTCCATAAGCTTCAGTCTGCACTAGGATGAAATTCTGGTTCCTCTGATATTCCAGTTTCCTTCTCACCAACATAAAACGCCAGAGTCGTAAAACTGAAGAATCCCGAGCACCTGCTGTCGCTCCTGCATCAATCTTACACTTGCGAACGGAATAAATTAAATGATATCACGCAGAAAGTTATAAAGGATATGGGTTAGGTATATGGTACAATATCAACTACAAAAAATACCATGGAAATACATTTCAGCGAATTTAGAAAACGAACAATTTAGTTTATTGAGTTTGCTACTAATTTATTCATTATTCTCACACTTTATGAGTACCTACCTAGTTTTGGGAAAATGTCTAAAATGTAAAAATTGAGAAAGTAATGACCAACAGGTACCTACTTAGTAGCAAGAAGGTACAGAGAACCCCCTAAAATTTGTTATTTTTCAGTAAAAAAAAAACCGGAAAAAAGGAAAAAAGTTAAAAAAAGGTTTAAAAAAAGCTGCATAAACCTTTAAAAAACTGGACAAACTTAATTTATTCAAAGCCGATATAACAAAATGTTTGAAGTCGGCGCCAAATTTCAACCAAAATGTTTAAAACCAAGGGGTACAATATGAAGGCTGCGTGGGGTTCTTAGTTAAAATTTGGCGCCGAGTTCAAAAATTTTGTTGTATCTGCTTTTAATTACGTTTGCTAGGCATACAAATTATTCTTTACTTTTTAGTTTTAAGCTTTGTTGAAGTCAGTTTTTTTCTGTTACACAATTTTTTAATTTGATTTTTTAATTTAAAAAAAAATGCGATCCATAGATTCTATGCCAATGCCAGTAGTTTCTTACTAGCTCAGTGATACCTGACGCCATCAAGTACTGATACCACACTGAGTACTGATACTGGGGCATCCACAGTCATTGACTGGCTGTTTCCTGTTGTCATACGTGCGATGTCTGTCAAAGCACTAGAAATCGAAGAGTATAACTGGCCTAGCACCGGTTTTCTTCCCTTAAAAAAACAGTATGCGACCACAAGGGGATGATTCTATTTCATCTGACAAAAGATTCATCGAAATCGGTCCAGCAGTTTCGGAATAATCGCTGGACAAAAATTAAAAAAATTAAATTAAATTTAAAAACAGAGAAACAGATCGAATTGAGAACCTCCTCCTTTTTCTAAAGTCTGTTAAAAATTGAAGCGGATCACGCGAGCATGACTTTTAAATGCAACTATTGAGTTTCCGAAGTTTTCTAGAATAGAAGGTTTTAAAGGAAGAAGTATGTTCAAATAATTATTATATAATTATATAAGTTCATACATTAACACGAAAATTTTGAGCATGAAACTGATTGAATTTTTGTTCGTCGAAAATTGTATAAAAACGTGATAATATTAAGCTGAGGGTGTTTCATAAGAGGAACGTGCATATTTATTTGTTCGAAAACACTGTCTGTCTCTTGAACAGCCTTGGTTTTTGTCATTGGACGTCAGAACGTACTTATAGCAGACTCAAAATCTTGCATTTATTCAGCGTTGCGAATGACCCGAATGCGGCACTTGCAAATTTCACCTCGGAGAACCTCAGGCTACCGGTAACGCCCAGCAGCGATTAAAATTTCAAATGCGGATTCGAGATCGAACGCAGTTTCACCGCCTTTGGGCTTCACTCCATACGATATTGCACAAATCGTTGGTCACCGCGATACCCGGCAAGGATAAGGCCTGGTGATGACGTGAGACATTCGTGAAGATCTGCAATGGAACATGCGATCGGATGGAATACCAGGGGGCAGTTGAGATGTGAGGTCGGGAAGAAGCACGACATTTAGCAGTTGGTAATTGTAGATTACGTGTGGAAATGCAGAAATTACCACTTCAAAGCAAAACCAAGAGGATCGATTCATGGAGGATCGATTAATGGAGGATGGATTCTCAGAGTGGTCGATTCATGGTCGATCGATACTCGTTGACTTGGAGAGAATGCAGTTACGTACTATTCAACAATGTTTAACACACCCAGTAAAAACGCGACATCTTAATTGAAGAAGACGAATCTTCAAAAGATGCTCCGCCATAATCTTGACTGTTTGGAGTAATAAGTTGGAATCAAGTTACTGTCATATCTATGGCTCTGTTTTCAATAATCCTCACTGTGACAACTAACTGTACATAAAGTTTGTAATTAAATGAATTGAAATTTATTGATTTCTAAACATTATTTATTGGTTCACAGATTACTATCTCCACGGATATCGAACTATCTGCAGGTCGCATGCCAAATGGAAGAATCGAACGATAGGTCCTCAAACTCCGAGGTTTCAAAAGAATCCGCAATAATTCCTCAATGATTTGATGATCTGAGTTAATGAATTTGTTCTGCTGAGGAAGTGTTCCACGGAGAAACCGGCGTGGTTTTTCTGTTCGGGCTGGAATGGTCACGCTATTCGATAATCTGCAGGTTATTTCCACTCTTGTAACATTCGAATTATTACGAATTAGATATTAGGTTCTCGAATACAGATATTTCCAAAGAAAACGCGTTTGCACTGACTTGAAGACTGGAATTTCGTCCTATTCTGACCGGACTCTATGGAAGAATCAACGTTTCCATTGATACATGGATGACCTAGGGTCGGAATGGTGTTGTTAAAGTGGACCACTTGCGAGCAAATTTCTACCTACCCACACGATACCGACAACTTTGACTTGTTCTGGTACGTGGTAGGGCAGAGTGATCGCATAAACTTCCAGTAGAAGTATTTAATTGAATATTTCATTGAATTGGTTCTGATTTTCTGCGGACAAGCCCACCGATCACATGAATTTCATCTAGTTTTAATTGACCACAGTATTCATAAGCAATACGAGTTTTAACAAAAAAACAAAGTGTGCTCATTCGCAATCAAAAGCACCAAGTTGACTGGATTAAAATGGGCCATCTTTGGACTCCCCCATCCCCCATCCACCACTACGCCCACAAAATCATCTTGACAAAAAACGGCTCAATATCAAGTGTAATAATTCAAAAACGGCGAAAAACGCACAATTCAAAAATTTGCTCATTTAAGCAGCACTACCTACCATAAATTCTGCTATCGACGGATTTTGTGGAGAAAGAAAAATCTGGAACGCGTTGTTTGTACTATGCCTACAACAAAAGTGGCACTTAATGACGAACATAAAAGGTAAGGTATATTATGCATTTTTACGAGCACCATCACACATCATGTTTGTTCAGAATCAATCAGTTTCCTCCGACTATAACAAGAAAGATTTCTAAATTGTAGTGGTTCTTAGGAGGGGATCTCTGACACTTAATGGCCACCTTCAAAGGTGTTCCCGAAAGGAAACATTTAAAATGTGATTTAAAAAACCGTACAGCGTTATCATTTAAACGTGCGCACCGACATCAAAGTACCTACTAGCTGAGAATACCTGATTAGATAACATCTTTCCCCTCAAGTGTAGCGTTTAAATGGGGAAGAATATTACAGTGAAAGACAGTCAGATTTCCGAGGTGGATTCGTTCAACATATCAGCAGCCTACAGTCATAGCAGGTACGTGGAATCCTCCTATAAAAACGTCGCGAATTCTGCCACAACAGCTTATAATTTTCTGTATCATCAACCCTTCTAGCTAAACAATTTTTTCTAAACGCTATACCTTTGAAATGCCCTTCGCTGCAATAAAAGACGGACACTTATGAGCTGAAATATTGGGGAAAAGTATTGGGTATTCTCATGAAATTCATCAAAATCCTATGTAAGCAACGCCTGCACTTGTGCATTTCCTTGACAAAAACTGTAAATTGTACTCCGAAGAAGAGGGTGGTTGGGGATTAGCTCACGTTTGAGTTTCATGAAGTAAATGCGATTAACTGGTCAACATTTCCAAAAATCATCAAAAATCGCAATGAAATCACCAAAAAGAGTGGTACCTACTTGGAAATTTTGCTCATATGGTCATGCTGCATGACTGGAAATTTATTTATTTTTTAAATTTGATTTTCGGATTCTACTTGTTTTGAAAGATAAACTAGGTAACAAATTTCGAAGGAGTTGAAAATGCAGGGTGGTACTTGGAAATTTTGCTCATATGGTCATGCTGCATGACTGGAAAATTTTGTTTTTTAAATTTGATTTTAGGATTCTACTTGTTTTGAAAGATAAACTAACAAATTTCGAAGGAGTTGAAAATGCTTTCTTGTTCGATTTAGATTTTGTTTGATTTAGATACTTATCACGTTTTTGCAATTTAAAATCATAATTACGTATATCTGTAATATCAACAGGTTACAGGACTATCCGCAAGTTGCCCTATTTTGTCGTTGCCCGTAAGATTAATTGTTGTTATTACTTATTATTTTGTCGCCCATATTAATTTCTTGTATTCTGGCGGGTTTGTTCCAGCTGCCATGTGGACCACTGTTTTTATTATAGCACTGGTGGGCGCAGTTCAGTGCATCTGCCCCTGGAAGAGGTGTGATGTTGATGCAGACTATTCAATAGAAGAAGCACTTCTCCACGCCAAGGACAAAAATGATGTGCTCACTGAACAGCCAGGATTCGTCAAGGAATTGCCAGGATTTCACTTCCTTTACTTCTGGTGGTTCCCGTTACGCGTCGAGATGAACGTAACGAAGGGATATCTAGCCAACCTGGGAGATTTGTCTAGAAATTATTGGGCTACGTCTCTGTGCTCCACGGAGTCTGAAAATGCCGTTATAAACACTCTAGAAGGGACACTATCCTACGATGATCTAACTGAGAGTTATGAACCCATAACCATCACATTCCCCAATTGGTCAACGTATAGTGAATACGGCAAGGGCCACTACAGATTCGCATTCAGTTATGTAATCGAGTACAATTCCACCTTCTGCAACCTCACACACATTCAGTGGAATCAATCTGAAGGGAGCTACGTCACGTCTTTTAACTGGTGGTTCCCTCGACTTTTCAAGTTTGACATCCCTGAAGAGAAAATCCAGCACCTCAAAGAACAGATACAGTTGTACTTCGAAAAATATGTCGTCACAGCGTGGTACAATAAATATCGAAACGACGGTTAAACCATGAATTGATCATAAAATTATACGTAAATTCTGCAGATTTGACGGCTACTTGCAAGCCTCCAGTAACAGTGGGCTCATTGAAATGGAAATGAGCTAATAAATTTTGCCCAGTGCACTTCTGTTGTTTTATTTAAAAAATCTATGAAGGATTCACCCTGATTCTTAAAGTGATCCCATCTCCATCGCGCTCAATTAGTGCCTTTCCCCCACAGTCAAACAACGCTTATGAACCAGCAGTTCTTTAATAATCCTGCGACAATTTCTTTGCCTTCATTTCCGTCCGGATCCAGAGCTGAGTGCTACTATTCAGCTAAAACTACTTAATGGAACAGACAGGGTTTGAAATCGGAATTATGCACCAGATTAGCCCTACTCGATTTTAAAAATTGTTTCTGCACAGTAAACCCGTAACGTCTTCCTCAAACTTCACTCTTCGATTTTGAAAACAAAGATCTTAACATCAAATCCTATCTTTCTAATAGAACACAAATTATCTCTTGTAATGCAAAAATGTGATACAAATGTGAAAATGTAATGCAAATATTCTTTTCTTCTCTCTTTAAAATTATTCATTTTTCAATCAACTATGAGCCAAAATTTTTGGAAACCATCAGAAATAGCTATTTCAACTATTTCTCATGAAAGAAACAATAAATGAACAGCCAAAATTTCTGTAGGTATGTCCAATATAATGATAAACCCATATGGCAAGGACTTTGCAGCGCTTTTCGTGCATTAGAGAAAATAAAAAACTTTTCAATAACTCCGTTTCTCTTTGAAATGGGTTTCCACGATTTCCTCGCGAGTGATTTAGTTTGCCATCTATACAGGTAAATTAAAAAGTTGTGTAATAATTTACAGCGTTTTTAATTTTCTCCAAATAACAGTACCTACGTAACCGTGTGGGGGCCCCCGAGTTGTTGTTGTTTATTATTATTTATTTTATACGGGCAAGCCCAATACAATACTATACAATACAATAAGAAGAAAAAGTTGCAAACTTGGAAAGAAACAAAATGAAATGAAAGAATGTTGAAGAATGATGAGTTGGTTCCACATTCGTGTTTGTCGAGTCCAGTGGTACTTACCTGTGAATAAAACTTACTAAGCGCAGTTTCCAAATCCGTTCGTCCTACCGGTTTACGTAATACTGCTGTAGTCACCACAAACTAAATAAAAATGAAACCTAAAAGGGCTAGAAACCTTTGAAACGCGTAGAAAAAAGATACTGTGAAGCCATCTTTGGAAACTGCTTAGGGGCTCGGGTTCGAATCCACGTTACGTAATTTTTTTTTTTTTTTTGGCTTCTAATCATGAACTGCAGAGTAGGAGGACGATGAGCTCAAACCATGAGAACTACACTTCGGCCAACAAATCGAACATTTACGATACAAATGCTGTACAAAAAGACGGTTTCAAAAACAACCAACACACACAGTGTCTGCGTTATGTTAATTGAGTAATTATGGGTAAATGCGTAATTATGAGTAATGGGTTAGGAAATGTTTCACACTCCAAGTTCGACTGAAATAGAACATACCTACGTGAATAATAAATTATTCCATCACTTTGTCCCACATCCTCGAATATTTCAAGTAACCCATCATAACCAATCAAGGAACTTGATATTCAATTCATAATTCGATCGAAAGAACGGGGGGGAAAAAGTAAGAACAAATTTATTCAGTCAGACGATATTTCTCCGACCGTTTACCTTTTAAAAATGGATTCGGATTCGTTCCAATAATTGAGAGACTTATTTGATTGGTGGATCTGTTTGATGAAATGTTTGTTCTTCAATCCTCGCCATTACGTACATTTTCTTGGCCGAATAAATCTTACTGAAGAACGAAATCTGGAAACTCACCGAGTGAATTTATCACAGTTCATCACAACTTGAGCTATCATCGTATTTTCTATCGTTATTTCTACGATCAGATCATATATTATTATTTTTATGCTGCATTTTGGGTGCCAAAAGTTCCAGTCATGCAGCATGACCAAATGAGCAATTTTTCAAGATAGTAACTACCCTTCTGTACCATTTCTGGAACCGGCCCGGGAATTACAGTTTCATAAAAATGTGCAGAATTCACTACAATTATTAATTATTTGTTGTTATTCAAAGCATAACGTTTGTTCATATTACGAAAATACCTACCAACAAAATCCAAAACAGCTTTCTTCTACTACATTCTTCTACTACTAATTCGAATTCATACAGCCATCCGTGATTATAATCAGGTGTTCCCTAGCAGTTATATCTGGGCATGATTTATACCGTTTCATTCACGATCATGTTGACGAAGTTTTTCGGTGCAAACAAACGGCAGGACGAACAATGCTCCGGGCGGTCTCAAAAAATTCTAGTTCGAGGTTAACTTAAAAACTTAAACAAACCTAGGTTAGGTACTAGGTAGTATCTACCACTTACTTTTCATTAGGCACTTTGAAGAAGTATACTTTTTCATTACAATACAATGTTTACGTATTCGCTTTTTAAAATAAAACGCTGCAAATTCCTGCACAGCGGTTTATTATTTTGTATAGAATACCCTTCTGTTACAGCTCACAGCTCTATGTATAGATAACCCGTCTATATAATATGATATGTACTATTCTATACATATTATGTAGATCGCAGACCCTCCTTAGGTTGGTACCTAACCCCGTACTCGTTACTAGGTACCTACCTAAATCACGAGTTAAATGTTGCTAAAATAATTCTGCCGATGACAAACAGTACCTAACAAAAAGAAACACACATAATGAAGTTCTGAAAAGAAATTGTTGATGAGGAGTGAAAAAAGTTGCAAAAGTACCTACCAACAACCTCCAGCCCCTTCTACGTAGATGGTATAATTTACCGTTGTGTAATAATTTACCGTTGAGTAATGATTTACCGTAGTAATAATTTACCCATCAATAATACTTCAACGTTTGTTCAAGTTTCACTACCTACCAACAAACTCCAATAGAGCCATCATTTTTCAAATTAAATAATATCACAGAACAACCAACTCGACTTCATACTCCGCCAATATAATCAGGTGATCCCTACCAATGATTGGCCGTATTCACAAATTCCTATTGTGCGCGCGTCTCTGGTTACGAGATTTGGTTTGGATTGTATACAATTTCATTCACACTGGAGTCGAAAATGCCTGTCGGTGCAAACTTCGGGGCCTTACTGTGAACGAACGGCTGGACGTACGATGCTCCGGATGGTCTTAAAAAACTCGCAAGTTCAAGAACTATTTAAAACCGTAAAAATATTTACGTAAAAAAATGGTATAGGCGTTTTGAAAATTTCAACCCCTATTTTGAACCCCTTAGAGATGACTCACAGTAACGTCGAGCTTCGAGGACCAACTAGACGCCGAACGGAACCTATAACCCGAATTTCATCAATTTTTTTTCATGGTAACTAAGAAAAGTGGCCCGTACGGCGTACGGCGTACGGCGTACGGCGGACAGACAGAAATATTTTTATTGCAGTTTTGGATTCTACATATCTTGAAACGTAAACCATCAAATTTTGAGGGGGGGTAAGAATTTTTTTTTTTCATGCTCGATTCCAATGGTTCATTATTGAAAATAATAAACCAAAAACGCTGCAAATCCCTGCACAACGGTTTATTATTTTGTATAGAATATCCTCCTGTTACAGATCACAGCTCTATATATAGATAACCCTTCTATATAATATGATATGTACTATTCTATTATATACATATTATGTAGATCGCAGACCCTCCGTAGGTTAGTACCTAACCCCGTACTCGTTACTAGGTACCTACCTAAATCACGAGTTATGTTGCTAAAATAATTCTGCCGATGACAAACAGTACCTAACAAAAAGAAACACACATAATGAAGTTCTGAAAAGAAATTGTTGTTGAGGAGTGAAAAAAGTTGCAAAAGTACCTACCAACAAACTCCAGCCCCTTCTACGTAGATGGTATAATGAACCGTTGTGTAATAATTTACCGTTGAGTAATGATTTACCGTAGTAATAATTTACCCATCAATAATACTTCAACGTTTGTTCAAGTTTCACTAACTACCAACAAACTCCAAAAGAGCCATCATTTTTCAAATGAAATAATATCACAGAACAACCAACTCGACTTCATACTCCGCCAATATAATCAGGTGATTCCTACCAATGATTTTATCTCCGCCAAATTTCCTATTGTGGGCGCGTCTCTGGTTACGAGATTTGGTTTGAATTGTATACAATTTCATTCACACTGGAGTCGAAAATGCCTGTCGGTGCAAACTTCGGGGCCTTCTGTGAACGAACGGCTGGACGTACGATGCTCCGGATGGTCTTAAAAAACTCGCAAGTTCAAGAACTATTTAAAACCGTAAAAATATTTACGTAAAAAAATGGTATAGGCGTTTTGAAAATTTCAACCCCTATTTTGAACCCCTTAGAGATGACTCACAGTAACGTCGAGCTTCGAGGACCAACTAGACGCCGAACGGAACCTATAACCCGAATTTCATCAATTTTTTTCATGGTAACTAAGAAAAGTGGCCCGTACGGCGTACGGCGGACAGACAGAAATATTTTTATTGCAGTTTTGGATTCTACATACGATACGGTAAGAATTTTTTTTTTTCATGCTCGATTCCAATGGTTCATTATTGAAAATAATAAACCAAAATAAAACAATATGGTTCAAACGTGTTTATTTACGTCAATCCCGTTAAATGACCGGTTTATTCCTTCATAATGGCCCATAATATTAAATAACAGCGTAAAAACGTTACGCTATTACAAAAATGGTCCTGAAATAACACAGTTGTTCCGAGCTACCAACTGGGCATTCGGCAACCAGGAGAAACCCAGTCCAGAATAAAAGTTGCATTTTTGAGTCCCTGCTTCAAACATTTTCATATTTTATTACCTATTAGTTCCGCTTTGCTGCGTGAATAGCTAGGAATATTCAAAACTCGGCAAAAAATTCCAGGTAAATGTATAACAGGTTTTTCTCTTTTTCCCCACAACTTTGGTTTTCTGGACACGTCGGGTTTCTCGTACAATACTCCAGATAATAAACAAGCCGTCAGAACGTACCAAAATTCATTTCTTCAGAACCAAAAATCGTCCAAAACCGTCATCGGATACCTAACACAACTTGTTAGAACCCAGTTAGTATTTAGATAATATTAGGAAAGCTTAAACGTTTAGAAACACCAACAAGATCACAATCACACCGTTGAGCACCTGTTTTAGTATTCCATATACTTACCTATTTACTTGAACATGTATGTACCTGCTAGTGGTCTTAATAAATGGTATACGGCGCATCAAATAGGCAAGACCCGTAACTCTTGTAGGCGTCGCGGGTAAGGAGCGCCGTTCACACAATGGGTTTTGGGAGGCAAATGTTTCACCCAGCTGATTTGAAAGTCCAATATTTTGATATTTTTCATCACGCATGTAGATAGACATCTTCAGTAAGTTAGTCTTCTGCACATGCGCTAATGATCAATGAGCTTATTTGTTTCTGGATTTTCTTTTGGGTAAGACCTCAATGCAAATATTGATGCAAGAAATCAACCACAATAATATAACTTGTAGAATATGTCTGAAAACAATAAGTTGCTGCATGTTTATTTGACGATTTTCAGGAGTAGAACGAAGCATACTGAACATTTCTCCGAGGCCTGGGAGGGCATCATCTGTAGTTTGTAGGTACATAAGTAGTAGCCCTTGTGCACTCGACAGGGACCGTGTTTTGCTTCCATTGAGAAGTGATAGCCTCTTTCCTTACACCGAGGAGGAATATAAAGCCCACTCGAGGTCGAGAGCTTTACCAGGCTGCCCTACTCAACCACTTCTACAAAACACCTTTCGAAACGAGGCAACGAGAAAAACCACATACTGTCCACCAATTTAAAAGTAGGAGAGCTGTTAGATTCGGACAGCCTTGATCTTGTGTTGGCAGAAGGCAGGTCCATCCTGGTATTCAGTCGATTCTGTCGAAAGTGTGCTACGTACTCAGCAGTGACAAAGGAGGATAGTGGACAAATTAGCCATCAGTTTGCCTTGAAAAGGTAATTCAACATGAAATACGCAGGTGTCGAATATACGAGAATATCATCACTATACCTTATCATGCTCTTACAGGAATCACCATAGAGATATATAACGCCCCTTACAGGGAGGGGGTTAAGAGATTCGGGTGGTGGGTTGAGGAGGTAAATTTCTACTCCCTTGTTGTACCACCTACAACAACAATGTTGCATACCTGCTATACAACATACAATTATTTAAGAAACGATATTATTGAAGGAATTCGCACGTTACCTAGTTATTTTTGATCACTGAGGAATTTTCTGTAAGAAAAGTCGATCAACAAAAATTTAATACATTTTTGGTGCACATCGATTTATTACCTATGATCCTACTAAAGGATTTAAAAGAAGGCGCGTTTCGTCACCTATTGAAGTTGTTGCTCATCAGCTCAACATTTTAAAGAAATGCATGTAGGAAAGAAAGAATAACGAAAGCCATACTGCTGTTTTCCACCTTATTCAAGTTCAAAAATAGCAGTTTTGACTAGTTTAATGGGTCCAATTCCATCTGCCTAATAATTTCACCGTAATGTATAAATTGGATCATGTACCTGCCTCAAAGCTCTTACAAATTACTGGCTATTCCTTACCAAGCACTCATGTCCAACTATGAGCTTAGAGAATACACGTCATGGTCGAGGAAGTATGGATCAGTTGCATACTGAAAGCCGGGTCGCCCTGGTTCATTCCAAGATGCGGTTAACATCTATAATAGCCGGGCTGTAAGATCGGTATAATTTCCCCATTTGAGTTTTAAGGTAGAGAAGGGTCCACTGGCCACTGAGGACCTTCCCTTCTCATAATGGCACCTTTGAATTATTCATAGAGAAACCGTGTACCTTATCAACCTACTGCGCTTTTCCGCTTTCGGATATCTCGTCGTCGCGTTACCTACGCCAGTACGAGCCCTCTCTACACGAAACCCTGAAACATCAAGGTTGGAGTTTGGAAAACCGTAAGATTTGGAAAATACGATACATAATAGAGACAGTTTGGAGGGTTACATGCCTCCAGTGATACGAGTATATGATTAACTATTGAGTGGATTAGATGTAAAACATCAAGAAACATCAAGAAACATTGTCAAGAACATCAAGGTCATCAAACAACATCAACAACATCAAGAAACCTTGTCAAGAACATCAAGATCATCAAACAACATCAACAACATCAAGAAACATTGTCAAGAACATGAAGATCATCAAACAACATCAAGAAACATTGTCAAGAACATCAAACAACATCAAAAAACATCAAGAACTTTGGAAGGCTTTGGAAAATACGATACATAATAGAGAAAGTTTGGAAGGTTACGTGCCTCCAATGATACGAGTATATATGATTAAGTTTAGTATTGAGTGGATTAGGTGTAAACATCAAGAACACATCAAGAAACATTGTCAAGAACATCAAGATCATCAAAAAACATCAAGAACATCAATAACACCAAGAAACATTGTCAAGAACATCAAACAACATCAAGAACCATAAGCTTTGGAAAATACGATACGTAATAGAGAAATTTTGGAGGGTTACGTGCCTCCAATGATACGAGTATTTATGATTAACTATTGATTGGATTAGATGTAAAACATCAAGAACATTTTTAAGAACATCGAGAACATCAACAACATCATGTTCACATCAAGAACACCAAGAAACATCAAGAACCATAAGCTTTGGAAAATACGATACATAATAGAGAAAGTTTGGAGGGTTACGTGCCTCCAATGATACGAGTATATGATTAGCTATTGAGTGGATTAGATGTAAAACATCAAGAACATCAAGAACATTTTCAAGAACATCAAGAACACATCAAGAACATCAAGAAACATTTTCAAGGTGTAAAACATCAAGAACTGGATTGGGAATCTAAAGCAAGTCCTTGAGGGTTTCATTTGGAGAATTCCAGTTCAGTACATCATCCCACATTTCATTCATGATCACACAACGAAAATTCCTTCTTTCGTGGATCACCACTAGACCATATAATAAATTAATGTACTGCTGTGCTACGGTTCGTACCTAATTTGGATTGATGACTTTGATATTCAATAATATTGGCAGAGTCAGGAAGGGGTCTACTAGTTTAGTTAGCTCGAACCAATTAACCTAGACTCTTTAGAATGAGAATGCTGAACAACACACCTATTCAAGCAAAAATTGTACTCGAAGGACCATAATAGAAGATAATAAGGTTATGAAATTACAAGTCATAAAGGTAATTACCTGGAGAACGAGGTTGTAATGATACAGAGAATTTTGGTAATTGTGGTAGGTACACTGTAGAGGAGACCGATCGGTTCCGGAGCTGTGGTTCTTGATGGCGGTTACTCACTGGAGCCACTCCCTGGTTTCTGGTGGTTCCTGAGGTGGCGATGAGGGTACGTACCGGACTCATCCACTCGTGAAAATCCAAATTGCAGTGGTGAGGGCTTGAGTGACCAAGTGCGAGTACTCAGGTTCAGGGCACTCGATGGTTAAGTCAGCAAAAACGCCGGCCGGCAACACAGACAACACTCCAACAGTATACACTGCCTTCTCGTTGAGCTGATTAGGAATCTGAATAGGGTAGTTTGAATTTGAGGGGGGGGGGGGGGGGTTTCTGGGACACATTTTTTCGGGGTTAGTAAAAAACAAGATGGCTCCAAGCCGTTGTGCCAGTTGAGCCCTTCTTCCTCTTCGAATATAGCCTCACTTGACTGCACGGCGACCACGACGGGCATCAGCAATGTCCTGATACAGCTCGCTGCTTATAAGTAACATGTTGAACAAAATTTACGTAATAACAAATAAGTACCTACGTTTAGGTTTTGTGAGTACGAGCGGAAACAATGATAACGGCGTAACCAAATATATTGAAAAAAAAAATAGTATTCTCGTGAGTAGGTTTTATCTATCTATAAGTAAGTATACCTATGTATTAACCATTTTATGAATTGGTATTCTATGGGTGTACAACTTACATTATTTAATTCATATTTGACGTTTTCGACTTTGTTATCACGTTCAGTTGTGTTCTTTATGATATCTTTGAGAGATATAATGTTACTACCAAGGGGAGATATTAACAGTACCCAGCGGTTCAGCAATTGATTATTTACACGCAAAATGCACGTGTCCAAAACTACCCCATGGTATCTCCTATGAATAAATCAAAGACTCCCCCGAGTGCCGGAACGAGGCCTTTTCCGTGGGGAAACAATGCGAAAGGCAACAAAACGGGAGTAGCGGCCGGTTGGGCCTAAACAAAGGTTTTCATTAGCTCCCGTTCAGGTAACAATCTTCCCGCGATTCTCCTGAGTTCGGCTACGCCAGGGTGGGAACCTAAAAACAAGGAGGCGAAGAAGAGGGTTGCGAGGGATCCATTATTTATGAAGGAGGAGACAGAAGACGAAGAAGAAGAAGAAGAAGGGAAGAGGAATAGCTCACTAACACATCCACACGTTTTACACGTGAGCTAACCACACTACATAACCTTACATAGCGGTGCAGATGGAACCGAGGGTTTTCTGAAGAGGGAGAATTTTACACGGGTAGAATTCTTATGCCCCCCCCCCCCCCCTTCTCAATATTGACCGTCATTGTATTGATTTACATAATAACAACCCTTGCAGGGGTTAAATACTGTGAGGCGACGGTAAGGAACTGAGAGGGATGAAGCGTTTCTTGTTGTGTAACTACTGACTTCTTTGTTAGTTTTAAAAGAGCACAATCAAGAATGTAGAGCGATGGTTAGCGTTAGTCTTTTTAATTTCCTGAACTCCTCTCTGCACTGATCTCTGGCGTTTAGGTGGGCAAGGATCCTGGATAGCTCGTTTTGTGTTGAGAACGATCTTCATTTCAGAGGAGTTACCGCAGACAATAAGTCCATAACTTAGAACGGACTGAAACTTGGCGTTTTGGACCGACCTCAAGCTAAAGTCGTTCAGAAAACCCCGTAGGCGTCTTAGGCAGGCAGTTGTGTCCTTCAGTAGTTTCGGGGGTTCTGACTGAACCACACCAAACGCGCCTGGCTACACAGGAAAATCCATAGCAACCCGCGAACTGCAATGACATTTGGGTCAGGTGTATTTATATACCAGACAATGGGTCAGATTGCGAACTCGACGGTGGGTGCACGGCCGGGTTCTTCTTCTTTGTAGCATGCATGGATGGATGGATGCTACATGCGTTATCATGATGCAACGTCTTGTCTCGCCAGTTCAGTCTTCAGTGTTCCTTCAGTAGATGAGGATGATTTACGAGTATTATGAGTAGAGTAGGGTGTAGTTACCATGTCGAGTTACAGAAATTAACAGTCGAGTCAACCAAGTTATATATATACACACACACACATATTATATATATATAACTAGCTGACATAGGAAGATAACAAATTTAGCAATATACACTTCTATCTCAGATTCAAGGAGAATAATAAGTTATGATGATCCACAATCTCAAGAGTACATAGGTTATCCGTGTATCGAACACAAAAGAATAAATACTACCGACTAAGATAATTCAAATAGCTTGGTTGACTCGACTGTTAATTTCTGTAACTCGACATGGATTCAAGGAGAATAATAACTTATGATGATCCACAATCTCAAGAGTACATAGGACACATGTCATATAGTACATAATGATGCTAGCATATTGGAAATCTAGCTTCAAGTTTTGAATAAATCACAGTTTTGGTTTATTATTTTCAATAATGAACCTTTGGAATCGAGCATGAAAAAAAATTTTAACCCCCCCTCAAAATTTTATGGTTTACGTTTCAAGGTATGTACTGTAGAATCCGAAAATGCAATAAAAAAGTGTCTGCCTGTCCGCCGTATTTCGCACTTTTCTTGATAGTTACCATGAACAAAAATTAATGAAATTTGGTTTGTAGGTCCCGTTTGGGGTCTAGTTGGTCCTCGAAGCTCGGCGTGTCAGTCAGAGGGGGTGAAAAATAGGGGCTGAAATTTTCAGAACGCCGTAGCTCGAAAACTTTCAATAGATGGGTATGGTTTTTCAAATTTTTAAATTGACCTTGAACTTTGAATCGTGAATTTTTTGAGACCATCCGGAGCATTGTAAGACCAGCCGTTCGTTTGTACCGAAAAGCTTCGTCAACATGATCGTGAATCAAACGGTATATATCCGGCACAGATATCATCGCTAGGGAGCACCTGTTTTCAATCACGGATGGCTGTATGAAGTTGAGTAGGTTGTTGTGTGATATTATTTCGTTTGAAAAACGCTGCAAAGTCCTTGTCACATGGGTTTATTATTCTATTGGAGTTCTAGAGATTTTTGTTGGCTGTTAAATGTATTTTTTCTTTCATGTGGAATGATTGAAATAGCTATTTCTGATGATTTCCACCAATTTTGGCCCCCAAAACATGAAATAGGTACGCTTTTTTCTTCTTTTTTTTTAAGATCATCTTTGATCATTGGTAGTGGCATTTAATGGTCTTGATTCACCTGTTTACACTTTTTCCAATGTTATTGTACACATTGATGGTGATTTCAGACAGTTTTCCAGGTTTTTGACTCATAAAAAACCAATTTTGGGAGCTGAACCTTTGGTAAAACCTCAATTTCCGCGTCTTTGGTCAAAATCGACTTCATATTCGGTCTTCTCGTCCTCAAAAACATGGAAAAAGATACCTCAAAAGCTCATGTTACTAACATGTTGTTAAAACGCAAAAAGTACCTATTTTAGCGAATTTTAAAATAAAATGAAGCTATTGCAATGGCTTCGAAATTTAAATAATATAAATTTTTGGAAATTTTCTTCATAGAAATCCGTTTCAGACCATTCTAAAACGATTCCTGAAATTTAACACTTTTTTATATGTATATATATATATATGTGTCACTCCAGACGATAACTCTCGATAGAATTGAGATAAACAGCTCAAATTTGCACAACAAATCTATCTTGGCAATCGAAAGGCTAAGTTTGAAGATGGGCGAAATTGGCCTACTCTAAGGAGGGTTTTGGCGCATTTAAAGTGCGCAAAAATTACCCAAAAATCCCCAAAATGTTATTTTCCAACAAGTGACCCCTCATTTTAAAGGTTTTTGCACGCTGAACACGATGGTGGAATCGGATTTTAGATATCTTGATCCGTTCTCAAATTAGAGCATTTAAAGTGCGCAAAAATTACCCGAAAATCCCCAAAATGTTATTTTCTAACAAGTGACCCCTCATTTTAAAGGTTTTTGTACGCTGAACACGATGGTGAAATCAGAATTGCGATATCTCATTCCGTTCTCAAACTGGAGCACTTTGAAGATTAAGGAACGTGGTTATTTCTTCGAAAATTCGCTCTTATAGCCATGCTGCATGACTGTGGTTTTTTTATACACATTTTCACTCATAACAGCCCTGGGTATATTCCGATCGGGCTGAAAAGTTTCGGGACACAACTAGGGCCCAAATGGAGCATGTGTGCGAAAGAACGACTTTTTTAGACCGAAAATGAAGCCTGTACACGTGATACGGCGTACGGCGGACGGACATTGCATTTTTGGAATCTACGCACCTTGAAACGGAAAAGAAAAAATTTTGAGGGGGTGTTATAAAAATTTTTTGCTGAGCGAATACATAGGTGTATTATTCACAGAATAATAAACCAAAATGATGGATCTTTTGGATTTTGTTGATAGGTACTTTTGCAACTTGAACAAACGTTGAAGTATTATTGGGTAAATGATTACACAACGGTTTATTATACTATCTACGCAGAAGGAGCATCTATACAGGTAAATTATTACACAACGGTTTATTATTTACCTTATGCTTCATGAATAACTACAAATAAATTAATGATTGAATCCCGCGCATTTGTATGAAACTTTATTCCCGGGCCAGCTCCAGTACTCCATTTAGGGCTTTCCTGTGGGGAGCTCGAGGGTACTGACCACAGAAAACAGTGTCTACGCAGAAGGGGCATCTATACAGGTAAATAATAAACCGTTGTGTAATAATTTGCAGCGTTTTGTTTGATGCTGCTCAAGTTTTAAGAAATGATACAACCATGTGTCAAGTATACTTCAACTATAATTGTGATTGCCTTGATTCTTCATGTTGTAAGTAACTGTACTTGTTAATAATTATTCATAATATGTTCAAATATACATACATCTGATTAATGATTCTCCCATGGCTTGGGAGTTACATTGAGATGGTAGGTATAGTTCGTTCGCGTGGGCGCAGGTGGCTTGGTTCGTGGAGGGATAGGTTTAGGTGTCAAGAACCTATGGGTTTTTGTTACTTAATATTAATCTATGTACGCAAAATTTCAGCAATGCAAATTCAATATTAACAATATTATTATTGAATTCAATATTATTATTTATTATTTCATTATTATTATTATTTATTCGAGCTTCCTGAGTCGGTAAAGAAAATTAGTAGTAGTATTAAACCCTTCAAAAAATTTTTGTAAAAATAAACTCCTTTCCATGGCTCCATATGAATTTGATGACTATTTTGATAAAATTAGGGTGGCTTGTACCTAAAAATACTGTGATATATATTATTTAATGACGTTTACCTGACAGTGAAACATTTTTTTATAAGAGTATTCTGATCAGTGTGCTAATATATTACTATTTTAGTTGACTTTTGTCTTGTCATTTTTCTGCGATGGTGCGATGTGATGTTAGCATTTAGGTAATTTAGAGGTTCAACTAGTCCTCTGTTGTTTATGTTGTTATGTCTAGTGTGCCTACCTGCCTAAATATCTGTCGTTTTGTCTTAAACTCTCACACTGTTTTTTCTCTCTAACACTGTTTTTAAGTTTCTACTTGACAACTGTCTATATACTCTGTGTTTTGGACAAATAAAGCAATTTCAATAGGTATTACGAAAAGCTAGGTGAAAAGACAAAGATACTATAAGCTACCCACAGATGCCCGTAGGTGTACTTACCATTTCATCAATATTTGAGTTCAAGTTGAATGGTTGATTTAGTGCTCACCCTTCATTTGACACTTGAAATTCTCGTAATGCCACTTAACTTTCCGGGGGAAAATCAACTCGTATCACCCTTGAACAAAGTTATTCCAGTTTTCCGACGCGAACAGGGGCCCCCCGAGGCATTTAATTTTAAACTGAAAGCAAAGTGAATAAAAGTTGAAATTGAGTCGCAAAGCTTTCGCGTTGATGGTGACCGAGGCAAAGTTTACTTTCGGAGTGAGATGATCTGTTACCAACTCCGGTGTGCGCCTCACGTATGTTTGTGGGGTTCCCTCCGGGACCATTGTCGAACTCCCGGGATCGGGTCGACAGAAACCAATTCGACGGACATCGGATTAAATTTGCCGAGGGAGAAAAGTCCAGTTCAATTATCGCAGCCGGCGGGAGCTCCCGACCGATAGATTTGACTGTACGACTAAAACAGCGTGTCCGACTGGGGGATGATCAGAGGTATTAGTACGGTACATTAATAATACGGGAGAAATTCGTAATTGTAATGATTTAGGACATTTCACGCTTTCACCGCGAATAAACAACATTTTATGAGTCCCAAAACCAACCCTTCCCATTTTTTTTCTGGCTAAAATTTCCAGTCGTTCTTTAATGGCAAACGAAAAGTAAGGATGTGATCGAACTAAAATTGGGTTAAAATTTGAGTTGCTGTAAGCCAAAAGTCGAAGAAGAATTGTGAAAACTCCAAAAAATGGCCAGTAGTGTTACCAAGACGATGATTTGTAATACAGTAATTTATGATGAGTGTTTAAAAAAGAAAGAAAATTGTTCCAATATTTTTTTTTAGTTTTCGTGAATCCGAGATTTCTAAAAATTGCCAGAAATAACGATATTACAAAAAAACCCACCAAAATCTGTGCAATTACTTCAAAAATTCGCTCATAAGATCATGCTGGACAGCTGGAACTTTGGAAGGACACCTTCAGGTATTTTCAAGTTCTAATAACGAAGGACCCCAAAAGCAGCATTTGGGTAAGATTTTATGTCTTTAAAGAGTGATAAAGCGAATTTTTGAATAACCTCCGGTCCAAAAATATATACACGCAAAAAAATTTTCAAATTATACACTACTTACTGTGTACTCAGAACTGTAATATTATAATTGATATTATTACCAAAATAAGTTAAATAATAATCACAGACCCGACGCGATAACTATCACAGATCTGGAAATTCGCTTTCTCAAATCCCTGATTGGTTCTCGGCTGCTCCGCACTGAAAACTGGGCTGAAGATTTACAGTATGGATATAACTTGAAATATACGCCTGTCAAGTGGTTCATGTTTGCGTATGCGCAGCAGAAGAAGGTGTGAAAATGCTTTCCAACCTTGGAATTTCAGACCGTTCTTGATCCATCGTCCAAGGTTTTGTGGACGTTTGCAGAGCAAAAGTCGGACAGATGGACAAACAATTTGTTCGGAAAGTTCGATCACTCAAAACGCCAAACGAAATCGTAATTTTGGAGCAAAATATTGTGGAAGAAAATTCTAGCAATTACACTGCTGGAAATATAATGAGGGCTCAAACTGAGTGAAAGCACAATAGGTATGTACTTGGTAGAAAGTTGGATTTGAATAAATAAAACGCAATCAACCAAATGACCCACATAAATTACTTCGAACAAGGTGAGCCAAACTAAAGCAAGGAAATGCTGCGAAACAAAGTTTTAAAATAAACATTGTGAGGTTAATAGACCCCACAGAATTCTGCAAAAAGGCGGCGAGTCGCGGGCAGATCTTGTTCAAAGTCGCACAAACTAAGGAGACAATTGAGTTAGGTAGGCAAAGGGAGTGCTTATCTTCTTTTCATTATTTCCAGGGTTTTAACGAGAAAGAAAAATTGTTAAGGACGACAAAACTGGGAGTAACTGTAACTCTAACGTCGTTAGTGAAATCCATTAGTACAGATGAGCGCACGCCTCTAATTGCTGTGTAGAATCATACTAATATAATATAATTGTGGCATACAATTGTGCAATAGTTCTCTCTACAAAGATAATTACTGCAATCAACGAAATGTTTTAAAAAAATGGCAAATTTTGGAATCTGCACAATTGTCCTTTGAGTTATAATTGGCTCTCGCGTTCCAAAATCTTAGTTCTTGAAGATCTTGTCCGTACTGGATATAGAAAAATCACTAACTGACCAGAAATGTTTTCAATTGATGTACTTTATGATGGGATTGGGAAAAGCTCTAGCGCTGAAATAATGACAAAAATGACTAGAAATATAGGTAGGGTACATACGGGATTATCGACAGGACCACAGCACCCTTCAATACAGTTTGCTATGAGTAGTGTAGAAACAAGGAGTTGGTCTCGATTTAATATGCCAGCGCAAGTAACCGTTGTCAGCAAATAGAAGGATATTTGTGTATTGTACGTACCCCGGGATCTTATCAACTATCGACTGCGGGAATCGATTGTCACGTCACGAGAAACACTGGGAGCATGGTGCACGGGTATATCGATTGTAGACACGGAATATATAGATTTTTTAATAATACATATAAATATTTCATTGTTGTTGGTATTTAGAATGTTTAATACACAAGTACCAATATAAGGAAAGACAAGTCGCAAAAATCAGAGTGCACGACCGAGCATCCAAGGACAAGGCAGTTAGGCAATGGAAGATGATTCAGGCATACCACCGACCGATTCAGCAAAGAAGGCAGAAGCTTCCTCGTATCGATAACACGATCATTTATATAGATCAATCAAACGTATGATAAATAATCAATGCGATACAGATAAGCGTGGGTTCATGAATTCTATCTATACCTAATTCGATTTGCTGTTAAGCATGAAGCATAAAGTGTAGTTTGGAATAAATTTGAAGATAATTATTGTTCGCTAAAATTAATAAACATAATATACAGATATTACGTGAGTTTTCTCTCGACGGTCGGATGATCGACGGCCTTACATCGAATGCGCATGCGCTCGCCTCCAGTAGGTACTCAACAAGCTAGTGACAACGGATTCTTCCGGAAGGTACGTTAATACCTTCCGTAATACCTGGTAGATGCAGTAACCAACTGAATAAATGTTCATAACATTTTGAAAAATAAATATATATTTATGATTCTGTCAATTATCCTATCGTGATAAAATTTATAGAGGGCCATCTAGGGCCAAAAGCATGATTCCGGAAAATTTCATCAAAATCGGACCGATGATTCGCGAGAAATTGAGTACCACGTATTTTGCGTTTGCGCATGCGCTGATGCTGTACCAATGATACGCTCGTGTTGAAATTCATTGGGGACCATTTAGGGCCTAATAATCCTCATGACCCCTTCAAATTTTAGCAAAATCTGATTTGAATTGAGGAAGTTATACGTGTTGCGGACAGACACCGGACCAACTTTCTTCAGAAAGCTCGAAAATGTAAAACGCGAGAGTAAATTTTGATTATGGAGACAACAAAACACTTTCCTCACAAAAGTGAAAAGTGAAAAGTGAAAACGAAGCTTCTGCCTTGGTGGCCTCTAAAGCAACTTTTTCCAAATTAGCTCTAATTTTGTTTTATTACCTATTTTCAATGATGAACCTTTGGAATCGATGAAAAAAATATAAAAATACAAATAAATAAATAAAGATAACCCCATCTCTCCTAAACATGTCACGGTTTCCGTTTGAAGGTATGTGGAATCCGAAAATGGAATAAAAACATCTCTCTGAATCCGCCAGACGTCATCCTTCGTTTATTTCGCCATAATAATCCCCCACAAAGTAATAAGGATTGTATTAAGAAAAAATTTAAGTTGCTGGTTGCTCCAATTAAAGCAAAGTGGGTAATATTTCGTCAATTCCATTGCAACGGCTTACTGATTTTCATCTACTTTTCAGGAGAAACGGTACTAGTGTTCTATGAATGATTTCTGTCCCTGGTTTATACTCAAGTTTGTTTCCTTCTGTATGATCACCTTAATGCGTTTTTAGCACACAAAAATAGAAGAAAAAAAAGGTAACACTACAGTAAAAATATGTGCAGATAGGTGCAGCTGTTGACCATTTTCAAGAAATTGCCGGTGTTTTTATTACCCGGAGGATAAGATGTAACTCGTGTTATTCTCCAAATTTTAGAATGAAAAGCAGCGAGTGATGTTATGCTGGACCTTCCTGTTGATAGGTGGACCTTCCTATCAGTGAAGAGGCCAGTAGGTACACACATACAACACAGGCTATTTTGTATGATATTTTTATAACTCCTACAATATAAAAATTCCTTGCATATAATATCGTATACCTACCGTATATATAACTGCCGTATTAATATGATAGTAATGATTCTGAAAAAATACTGAAACATAACAAATTTGTGTAATTAGAAAACTAGAGTACTTTCAAATTGGTTTGTCAAATTACATAGATATAATAATTATAATGGGAAAATTGCTAGACAGCCATTGTTAAGTGTTGAATTTTTGTCATAACGCATCAAGCGTTGCCAACGCTGCAGAACTGTTCTCACCAATCGATCAAGCGCAAAAATTTGAATCTTTATGAGTAAAAACCTCTTGGACAAATAGGCAGTTAGCCGATGCTGCAGTAGAAACGACGATTTATTCAACTATAGATCTATAATATCTATCTAATCTATATTTTCTAGTCTGTCTACAGCAAAGTAGTTGGATGCTAAATCTAAGCGCTGTCTGCGAATCCTGCATGGACACTGACCTACAACAACCAATTTATAGCGTTCACTGAGTCCAGGCCATTCATTCACCAAAAGAAGAGGGTCAAAAACTGATAGGTAGGTAACGCGACTTTTTCCACCTCCGTTTTCATCGTTTGATGTATGAAAGATAATATTTGTTTTTAATTAACATCAATCTCTCTCCAACGGGCGGAACCCGGGCATTAACTAATTAAAAGTACACACAGCTTTTCCCCACATTTTTTCAGCTTACGGGGATTTCAGCTTACCGTATTGCACGCCGAACGCCCCAAAAACGCTCTTGGTAATGAGGGGGCTTCCTATGAGGGAATTTTTCAAATTTGTGTTTATTATTTTTTTCAGATTGCTGCATTACCAGCAATACTGAACTGAAACGTAGTAAATAGAGTCAGGAAGTACCAGCAGCTGCATTATAGTAAAACTCGTAGTACATAACCAGCGTTAAAGGACAAACATGTTGCGGCATATCATCCTCCTTAGCCTTTACATGATAAAAATGCTTCTACATATATGCAAAAGCAGTACAGTTCCAACCTAGATGAAATTTATAGGTGACCAACTGGGTAACTACTAGAATAACCTCTGTGAATTTCATCAAAATCGATTGTATAAAACGACAGTTGTGTACTTGATAATCTTTGCGCATGTGCAGATGAAAGTAGCAGTCCAATTTTTGTATATATGTTAGGGGTAAAGTCCGCAATTGGATAAGGCTAACATTAGCCGGATAAAGCCAGCACTATCCAATACGGCTGGATTTTGTAACAAGCTGGTAACTTTATCCGGCCATCCAATTATGGGCTTTACCCGTCACATAATATACATCAGTATTCACTGTACAGAACAAATATATTTATTGTAAACATATAGGTAAAAACGCTGCAAATCCCTGCACAACGGTTTATTATTTTGTACAGAAAACCCTTCGGTTACAGATCACCGCTCTCTGTATAGATAACCCGTCTATATAATATAATATGTACTGCTCTATACGTATGTATATCGCAGATCCTCCGTAGGTTAGTACCTAACCTCGTACTCGTTACTAGGTACCTACCAAAATCACGAGTTAAATGTTGCTAAAATAATTCTGCCGATGACAAACAGTAAGTACCTAAAATGGCAAAAAGAAACTCACATAATGAAGTTCTGAAGGGAAATTGTTGATGAGGAGTGAAAAAAGTTGCAAACGTTCCTACCAACAAACTCCAGCCCCTTCTACGTAGATGGTATAATGAACCGTTGTGTAATAATTTACCGTTGAGTAATGATTTACCGTAGTAATAATTTACCCATCAATAATACTTCAACGTTTGTTCAAGTTTCACTACCTATCAACAAACTCCAAAAGAGCCATCATTTTTCAAATGAAATAATATCACAGAACAACCAACTCGACTTCATACTCCGTGATTATAATCAGGTGATCCCTAGCGATGATCCCTCGGGCCAATTCCCGATTGTTAGCGCGTCCCTGGTGACGAGATTTTGGCTAAATGTATACAATTTCATTCACCCTGCTGTCGAAAATGCCTGTCGGTGCAAACTTCGGGGCCTTACTGTGAACGAACGGCTGGACGTACGATGCTCCGGGTGGTCTTAAAAAACTCGTAAGTTCAAGAACTATTTAAAACCGTAAAAAGATTCACGTAAAAAAAAGGTATAGGCGTTCTGAAACTTCAACCCTTATTCTGAAACCCCTTAGAGATGACTGGCAGTAACGTCGAGCTTCGAGGACCAACTAGACCCCGAACGGAACCTATAACCCGAATTTCATCAATTTTGTTTCATGGTAACTAAGAAAAGTGGTCAGTACGGCGTACGGCGGACAGACAGAAATATTTTTATTGCAGTTTTGGATTCTACATACCTTGAAACGTAAACCATCAAATTTTGAGGGGGGGTTATAATTTTTTTTCCATGCTCGATTCCAATGGTTCATTACTGAAAATAATAAACCAAAAAATATAAGTTAAATAAATAATGGTTTGACTTCCCAAGATGTCTGTGGATTTTTTTAATATACCTAACAGTATTCGTATGGGACCAATTTGAACTCACGAACCAAACTTTTTTACCACACGATTTTTGAGAAACGTTTCGTCCTGGCGGCTCATCCTACATTTGTACAGTAAACCCCGGAAGTTGAAGAGGAAAACTACGTTCGAACGGTAGGTTTATTTAATATTTTAACGTCAACTAGGCAAAAGCTACAGCAATTTGAAAATATTCGGGTAAAACAACGAATTCCAGGTGAAAACTCATCCTCGTTCTCGAACTTGATGAAAATCGGTACCATGGCACAACTACCCTCCAAATTTCAGGTCATGACCGGTCTTTCGAATGGGTCGATTTGTCGGTTATAACCTGGGCGTGGCATTTCCAGACGAATACAAGTTGGCATTCCACATTTCTGAAAGAACAGGAAAATAGGGAAGTTTGAGTTTCCAATTCCGCCAAACGGTTTTGGGTCATTCTCACTTGGAAATCCCATCTCCCCAACGTCATTTCTAGCACGGAAATACTCCCTTTACGAGCCTTTCTATTCAAGCTCACGGTCAGTATTGCCTGTTTACACTGCTGCTGAGTGTAAAGTGAGCGTTATTTCGAATATGCCCGGGCCCCCGTAGGAGAGTTTACGTGAGAAACGGGGACAAAACGACCGAACTCGATGTATCAAACACCGTTTAACCTCAGCTCTGCTATAACACAACCCCCGGAATTCATTGTATACGCAAAGGGTCGAACAGGAGGTATTCAACTGAGGAATTTCCAATATCAACGGAATACTGCGCGGGAGTATACAAACCGAACTGTACCCACCTTCTGTCGAAATTACCTGTGGTACTTATGCATGAACATAAACAAACTACTGGTAAGTTTGAAACACACAAATATTTATGTAGGTATGCCCTGTCGAGTACAAACCAAAATGATAGCTACCCACTTAGAAGCCTAAAACTCGATAGATACCTATATTTGGAAATCTCTTCGCAGAAAAACCTATGAAATTCCGTCAGCCGTTTAAGCGTTACGATATCCTTATCATTAAACTAAAATATAGATTTGCAGTATTATGGCTAGATATATAATTTTCTGAATTTCTTCTTCTTCTTCGTCTATCCCCTTATACCTTGCGGTGTAGAGGCTACCTATATTATGAAGTTAAAATTACTAAATATCATAATGTAGGAACTCACTACTGTGATATTTCCTTACAGTGCTTAGCGTTCAATTCCCCTTTACAACCCTAAATCACAGCACGAGACCTGCCCCCTTCAGTAGGTTTCACCCCTGCCTTTTACTTGGCACAATTTTGCCTTTCACTTCCTGCCTTTCCTGATATTTCACTTATACACTTAAAAATGCTGCAAATTATTACACAAAGTTTTATTTTTTCCTCAATAACCCACTTCCGCGTAGATCACTGAATTCCTATTAGTGTAAGATACAGTTTCATTAAGGTCGCTTTTTGCGGCGGATACAGCCTACCTATCCACGCATGCACACGACAAAAATGTAACGTTCGGCAATTACAGTTACATAAATATGCCACAAATATTTTCCATTCCCCCCCCCCCCCCGTCTCCTGCAACGCGCCATTTCGGCCCCCAATAACCCCCCCCCCTCCCTTTAAATTTTTTTTTAAATTCTAAGAGTCGCTGAATCTAAGAATAGGACCTTCGACATATTCCCAAATTTCCAACTAATTTATATGGTTCGTTTGGCCGTGAACGACAAACTTGTACCTGTCAACAATGGGTAAACAAATTGCCTATCAACAAAGACTGAAATAACCATCATTCTTCAAATGAAATAATATCACGGAACAACCAACTCGACTTCATACAGACATGCGTGGTTATAATCAACTGTTCCCTAGCAATTATATCTGGGCTGGATGTATACCGTGTGATTCACATTCATGCAGACGAAGCTTCAATAAATCAAATCGTAAGATTCAATTTAAAAACGCCATACCAATACCATACCTTTTTACAGAAAATTTTCGAGCAAGTGTTCTGAAATGCCAAAGCATATGTTTCACCCCTTAGTGATGACTGACAGTAACCCCGTGCTTTGCGGACCAACTAGACCCCAAATTGGACCTACAAACCAAATTTAATTCATTTTGGTTTAATTGTGGTTCATGGTGACTAAGGAAAGTGCGAATTTCGGCGGACGGACCGACATTTTGGTTTATTATTTTCAATAATGAACCATTGGAATCGAGCATGAAAAAAAAAATTCTTACCCCCCCTCAAAATTTGATGGTTTACGTTTCAAGATATGTAGAATCCAAAACTGCAATAAAAATATTTCTGTCTGTCCGCCGTACGCCGTACGCCGTACACCGTACGCCGTACGCCGTACGCCGTACGCCGTACGCCGTACGGGCCACTTTTCTTAGTTACCATGAAAAAAAATTGATGAAATTCGGGTTATAGGTTCCGTTCGGCGTCTAGTTGGTCCTCGAAGCTCGACGTTACTGTGAGTCATCTCTAAGGGGTTCAAAATAGGGGTTGAAATTTTCAAAACGCCTATACCATTTTTTTACGTAAATATTTTTACGGTTTTAAATAGTTCTTGAACTTGCGAGTTTTTTAAGACCATCCGGAGCATCGTACGTCCAGCCGTTCGTTCACAGTAAGGCCCCGAAGTTTGCACCGACAGGCATTTTCGACTCCAGTGTGAATGAAATTGTATACAATCCAAACCAAATCTCGTAACCAGAGACGCGCCCACAATAGGAATTTGTGAATACGGCCAATCATTGGTAGGGATCACCTGATTATATTGGCGGAGTATGAAGTCGAGTTGGTTGTTCTGTGATATTATTTCATTTGAAAAATGATGGCTCTATTGGAGTTTGTTGGTAGGTAGTGAAACTTGAACAAACGTTGAAGTATTATTGATGGGTAAATTATTACTACGGTAAATCATTACTCAACGGTAAATTATTACAGAACGGTAAATTATACCATCTACGTAGAAGGGGCTGGAGTTTGTTGGTAGGTACTTTTGCAACTTTTTTCACTCCTCATCAACAATTTCTTTTCAGAACTTCATTATGTGTGTTTCTTTTTGTTAGGTACTGTTTGTCATCGGCAGAATTATTTTAGCAACATTTAACTCGTGATTTAGGTAGGTACCTAGTAACGAGTACGGGGTTAGGTACTAACCTACGGAGTGTCTGCGATCTACATAATATGCATATAATAGAATAGTACATATCATATTATATAGACGGGTTATCTATACATAGAGCTGTGATCTGTAACAGAAGGGTATTCTATACAAAATAATAAACCGTTGTGCAGGGATTTGCAGCGTTTTTATTCCATTTTCAGATTAACTATATAACCTTTCTACCTTGAAACGCAAACCATCTCATTTTGAGGGTTGGTTTAATTTTTTTCCTTCCCGCTTGATTCCATCAAAGGTTCGCTATGATTATAAACTGTAACAGTGACTTTCCATTCTCTTCTCGTTGGTACACATTTTTACACTGACTATATCAACGTTTTTCTTTCCCTTCCTCTTGATTAACCTCTCGTCTTTGTCCCTTTCATTCCGCTCTCAATATTTTACTGATAACCAGTATTTCCAATATCTTCTGCTTCCCCGAACTTCACTTTTGGGGTCTACTTCCTCTCCTTTCACGACCACACAGTGTTTTTCCTTTCATATTTCCTCCACAACTTGCAGAACTTACTTCGACTCTACTGGCCTTCCTTCGCTAATATCCTTCACTCCCCTTTCACTTCAACACTGACTGTACCTCTTTCCTTATCCTCAACTTCATTATTTCACTCCGGTAACATAGGCCTAACTGTTAGGCTGTCTTCACAATGACAGGTAGTGGATGGCTTTCCTGAAACGACCTACAAGAGAGTTGAGTCGAATTACATCCGTCTTCTTACTTGCTCAAGCGTTATGTTCTTTGAAAACTCCAACGTAAAACAAAACTGCTGATAATTCTTCATCTTACACGATACAATAGGTACCCTTTGGAGCATCTTCAAAGCCAACATCTCCGAAAAAAGAAGTCTTGGAATCCTTAGGGGTAAAGTAGAACCCCTCGAGGCTAATCTTCCGAGGAAAAGAGAAGTCATTATGGAAATTCCGATATTTCCTTCCTCAATATATAGCGCTCCTCTCTGTCTCCGATCTGAGATCCGATATTGATGATATTCATGAGGAACATCGTTGGGGGAAGCCGAGTGTCCCGGATCAACCTTTGGAATGAGCTACTCACAGACTTTTCTTTCAACATTCCCCATACACTGGGTGAAGGATGGGGATCTTGAGGCTCGGTCGAGAAATAAGATCAGATGGTTTTAGGCTGACGTTTCGATGTATTTGTACATCATCTTCAGGGCTACAAGAAAGAACCGAAAAAGGAATGTTACACGAGACTATTTCAGTAAGTGCCAGTTATGGTGATAGATGGTGATAGCTAAATAATAAAACTGAATGTTGGTCGAAAAGGAATGTTGGGAATTTTTTAGCAACTACGGAAAATAAAACAAATTGCAAATAAAAAACGCTGCAAATCCCTGCACAACGGTTTATTATTTTGTATAGAATACCCTTCTGTTACAGATCACAGCTCTATGTATAGATAACCCGTCTATATAATATAATATGTACTATTCTATGCATATTATGTAGATCGCAGACCCTCCGTAGGTTAGTACCTAACCCCGTACTCGTTACTAGGTACCTACCTAAATCACGAGTTAAATGTTGCTAAAATAATTCTGCCGATGACAAACAGTACCTAACAAAAAGAAACACACATAATGAAGTTCTGAAAAGAAATTGTTGATGGGGAGTGAAAAAAGTTGCAAAAGTACCTACCAACAAACTCCACCCCCTTCTACGTAGATGGTATAATGAACCGTTGTGTAATAATTTACCGTTGAGTAATGATTTACCGAAGTAATAATTTACCCATCAATAATACTTCAACGTTTGTTCAAGTTTCACTACCTACCAACAAACTCCAAAAGAGCCATCATTTTTCAAACGAAAAAATATCACAGAACAACCAACTCGACTTCATACTCCGCCAATATAATCAGGTGATCCCTACCAATGATTGGCCGTATTCACAAATTCCTATTGTGGGCGCGTCTCTGGTTACGAGATTTGGTTTGAATTGTATACAATTTCATTCACACTGGAGTCGAAAATGCCTGTCGGTGCAAACTTCGGGGCCTTACTGTGAACGAACGGCTGGACGTAGGATGCTCCGGATGGTCTTAAAAAACTCGCAAGTTCAAGAACTATTTAAAACCGTAAAAATATTTACGTAAAAAAATGGTATAGGCGTTTTGAAAATTTCAACCCCTATTTTGAACCCCTTAGAGATGACTGACAGTAACGTCGAGCTTCGAGGACCAACTAGACGCCGATCGGAACCTATAACCCGAATTTCATCAATTTTTTTTCATGGTAACTAAGAAAAGTGGCCCGTACGGCGTACGGCGTACGGCGTACGGCGTACGGCGGACAGACAGAAATATTTTTATTGCAGTTTTGGATTCTACATACCTTGAAACGTAAACCATCAAATTTTGAGGGGGGGTAAGAATTTTTTTTTTCATGCTCGATTCCAATGGTTCATTATTGAAAATAATAAACCAAAATGCAGTACAAAAGCAAAACAGAAGTAGGTGAAATCAGTAGCGGTGCGTGGGCTCTGAAAATGGTGGGCCACCAAACCGGAACACAAATTAACAGCTTTTTCTACAAAATACCTGTAAATGTTTTCCAACAGTGGAGTCTTCTTATGAGAAATAGGTGGATTTTAATCAACCGCAGCTCTTAGCAAGTCAGAATGTAAGCACTGTGTTCACAATAGTTCTGACCAGTACCCGGGATTACCAGAAGCTAAAAGTTCTGTAGCTTCATACTGACTAATACTCAGCAAAGACCTATCTCTTCCTAAACTTTTAATCATCACTCTATCGATCCTCGTAGGAAAACGACGAAAATTTCGACAGTAAGTTAGCCACCGAATTCATGTGGTACAAAAATACAGAAGCAAATAAACTAAACAACAACCAAAAACAACGAACTAGACTAAAATACAACGAAGAAGTAATGACCCGCCGGCCAGTACCTACTTGGATGGAGAATCAGACTAGAAGCTAGGTACTTATCTGTGTATGTTGACGTCGATCAATCCACAAGACCGCAGACAGGACACAACGCACTTAATTATCGCAAATCCAAATCCAAATCTGTCCCGGGAACTCGAATGGGAACATAAAAAATTCGAAACCTAAGCAGAAAATTGAAAACTCAACATAGGAACAGAATGGCGAAAGTCGGAAGTGATAAGAATTTTTAGGGGAGGACAGATCGAAGGACAAGCATCTCGTATCGAGATGACAAGATGAATTGAAACAATCCAATCGATTGTGAACACAAACGATTTTTGGATGGAAATGTGGGCCCCGGGCCCAAAAGGGGCGTGGCTAACCAAATTTTACTCGACTGAGCTTGCGTGGACGGGCCACTTTTCTCGGTTACCATGGCGACACCAGGTCCCAGGACCTGTCAGTTTCAGAAGCGTAGGTTTCGATTTCGATTGCAAGACATCGATTAGTGTAGCTATATTCCGATAAAATGCTCGAATATCCATAGCCAGAGAACTCGGTCAAGTCGCTGTTGAACTTCGTGAAAAATGCTAGGTACAGTATACGGAGGGAAATTCGAATGCCAACTGAACAAATGGTTGGCATTTTTTTGGAGTTTTTTGTGTTTCTGGGTGCCGGAGCAGTGGCCCAAGTGGCCTTATGGACGCAACGCCCCTGGGTGAAATCATTACAAATGTAGGGAAATTGCAGTAAAATGCAATACAAACGTAGGTAGGTACCTTAGGTATCATGTGTTGTTGTTCCCAATGGTGACTATATGAACGGCTGCTGAATTGTGATTACTTAATTTATTAACATCGATGTTACATTATAATAATGAAGAAATGACGTATGTGGTGACAGTGGATGCGCAAAGATAAGGAGGATATTAACAATATGGATTATAGTAACAATACGGATGCTATAAAGTTGCAGATGTTGTTGTTGTTTGTGGACTGGAAATAATTGTGGATGATGCAGATAATGATTGATGTAGGTATATATGAAGGCAAAAAAAAAAAAAAAATATGAAACAATGAAAATATTATTAAACAAATGAGTTTTTTTCTTTTTCCCTTATTTTCCTCGTATCCCCATCCTTCACTTAGTCTGAACATCAACGGTCAAAAACCCGAATCTCCTGTTAATATTCCTGATATATATCACTAGTTTGAATACGTAAGTAGTATCCAAAAGCCAATCCTGGCGCACTGACTTAGATCCTTGATAAAAATTTTTACCACAAAACATCAGAACACATTTTTAAACACAAAACATCAGAACCAGTGACTTTTTCATTAACCGACTTAGATCCCTGATAAAACTTTTTAACACAAAACATCAGAACCAGTGACTTTTTCATTTATCGACTTAAATCCCTGTTAAAACTTTTTAACATAAAATAACAGAACACACTTTTTAAACACAGTGACTTTTCGGGGGGGTGACTTTTTTTTAAAAATATTTTTTATCAGAAACTCTAGTGAACTCTAAAAATTAGGAAAAAATGCAAAATTAGAACCTTTTAGGGGTCAAAGTTTTTGAAATTTAGCTCCCTCTGATGTTTTCACTAATGAGGAGTTAGTAGGATGGGAGACAGGATAGTATCCATACAAGAATAAGTGGGTGGATAATAAAAAAAGTGAGGGGGGTAGTTAAAAGAATAACTTTTATAATAAAATGTCAGTGATTGAAATATATAAGAATGCCGCTAAAAAATCAAACTACTCATCTTTCAAGGATATTAAAAAAGGAACTTATACCATCTTGGAAAATTTTATAAAAAATTCGGAATATGGTGAAAGCGTTGTCGTTAAAATTGATTATGATGATGAAGAGATATGTTTGTTTTTACCTAAAAGAATTTCACGTCGACTTCTTAATCACGTTAGAAACAATCCAGAAAGACATCCTGAAAAACTTATTTATAATGGAACAGATAAAAAGTCAAATGCCTTTCTGATTGACTTTGAGTAAATATTATGCTTTTCAAAGACTTAGTATCTATTACGTTTTTATAGGGAATCTCTATAAAAACAAACTTAAAACCTATTTTTTTCTTACTCATATTTAACGGATAACACACTAGTCTTTTTTATTGTTTTCTTTTATTATTTCTTCAAGGTGAGTTTTAAACTTGTCTCTACTTATGTTTATTTTATAGTGGCCCCAAGCCAAAGTATTTATGCCATTTTTCATTATAAATCTTTTATCATCATGAGCGGAAAGAGCTTTCTTATTCTGTTGTTCTGTGGTCACATCGTGTTTTTTCGATTTGAATAATATCTGTTTCTGATAGTTTGGTTCTTTAAAGAATAAACATCTTTTATAATCCTCTATACTTAAACCCTTATTAACGACATTTTTCTTTACTCCTTTAGATTTTTTCGTAACATCATTAGTTTCGAATATTTTAAAAGCGTAGCACTTTGGACGAAGTCCAATAAACTCATTCATAATCTTACCTTCTAACTCATCTTTAAATTTCCCCAACACTTTTTTATTAACATGTGGAACGTTGTAAACATTATTTTTTGGATAGTCGGAAGTATCGAAATGATCCAACATATTTTTCATATCATTATAAAAATCATCCGTTTTTATTTCCATTATTAAACTATCTGTATCTCCGTATAATAAATTTACATCACTTTTATATTGTTTTTTAACCGTGTTGTAATAAAAATCATACATGCAAGTTTTGGAAATGTCTAGAATACTCATTCCGATGAAAATTGGTTGTTTAAGTGTGATATTTACTTTTTCCATGTGTACAGCCGCTAAGTTTTCGGAATAAATAGTTCTACCTTTAAAGTTTGGTTTTGAAATTAGTTTTTCCAATTTAAAACCATCAGAACAAAGCCTAATATCCACATGTTTACGCACATTCATCATTGTCCGACCAGATACACTATTGTTCATAATTTAAAAAAAGTCTTGTTCGAATTTTGTTTTGGCTTTTGCTCTAAGATTTGTATTGTAATCAATATAGATTTTTAACCAAGCACTTTGGTCAAATTCTAAAACCTTATGAATTTTTTCTAATTTCATTCCTAGTTGTAAATACCGTTTTAACGTAATGTAATGGATAACGTATTTTTTCTTATCATACAACGTGGTTAAAAGTTTTGGTAGTTTTTCATCTTCATAGTTATTTTCAGGGGCTAAAGGAAAATCAGAGTGTAAATCGTGGAGTTCTTGAGGATATTTTAAATCAACTTCTAAAATATAGCCCTTGGGTGAATCATCAGGAATGGATTGTATATCGAAATTATCTAGATCCATTTTCCATTCAAAATTTCCATAAGGTAAAAATTTACTCATCGCCCAACCGTAAAGATTATTTGCATCCAAATACTCAATGAAAACAGATTCTTTTTCTTTGTTGAATTGATCTCCCATATATTTATTATTGGCTTTCGCATATCGTTTTGAACATAGACAAATTCCACCTCTTATTCCATTTTCTACGAGTAAAATCTTATCATAATCCGTTAACAATTCAATCTTTTGTTTGGTCATTCTCAACATACAATCCCAAGCGAAACCTGGTGTTGTATAGTACCAAGCGGGATCTAATTTATAGTTTTTTAAAGATATATTTCTAAAGTTTTCCATGATATCTGCTAACAAAAGAACATCAATTTTATTGTAAAGTTCTGTAAATTCTCCCAAATTTTTAATTTTGAATGTAGACCAAATTTCTAGAGCATTTTTATAATCATTTTCTTTAACATTTTCTCCAGTGAGTTTACTGTAGAATTTCTCTATAGGTGGAAGGTTAGTTTCTCGATATTTTTCAACAGAGTCCATATACTCATATGGATAAGCTAATTTTCTAGTAATTAGTTCGAGATGTTCTTTTGGGAAATACTTTCTTATTTCCCTAAATTGATTTTTGGTTAAACTTTTAGCTAAAGAATCTAAAGAAGCAGAAAGAAACTTAAAAGAATCTATGAATCTCAATTCTATAGTCTTTATCTTTTTGTTGCCATTTTTATCGAGTTCATTACTTTTATAAGCTACCATTTTAGAAAAGGAAATGTACTTCTCTTCACTTTGTGGTAAAAGTTTAATATCGTAATTATCTTTTTCAAATTCTTTAATAAATAGATGTGCATCGTAGCCAGAAAGATTATGGAAAAATACTGGAATAAACTTTGGATTTTTATATTCTAAATTACAAATCGAATGAGCCGCTCCTCTGTACATTCCAGTCAAATGTGAGTGATCCCTTACTTTTATACAATTATCAGGTATATTTTCCTTCGAAACTTCTAATTCTTCAATATATTCATCTGCTTTAACATCATTTTGTTTATCGATAAAGTGTTTAATTGTTTTTCTCAGTACATCATGTCTATTTTCAATTATAGGTGGAAGTTCATTAAATTTTCTTTCACAAATATGGCAACTCTCAGCACTATCGTATTCTCTTTGTTGTTCTTCGGTTAAATTTGTCATGGGAATATTAACGTCATAGTATTTTTTCGCCACCATTATGGCATCCTTTTTTATTTTTTCGTAAAATACTTTTACCACATCCTGCCCAGAATATTGAACAAGTTTATAATCGCCTACATAGTTTTTCCTACTATCGTCTTCGACATTTTTCATGTAGTAAACAAAACTGTACGGTTCATGTTTTTGAATGGCATTTGTATAACATTCATCGGGATTTGGTTTGCAGGTATCAATCTTTTGTAACGTACATTCAAAATCTGCATAAATTGTAAAAGGTACTTTTAAAGAGTGTCTATAATTTTCAAATTGCAAAATGTTATCATAAGGTTTTGGTAGATCTACTTTAACAGCTTTATGAACTCCGCAATATTCTTTATGTTCGTTTAATTTAACCTGAGTTCCAAAGCTATTCAAACACATTTTACATAAAAATCTTTTGTGTCCATTCTTTGTTAGCTGACTATGGCCAACCAGTTTCCAAAGATTCTTGATCCAACAATAATGTTCAGTTTCCTTGTTTTTCAAGTACAACAAGTCAATGTGCCTTTCCTTTTCATCTTTCGTTATTTCCAAGGGTACTATAGTATTTCCTTCATTCAGACAGTAAACATTAATGGAAATCCTAGTTCTTTTCTCAAACTTTTTCACATCGATAAGTTTCATAGGAAAACTGATATCTTTCAACGCTTCATCAAACTCATGTTCCCATGTTATGTACTTTCCTATTCTATCAGAATCGCGGTCTGCAGGATGTAAAGCCGAAAGAACAGCCCATAGGAAACATTTATTATCATTATTTTGTACATTTATAATTGCTTTCCTACTTTGTAGAAACTTAGGGAGTGGGATGAAAGATGATCCTCTCAAAGGAATGTACTTGTTAACGTTCAGTTCCAAATGTTTGATTTTATGAAGTTGCCAATTAGATCCTTTAATTTCGAACGTTTCCATTTCATTTAGAATTTTCTGTTTCATTTCATCGTAACAGTTTGCAACTTCTGCTGACTGCAATATTATTACGTTTTTAGTTTTGAAATTGAGTTCCTGATACTCCATGTTATTTTTGTTAGTTCCTTTTTTAAATTCTGCGATTAAAACTACATTAACTTTTAGTTTCATTTCTCTAAGTTTCCATTTGATTAAACCTGTTACGGTTCTTTTAATACTGTTCAGAAATTTGGAAGCATCTTTAAATCCTTTCGTATTTTTAATGTTGTAAGTCACTAATCTAGATTCAAATGCAGTTTCCTTTTCAACAACTTCCGTTTTCGGTTCTCTGTTTTTTTCAAATACTTTTTCACTAAAATTAAATACTTTGTGTAATTTCCTCGGATTTACAAATACAGGTTTCGCTTTTCTAGGTTTTCTGATAGTCATTGTCCGGTCCGGGTCGTTTTTTCCATGACGCTTAGACTTTAGATGTCTAGCCCAATTTTTATAAGTAGTGCTAACATTGCACTTTTCACAATGCCTTCTCGTATCGTACATTTTTATTAGAAAAGAGATTCTTTTAACTAACCCCTCATTTTTTTGAATTCTTAAAGGTGGCGTCGAATCGACGCCACCTTTTTCTTTTGTCTATTATTGGAGAGATCCTTTTAACTTACCCCTCATTTTTTTAGCCAGTGACTTTTCTAAACATGTAAACTATTTTTCTTAGCTTCTTCATGTATTTAAAAAATTTTTAAATACATGGGACCCATTAAACCCAAATTCTTAAATAGGGTTTAATGGGATCGGTTGAATATTACGAATATTCTATCAACGATAGTCGTAATATTATCACATAACATTTTATTTATATAAAAGAAATCTTTTATATAAATCATTTTATTCATAATTCTAGAATTCTGTTTTTTGTAGTTCTTGAGCATAGAAAGATCCTTCAATATCTTCATCATTTAAATCTTTGATTTTGTATGTTATTGGATTAGTAGAGAGAATATCAGAAACCACAAAAATTTCTCTGGTCCAATTTGCTTCATATTTATTTACAAAAGTTTTTTTAAATCTTTTGATGCGAACCCTATCACCAACACTGAATTTAACTTTCTGTAAATTTTTTTTGTTTCCAAATAATCGTACTGTAACGTCATTTTGATTTAATTTTGTGACTTCTGATGGTTTCATACCAATAGATCTATGAAAATCTTTATAATTGTATTCATTAATTAAATCCTGTAGAAAATCAACCCATTTTTTATCATTCTCAACTTCAAAAAGAATTTTCATTTTACCATTCAATGTACGATTAAATCTTTCAATAATGGCAGATTTTTCTTCATTCTGTGTATGATACATTTTTATTTGGTGATTTTTCAGAAAATCTTTGAAAAGTCTATTTTCAAACTCCAATCCTTTATCCGTATGAAGCAAATTGGGGGCATTATGATTTTGAGATTTTGCTTTTTCTATTATTTTCTCAAAAGCTTTAACAACATTTTTTCCATCCTTTTTCTTCAAGGGTAAGGCCCATGCAAATTTTGAAAATGTATCGATAACATTAAGCATATAGCCGTATCCATCATTCTCTTTTTCATAATTTTTCATGATTATCAAATCAGCAGCCCACAAATCATCAATACCTTTAGTAAATATTGTCCTTTTTTGAAATTTATTTCTTATTGGCTTGTGTAATTCTTTAGCAAGAGATAATTTTTCATCATCATTCAGATCTTCTACTACAGGTTCTTCAGAATTTTCTTTCTCAGGTGAAGTGATAAATTTACTCTTTTTGGTTTTACATTTTGAGCATTTAGCAGCCACTCTCCATCTCCCGTTGATAGTTTGCACTCTTTCAGCATCAATATTATTGGTTCTCTTCTTACATTTATGGCAATAAATAGGATCAGTTAAATCATTATCCATTTTATTATAGGAAAAAAAGTTTTTTATGAGAAATATCTCATAAAAAAGAAGCTCCTCACTCACTCTTCAATCAAATGCAAATAAACTGTAACATTTTCAAATTGCAGCTCATCTCCATTTTCATTTCTACATGATAGTTTAATCTCTTTAATATCTCTCATTCCTTCTCGTATAGGGCTGTAAAGAATCTTTTTATTTGTTTCCATATAAATAGTATTGGGGAGAATCAGTTTCTCTATCAAAGATACATGCAGTAATTCATGTTCGCTATGAAGATGGGAATGCTCATCATGATTAGCAAAACTATAATCAATAATATTACAATGCCATTCAATTAACGAAATAGGTTTGATTAACTTTGGGTTGTCTTCAGAATAGTAGTCCTTATTAACTTCAAAATAATCCCCAGGTGTTTTACATTGTTTAAAATCAAATAGTTCACAGAAATTTCCAAAACGTAAAAATTCAATTAAAACAGGAGATTTAAGAAAAAATCTATTACGATTTGTAGTGTAGTCTACTTTAAAAACCAAACTTTCAGGTTTTATTTTTTTTAATGTGTCAATTTGTGATTTATATAATGTTTTATTCTTTTCAAAACCCTCCATGAGTTCAGTTATATAACTTTTTATTTTTAAATATAATTCTCTTCTAAACGTCTCAACAGTAAATGTGCCATCTAACACATACTCGTGATGATACCATACATCTGTAATAAGCAATTTTAATGATATCAATACATCTTTTACTTGAAATGAAAGAGAAGGTGAAGTAAATAATAACTTTACTATTCCAAGTTTATAATTTTTATTGGGATTTAGAACAATTTTTTGAGCAAAAGTTATTTTTAGATCTCGATGTTTATCAGGAATCTTTATTAGAGTCATGCTTTTATTATTAGATAAAGTTTTTTTTCGTATAATAAAGATGAGTAAATACGAGATTGAACCAATTCCGTTTGATAAAAAAGAGGCTAGAAAAGGAATTTTACCATTACCTTTAAGAGCATTAATAGTAGGAACTTCTGGTTGTGGGAAAACAACACTTCTCTATAATCTCATCACAAAATCATGGGGAATCCCCTTTCATTATCTATATATTTTTTCAAAATCTATGGATCAGAATGCATATGAGTTTTTGAGAAGCGCTTATGAAATAATTTCTGTAAAAGATGGTGTGGAAATAGCACAGTTTTTCAGTAATTGTGAAGAACTTTTACCCCTAGATGATTGTCAGTCGAACAGTTTGGTAGTTTTTGATGATTGTGTTAATGTTCAACAGCAACAAGTTATTAAAGATTATTACGTTAGAGGACGTCCTAAGAAAATCTCGTGCGTTTACTTGACACAATCATGGTCAAAAGTTGATAAACAACTCATTAGAAACAATATTAATTTTTTATGTGTATTTAGACAAGGACCAAGATACATGCGAGATATTTATGATGAATATGTGGGAAGTGATTTCACTTATGGCCAATTCAAAGAATTATGCTATTCTTGTTGGGATGAGGACTTTGGTTTTCTAACGATTGACCTAACAAAGAAACGCAGTAACGGACGTTACCGAAAGAAATTTGGTGAAATATTTTAGATAAAAAATATAGATTTTAAGTTTGCCTTAATTAGGAACGGCGAATTACCGGCCCTAATTTTTATAGGGATTCCCTATAAAAACGCTACACGGATAACTTCAAAAAATCGCATTGGGAAACGCTTCAAAAATCGCATTGGGAAACGCTTCAAAAATCACATTGGAAAACGCTTAAAAACGCAAAAATAGCGTTCCTAAGCGTTTAAGCGTTTAAGCGTTTAAGCGTTTGAGCGTTTTAACGTTTAACCGATTTTAAAAAAAAATTTTCCTATAATAAAAACATGACAACAAAAATTACTTTAGAACAAGCGCTTAGACAGAAATTCAAAGAAGCGCAAAATGAAGTGATGAAGGAAAAAGAAGTCAAACTTAGAGAAATCAAAAAGATTGATCAACCCTCTGAAGATGAACAAATAATTTTCACAAAACGAAAACGTAAGCCCATGACTGTGGCTGAAGCTAATAAATCGATTAAACTCAAGAAAAATTTACAGAAATTAGCAAAACAAGAAAGGGTTAACCAAGCATCTGATAAGGAAACAAGAGAAAAGGCTTATGAACCTATAACTTCACGATTAGATAAGGTAGAAAAAGCAGTGAAACAGACTGATGAAGATCTTGGTAAAAAATTAGAACTCATTCCTGTAATAAAAACAATTAACCCCTTGGCTATCAGTTCGCCTAAAAAAGTTACTTTTAAAGATGTTGATACCGAGGCCCAAGGTATTGATACTGAAGATACATTAAATCAAAGCTTTTCAAGTGACAATGTAGATAGGGATTATGAAATGGAAACAATTTTACAAAAAAGTGTTAAATTACCAAACTCTTCTGTAGGTCCTTTAGGTATTGGACCAATTGCAGAATTATATATTCTTCATCCTGATAGACAATTTGGAATATACCCTTTAAAAAATCATATCTTTATTGGAAATAAACAGATACGGGTAAATGGAAATGATATTGAAATAGAAAAAATGAAATATTCCGGTACTGAAGGCTTATGGAAGCTCTTAACAAAACCCATAGCTTCTGATATTCCATCCAAAGATGAATACACTAATGAAGACTTTAAAGCTTATACAAAAATCCTCATTCAAACAGATAGCATGTTTCAAAATAATAATCCCGAATCTAAACAACCAAAATCAAGTGTTAGTAAAAAATGGAAAGAAATCATAAAACCTATCTGGGAGTATAGTAAAAAGAAAAAGATTGGCACTGGGTTGATTAAATATACTGAAAATCCTGTAGAATTTAAATATATAGATAATTTGAATCAACTTACACAAAGACTATACTATTTGTATGCGCAAGAGCAGGCAGGAAATAATAATTTTCACAATGAAAAATTGGGAATTATAAATTTCATTAAAGATCAACTGGAGAAAGATATTGATAAACCCAAAGGAACTGAATACTTGATTAAAATTATTAATAATTTACCCAAAAATATGATAAAAAATGGTTCTGGTATTTTCAATACTATTCTTAATAAACTTGGGCCTGTTATTCCAGAAATGCATCTCCCAGGTGGTTATCAATATTGTGGACCATTTACTAAATTGGATAAGAGATTAAATAGAGGTGATGAAGGTATAAATAGTCTTGATAAAGCCTGTAAACAACATGACATTTTTTACAGAGATCATGAGAAAACTAGTGATAGGCATCTTGCTGATAAAAAATTGGAAGTAGAAGCTGATAAAATTATGAAAAGTTCAACAAATATCAGTGAAATATTGGGAGCTGCTATAGTAAAAACTGGTATGAAAGCCAAAAGACACTTTGGGATGGGTGTATATTAATTTTTTATAAGATTCACATCTTATAAAAAAAAAAAAAAACTTTTTTTCCTATAATAAAATGATTACACATCAAATAAATTTGTCAGAAATACAAATGAAAAAAATAAGATCTGCTTATAAAAAACGTGCTCCAGTAAAAGTACGACTGGCTTTTGCAGATATTACTGGAAAAGGAAATCATAAAATCCTGTTGAATGAAACACAGAAAAAAAATATTGATAAAAGTATAAAGAATAAAAAAGGCCTAGAATTGGAACTGGATTATGATCAGTTAAAAATAAATCATTCTGGGGGTTTTTTGCCTTTAATTTTTGCAGCAATGGGAGCAGCTGGAGCGTTAATGGGTGGTGGAGCTGCAGTAGCTTCTAGTGTTATAGACTCGAAACATAAGGCCGCTGAAGAAGCCGAAATAAAACGTCATAATCTCGAGATGGAAAAACTAGCTAAAAATGCAAAAAGTCTAAGTATCGGCTCTGGAATGAAGAAAAAGAAACCTAAAAAGAAACCTAAAAAGAAACCTACCAAATCAAAAAACTAAATAGCTTCCAGCCTCTTACCAATTTTGATATTGAAAGATTATCGAAAGAAATGAAAATTAAAAACTTCAGAGGAGTTTTCATGAAGGATGATTTACCAGAGAAAGTGAACCACACGGAATGTGGAATTATAAATCTAGAAAATTCTGATGAGGCTGGAAGCCACTGGACTGCATTTCATAAAAATAACAATTTAAAATATTATTTTGATTCGTATGGTAATGCACCACCACCAAGAGAACTTGTTCAATATTTAGGTTCAGAAAATTTATTTTATAATGAGGAGCAAATCCAAAACCAATATGATCCGCCTATCTGTGGACATTTATGTTTATTAATTTTGAAAAAGCTATCAGAAGGACACGATTTTGTAAATAGCATGAGAACATTGAAGGAAAATCTTAATTTCTTTTATTAAATTTTATAGTCTTGATATTTTTATAGAATTTCGATTCTATAAAAAAAAAATTTTTCTATAATAAAATGATGTACACAAATAATAATGAAACACCTTCAGCCCCTGAAGAATTTACTCCAATAACTCATCCTAGATTATATCCAAAAATAATTTTTCCCGAGTTTAATGAGAACAATTATAGAATCAATCGAATTATCAATCAATACAAATTTTTAGAAGATGAAGTGAAAATGAGAAATGGTTTGAAAAAAAAATATGGAAAAATATCCAGTACTCTTTACGGTACTGAATTTTTATTCGCCCTCTCAGAACTCGGACTGGTTGGTACTTCTATAGCATTACCAATAATAATTCCATTCAGTGTTCCAATTTCTACAGGATTGACAACCTTATCGATAATATTAAGGACTTCAAGCGGATTTTTCAATAAAAAAATTAATAAACACAAAGAAATTGAGCTTTTGGCAAAAGCTAAATTAGATTCGATTGAAGAAAAGTTCAGAAAAGCAATTAAAGACGGTAAAATATCTGATGAAGAGTTCAATGATATTGAACAAGAAATAAAAAATTATATAAATATGAAAAGTACTATTCTAAATGAATATAATAAAAATAAGAAAGAAGTTAAAAGTGTGGATCCTATCAAACTATCACTTTTGAAACATGGGGAAGTTTTCAGAACTGGATTTTAATATTTTCTATTCCACTATCTTGATATTTTTTATAGAATTTCGATTCTATAAAAAAACTTTTTTAAGAGTTTTAAAAGAAATTTTTAAATGTTCTCGACTTGTATTCGACTTTAACGTTAAAGAGGGGAGGCGATTCGCCCCCCCCCCTCTTTAAGAGTTTTGAAAATCTTCTTTAAATGTTCTCGACTTGTATTCGTCTTTTCATCGGACCCGTCCGGCAGACGGGTCCGATGTATTTACTGTTAAAAATCAAATTGACTTGTATTCGACTTCATAGTTAATCATCCGAGAACGACGATTTAAAAGGTGTTAGTATTATCGGAATACTAATCATGTGCTACTGACTTAGATCTCTGATAAAAAGTTTTAACTGATATCAAAAGCCGCAGCTCACATGTGAGCCGCGGCTTTAAAAATTTAATACGAGATCAAAGGAGACAATAAACTGAAACTACCTAAAATATATCAGAACCCAGTGACTTTTTTCTTTTGGGGGTTAGTTAAAAGAATGTATTCTATAATAAAAATGAATCAAATTAAATCAATCTACTCAAAATACGATTCTGAAATCACAAGGCTTCAATATCGAAACTTTAATCCTGAATCTAATTTAGAATTAAACTCTGAGAATAAGAGAACGGTTTTCAAATTGCTTCTAGATGACGAGTTTCTTAGCAGCAATATTCAATATTACATTGCTGGAAAATACATTCCTAAAGATGCAACAAAAACATATGGAATCAGTGATACAATAATGATGGTAGACAATTTTGTTGCACACCTTTTTTCCAAAATTGAAGTAAAAAAGCACAATACGGTTATTGATGAAATTGAAGAACCAGGTATTGCTAGTACGGTGATGGGTATAGCTTCTTTCTCAGGACCATCAAACTATAATGGTAAATTAATGAATTCTGGTTTCAATTCTAAAGTGAATGGTGGTGGAAATTTCAACGCGAATGGTAACTTGGCTGATTTAGGCCTTGGATTCTTCAGCGATATTGCACCAATTTATAAGGGAGGATTTGAAATTACATTCATTAGAAATTCTGATGATAATGTACTCTTCCGTTACAGTACCTCTCCTGAAGGTGTAGAGGGAAAAGTGGAAATTAAAACTTTCTACCTGCGAGTCCCAATAATTGAATATGAAAGTGAATCCAAAGCTAAATTAATTGCTGAACTCTGTACTTCTCCTTATTTGTTTCACTTTAAAAAATTACAATGTATCGAACAAAAAGTTACTGGAAAAACTCTAAACTTCAACATTACAAATATTTACAGAAATGTACAGAATCCGATCTGGGGATTTGTTGCCTTCCAAACTGCCAGAAAAAATGATCAAAAGAAAAATAATTCCAAATTTGATCATTTGAATGTTAAAAATATTAGTTTTGAAGTAGCAGGAAAAAGTTATCCTGAAGAACATTTGAATTTAGATTGGAGTTCAGGGGATTTTAGTTTAGCTTACACCATGTACACAGATTTCAAAAGAATAGTATGCCAAGACTCATCCCTTCCATATCATGAGCCTCAGTCCTTCAAAGAGAACTATCCAATATTCAGTGTGAATATGACTAGACAACCACAGTCCATATCTGGACAAAAAAGTAATATAATTTTACGAGCAGATTTTGAAAAGAATGTGTCAGAAAACACTTTTGCTTATGTAATTTTGGTTTCAGAAGTCACTCTCAACTATATGCCACTTAAAAATATTATAAAAGAGGAAATCTAAAACTCACCATGGGAGGAAAAAAAAGGATAAACAATATAAATAACAATTTTTTTATTGGGAACATTCTCAATAAAAAATATATCAGACACATTATTTTGCTTCAACTCCAACTGGTAATATTTCCTCAGATATCCTTCAAGAGGCTCACGCGTGAGCCCTCTCAAGGTTACAGGCTGATCTTAATATTACTGTAGTTGAGTCCAGAATATTTCAGCTCAGAATGTTCTCTGGAATGACCTTCTAGGAGCTCACGCGTGAGCCCCCTCAAGGTTAACATTCACTATCACTCCAACTCTTCTCAACTTCTTACTATAACTCAAGGACACATGTAGCTTTTCTTTTAAACAGAGATTCCAATCCTCTCCTGTGATCTTCATATGTTGAAAATACACTTCCAAGTAGTATCCATAAACAGCAGTAGTATAAAAAAGTCTTGATGATTGCTTCTTTATCACATCACTAGATTTAATAAGGTAATTCTCTACTTCCATAATGTTATTTTGATTAGGAAGTTTCACCTTTTCCATTTCATGGTCAAATACAACAAATTTTTGTAGGTACTGATGCATTTGATCTGGAGTTCTTGATATATTAGACACTTTTGGGATTTTCAAAAGCTTTTGAAAATCACATTTTCTACTACCTGGTAGACTCACATTGTTTTTCGTGATTAGTTCTCTGGCTTCACTTGCACTAACACAATTTTTCACTTTCTGCACGAAACTCAAACATTCCTGATGATATTGTTCCAGTTTTAAAATTTCTTCACAGAAATCATAATCATCACAATAAGCTAACTTTAAATATTCAGGAGGTTGTGCCATGTTGAACAGTTGAGGACAAACTGATTGTGAATATGGAGATAGGAATTGAAAGCGAACTATCTGAAATGGGAATGCAAGGTCAACTAGCTGGCCTCCTTTGAGATAGTGTACGGAATATTAATCTCGCATTATTTATCATTTCCTTTAGTTCACACGCAACAAGCTAGATAGCATGAGGCTCTAGAAATCCTAAGAGTTTTTTAATTTAAAAAGGTGGCGTCGATTCGCCCCCACCTTTAAATAGATTGGGTTTTAAATTATTTTCGTACTGTTGAAAACTTTTAGACCCGGTAAATTACCGGGTCTAAAAAAAAAAAAAATTTTCTATAATAAATAAAGAGATATGGTTTTATGTGACGAGGCATTAGATATATGTGATGAACATGGAGGTTTATGGGAGTTGGTAAAGACACCTGAATTTCGATTTTATGATAGAAACTGTGACGCACTAGACGAGATTCATCGTGTATTGAGGGAGTATAGATTTTCTAAACGGTTGTTAAAAGAACGTTTATTGGGTGTTGATGGTAATCCACCGCTCCGTACAAAGGAGGATGTAAAGGTAATGCTTAATGAAGATAAGATTAAGGTTCCTAAAAATGCTACTGAATATCAACTTAGAAAATTGCTTTATAATGAGCGTAAAGCCAAACTGAAGAAGGATTTTGAGTTTGAGTTTCGATACTGTTGCTAAAGCTCAGAAGTATTAAGGAGATTTTATTTTTAATGAACACTGCTCATTAAAAAGTTCTTATGCTACTAATTAGCAGAAATATTTTTTTAAGACGATTCAAAAAGTTTGTTTTTATAGAGATTCCCTATAAAAACGTAATAGATACTAAGTCTTTGAAAAGCATAATATTTACTCAAAGTCAATCAGAAAGGCATTTGACTTTTTATCTGTTCCATTATAAATAAGTTTTTCAGGATGTCTTTCTGGATTGTTTCTAACGTGATTAAGAAGTCGACGTGAAATTCTTTTAGGTAAAAACAAACATATCTCTTCATCATCATAATCAATTTTAACGACAACGCTTTCACCATATTCCGAATTTTTTATAAAATTTTCCAAGATGGTATAAGTTCCTTTTTTAATATCCTTGAAAGATGAGTAGTTTGATTTTTTAGCGGCATTCTTATATATTTCAATCACTGACATTTTATTATAAAAGTTATTCTTTTAACTACCCCCCTCACTTTTTTTATTATCCACCCACTTATTCTTGTATGGATACTATCCTGTCTCCCATCCTACTAACTCCTCATTAGTGAAAACATCAGAGGGAGCTAAATTTCAAAAACTTTGACCCCTAAAAGGTTCTAATTTTGCATTTTTTCCTAATTTTTAGAGTTCACTAGAGTTTCTGATAAAAAATATTTTTAAAAAAAAGTCACCCCCCCGAAAAGTCACTGTGTTTAAAAAGTGTGTTCTGTTATTTTATGTTAAAAAGTTTTAACAGGGATTTAAGTCGATAAATGAAAAAGTCACTGGTTCTGATGTTTTGTGTTAAAAAGTTTTATCAGGGATCTAAGTCGGTTAATGAAAAAGTCACTGGTTCTGATGTTTTGTGTTTAAAAATGTGTTCTGATGTTTTGTGGTAAAAATTTTTATCAAGGATCTAAGTCAGTGCGCCAGGATTGGCTTTTGGATACTACTTACGTAATCCTATTATGTAAAACGTAAAGGATCTCTGTGTGTCTGTGTGCCTGTGTGTTACTCAGAGCCAGACGGCTTAATCGGATATTGATGAGGTTTTTTTTCAACTCGCCCATGAAACACCGGCGGGTGCAACAGGCTATGTGAAAATCTTCGAAGCTTCGTCCTTCGTCGTAAACGAGGTTTTCCTTTACGAGCGGATTGTTTGGTTTCTATGATTTTGCAGAGCAGCTGTGGGACTGGTGCCATACCTTGTCTTCAACTCATTAATTTCGCGAGTCACAGCTTCGAGTTTTTGGTCTGCTTGTTCCAAATATTGGCACAATGAAATGGTAATGTTATAGCTCACCAAATGCAGTGTTGACATGCTCGTCCTGGATACGAAACGCCGCGGTACCAGCTCGGTGTTGCACAACCGCCAGTTTTGTTCTGTCAGCAATTTCGGCGATCGTCTCGCCGTCCTGTTTTTCCTCTTTCATCACTACCGCAAAATCATATTCGGCACAATGATATTATTACAAACCATTTATTTTTCTCCAGAACACCGACCGTTGCTTCTCGCTCGGAGGTTTGCGCGAGATTTTTCAACCAAGTGATAAATAATTTAATCAAGTTATAATATTATGAGGATATTATTTCAATGCAGTCTATTTATGTCGATTTACACGTAGCTACCTAATCCAAGGATCGACTCGTAATATCTAAGAGAATAGTATTTAATGTAATACCGAATTTTTCAAGCGTATTTCCTACAATAGGGCTTTAAACTTTTTCTATGAAAATAAGATTAACAACACTTCATATAAATCGTTAAGCACATTCAAACATCGCATTAAGCAGAGTATTAGAGTTATTTGATGTCGTTCACTTTTGGAATTGTCTTTTTGTATTATTTAGCTCTTTTTGACCCTGATGAAGTTGGAATTGTTGCTCCATAATGTTTCTGCAATTAATATTTTTTATATTTTAAGTTTTCTATGTTCTCCAAAGGCTAGTAGTCGAAAGTATCTCTTATGAAGTTTATTTGTATTTTCCGATGGCTAACGAACTCCACCTGAGAGCACAAGTTCTAGAAACTTATTATCATGGTGGGCGACATTAGAGACATATTTATTTAATTGCATGTCTTCCGAATTTTTTTATAGTGAAGATACTTTTTGTACTTATATAGTTTTAGAACATTTTAATTTTAGTTAACAGTTTGATTTTAAATTTATATGAAAATTTTTCTAATTGTTTGTGTACTCTATTTCGCTAAATAAACCAATTCTAAATTCTAAGAGAATCCAAGTATTTTGATTTGATACTTGGACGAATGTTGAGTGGAACCAACCCGCGCCAACCCTCAGCATCACACATCACATCAATACCGCCTTGCGTGTTATAGGTATGGACTATAGTTACGGGCGTTTCAAGACTATTGCGACAGAAAACGTCTGCCAATTCGAGTAGGCAGTATAGCTTCCTCACCTCAATCACATGAACGTATAAGAATAGTTGGGTAGTTTCGTTTTGATACGGGACGACCCGCGAACCAACCCGCTTTTACCCTCAAAATGTCAGCTCTTTACGAATATTTTTCGCGTAGTTAGAAGCGTTACAAGGAAACGGTCAACATTTCATGTTTGCGCATGCGCAGAGGGAAATTACAGTAAGACTCCAATAAAGTTCATGTGGAACCATCAATGTATTATAATGATCGACCCTCCAAATGTGAACTCATTTCAACGATATTTAAGGTAGTTATGGGCGTTTCAAGTATTTCAAGTTTGCGCATGCGCAGACAGAACGATTTCCATGATTTTAAAATGGGATCATCTGCGACCCAACCCGCGTGCACCCTCAAAATTGCAGCTCTTTACGACTATTTTTCGCATAGTTAGAAGCGTTACAAGGAAATGGTCAACATTTCATGTTCGCGCATGCGCAGACGAAAGTGACTTTACAATTCCAATGAAATTCATATGATACGATCAAAACATTATTCATAATCGACTCTCTAATTTTGAACTCATTTCAACGATATTTAGAGTAGTTATGGACGTTCCAAGTATTTCACGTTTGCGCATGCGCAGACGAAAGTTACGGTACTTCCAATGATTTTGGTATGGGACCATCTGTGACCCAACCCGCACATACCCTGCAAATTTCAGCTAATTTCGACAATTAATCGGGTAGTTATGGGCGTTACAAGGAATTAACACAGAGAGACAGACACGGAAACAAAAATGTTCCCTGATGTCTGAAATGCAGAATGGTAGTGGACATTTTCATTTTGGAGGACGTAAATTTTTTTTTCTCAATCACGAACCCAAGGCTTCCCTACCTTTGGTTGTGTGGAAGCAAAATGACCTAGACAGAAGGGTTATGAAGGAAGGAGAACATAATATTACGTATTATTTCGTTGTTAGAAGATAATGCACCAGTGTATGGGGGGGGGGGGGGGATCAGGTGACTACGAACTTGTAAATCCGTGTTCGAATAGTTTTGTCACAAATAATGACGAAATGCATGGTCCAGGAAGATGCGTCTAAAATGAAATTGATACCGGTTAGCAACGCATTCAACAGATGAAATCGACAAGCGGTAAATGGACTTCTGTACGTCCGACTATGATGAAACTACCTATATGAATATAGCTATGAAACGGGAATCACGAATTCACATCAGACCGCACGCGGATGGGGCGCGTGGTATTGACGTGGAGGCTGTATCAATTCGGTGAAACTTGATACGGCCGTTACCTACCCATTTGATTCTCCAATATGAACAATTCCTGCATGTGATGTTATTGTACCATGATGCCTCCTGATCATATCCACTGTCAGCTTACGCATTAACATGAGCCACTAGGTATATAATTAACTAGCATGACCGCTCGCTTCGCTCGCTATCCGAGATTCGCTGTACGCAGTATCGTACATAATTCCGACGTTGCACAACTTGGGAGCCTACTGGATATTGGTGCCAAATTTGGTCGATATCCGTCGAGCCATTCAGGAGTTGACCATGGTCGACCATATTTCCGCTATGGTGAAGGGGACCGAAAAATTCCGACGTTGCCCAACTTGGGAGCCTACTGGATATTCGTGCCAAATTTGGTCGATATCCGTCGAGCCATTCAGGAGTTGACCATGGTCGACCATATTTCCGCTATGATCAGGGAATTAAAAATGCGCCTACGTTCAACTTAGGAGGCTACCGGATATTGGTGCCAAATTTGGTCGATATCCGTTGAGCAATTCGGGATTCGACCATGGAGGGGCCCATGGATGCGCTATGGTCGACCGCAGGGGGTAGTCCGAAGGGTCGATCGTAGATAGAATTTCACGTAGATTACGAATACGCGATAAAAAAGAGGGGTTACCATTTCAATTAACGAAGCTGACCATGGTCGACCATAGTTCCGCTATGGTGAGGGAATTAAAAATGCGACGTTGCACAACTTGGGAGCCTACTGGATATTCGTGCCAAATTTGGTCGATATCCGTCCAGCCATTCAGGAGTTGACCATGGTCGACCATAGTTCCGCTATGGTCAGGGAATTAAAAATGCGACGTTGCACAACTTGGGAGCCTACTGGATATTCGTGCCGAATTTGGTCGATATCCGTTGAGCAATTCGGGATTCGACCATGGAGGGGCCCATGGATGCGCTATGGTCGACCGCGGGGGTAGTCCGAAGGATCGATCGTAGATAGAATTTCACGTAGATTACGAATACGCGATAAAAAATAGGGGTTACCATTTTAATTAACGAAGTTGACCATGGTCGACCATAGTTCCGCTATGGTCAGGGAATTAAAAATGCGACGTTGCACAACTTGGGAGCCTACTGGATATTCGTGCCAAATTTGGTCGATATCCGTCAAGCCATTCAGGAGTTGACCATGGTCGACCATAGTTCCGCTATGGTCAGGGAATTAAAAATGCGACGTTGCACAACTTGGGAGCCTACTGGATATTCGTGCCAAATTTGGTCGATATCCGTCGAACCATTCAGGAGTTGACCATGGTCGACCATAGTTCCGCTATGGTCAGGGAATTAAAAATGCGACGTTGCACAACTTGGGAGCCTACTGGATATTCGTGCCAAATTTGGTCGATATCCGTCAAGCCATTCAGGAGTTGACCATGGTTGACCATAGTTCCGCTATGGTCAGGGAATTAAAAATGCGACGTTGCACAACTTGGGAGCCTACTGGATATTCGTGCCAAATTTGGTCGATATCCGTCAAGCCATTCAGGAGTTGACCATGGTCGACCATAGTTCCGCTATGGTCAGGGAATCGAAAATGCGCCTACGTTCGACTTGGGAGGCTACCGGATATTGGTGCCAAATTTGGTCGATATCCATCGAGCCGTTTGGCCGTGAAAAGCAATTCGGGATTCGACCATGGAGGGGCCCATGGATGCGCTAAGGTCGACCGCGGGGGTAGTCCGAAGGGTCGATCGTAGATAGAATTTCACGTAGATTACGAATACGCGATAAAAAATAGGGGTTACCATTTCAATTAACGAAGTTGACCATGGTCGACCATAGTTCCGCTATGGTCAGGGAATTAAAAATGCGACGTTGCACAACTTGGGAGCCTACTGGATATTCGTGCCAAATTTGGTCGATATCCGTCAAGCCATTCAGGAGTTGACCATGGTCGACCATAGTTCCGCTATGGTCAGGGAATTAAAAATGCGACGTTGCACAACTTGGGAGCCTACTGGATATTCGTGCCAAATTTGGTCGATATCCGTCAAGCCATTCAGGAGTTGACCATGGTCGACCATAGTTCCGCTATGGTCAGGGAATTAAAAATGCGACGTTGCACAACTTGGGAGCCTACTGGATATTCGTGCCAAATTTGGTCGATATCCGTCAAGCCATTCAGGAGTTGACCATGGTTGACCATAGTTCCGCTATGGTCAGGGAATTAAAAATGCGACGTTGCACAACTTGGGAGCCTACTGGATATTCGTGCCAAATTTGGTCGATATCCGTCAAGCCATTCAGGAGTTGACCATGGTCGACCATAGTTCCGCTATGGTCAGGGAATCGAAAATGCGCCTACGTTCGACTTGGGAGGCTACCGGATATTGGTGCCAAATTTGGTCGATATCCGTCGAGCCGTTTGGCCGTGAAAAGCAATTCGGGATTCGACCATGGAGGGGCCCATGGATGCGCTAAGGTCGACCGCGGGGGTAGTCCGAAGGGTCGATCGTAGATAGAATTTCACGTAGATTACGAATACGCGATAAAAAATAGGGGTTACCATTTCAATTAACGAAGTTGACCATGGTCGACCATAGTTCCGCTATGGTCAGGGAATTAAAAATGCGACGTTGCACAACTTGGGAGCCTACTGGATATTCGTGCCAAATTTGGTCGATATCCGTCGAGCCGTTTGGCCGTGCATAGAAGGACAGACACACAGACACACGGACAGACAGAGATTCGTTTTTATAATATAGTAGGGAAGTAGGGATAATGTATAGCTACTGACTTCTGCAAACCACGGCCTGTATATTACGTTACTCAATGAATATAATATAACTCATAAATATAATAAAACTTCAATCTATAAAACACAAGACCTACAGTGAACAGATGAAATCATCAAACAACGACCAACGATTGAACCCTTCAAACCTATGGTACTTGATATCTGGGTTCGTATAAATTACTGAATTCGTTTGCTTCTTTGTCATTGCTGACGACGTGATATTTGGAACGCATCGTTCGCAAAGAGAGGTCTTATTTGGGCATGAAGTATGGATTATTAACTACGGATTATATAGGAAATATTGCTGGCCCAGATATTTCTACATGAGCCAATATTTAATTACGTCGAAAATGTTATTACGTAGTAAACACATACCTAACGAAGTGACGAGGCGGTGAACAACACACCTTGATTATTTACCTGAAAACAGAGCCAAATAATAGAGAGGGCTGAAAAAATATTTACAGTACGATATAAAGGTACATAATATATATGAGCAATTATAAAAAATATTATATTTATCATGATTGGAATGATAATATCCATCACACGGCTAACTGCAAAACCACAGAAAATGGTGGGTGATCATGTGCATTTAGTGCGCATGAACTACGGCTCCGATTCAGATGAAAACAATGTGTGAACAGAACCGGAGCTACGAATGTGGATTCGGAGACACGAAAAATGCAACAAAACAGAACCACTCGATCAGAAACGTCTGAAATGTGAACTTCAACAGGAAATTTTTTTGACAACTGATCATTTTCTCCTCAAAAAATATGAAGAAGATTTTGTAAATCAGTCGCTGATATTACAAAAACAATATAATAAACAATAGATTTTTTGAATCAGCATTCAGCCGTACCTAATATTGATTGGTCTTTTTCGAAATGAAAATGCTCACATTTCGATTCAGCTGATTAGGGAGCTCAATATTGTTATCCTTATCTGATTTGGTTGAATTCGTATCCTTTTCATCTCACGCCACCACAATTTCAGTGAAAATACAAGTACCAATAATCAAGGAGCCACTTGTATGCTTTTCAGACCTCAGCGAAATGATGACTGGTATTTTCGAACGGACTCCAGCCCAAGAACACAGGTGCACAACATTTCCTGAAGCTCCGTAGGGTGCGAGTAGAAACGTTTCGTAACCTCTGTGTCTACGAGTAGGTTGACGAGAAGCGTAACAACTAAGTGACACGATGTTATTGGTATAATGAACGATAATACGCATATTATTACAGGTAAACCGAGGTGGCGGGGTCTCCCGCAGTGGGTTTAGCCCCTGCTGATTCAGTATATCCGATGCCTCAGAGGCGAGGGTTTTAACCGAGAAGAGGATTTAGCATAATGTGACCCCCCCAAGCCAGGCCCTGCAGCAGCTCCACCCTTATCATCTCGCTTCCTAGTTCATCCTTTGGGCCCCTGTCGCAATATCCCCGTCACATTAGGTCTCCTCATCCGTTTTCCGAAGGTAATGCCGCCCTAGTGCCAGAGCCGCGGTATTGCTTCCTTTCCTGACCTGACCCGACCCTTCGCTGGCAACCGACGCGGTGTCTGCATATTCGCTTTCCAGTTGAAATTATCGTCTGAGTTCGTGCAACTCACCAGCAGCATGAATTTACGTATAAACTTGACTATATCTCACTTCCAACTTATATGCTGACTTCAGCATCTTCCTGGTTTCAGCTGAACGGTTTAGAACTACCTGCGTCCTGTGAATCTACAAGTACAAAACCACCTACGTAATACTAGGTTCTGTATTACTAACTATAATCTATTAACATTACTTATACTTGGACTCGAACAGCACTTTTCGCACTGTCTGTTCCCCGAGAAACGACTCTTCGAATGGATCACATGACTCGAAATATTGAGGGTATATTTATAACATCATCAGCCTTTGCTGTATACTCCATTAAATATTACAAAATGATGGATAAATTTAACGTCACTCATTTCAACAAGCATACACTCCCTGTTATACCGTCACTTATCCCCCTTCATCAGTGGAACTGCTTGCAGACACCCATTTATAGGTTCTTCAATTTCTAAAACTGTATGATGCTTACGATTCTGTATGATTCATTGAATTATCTGCATGGTCCTGATCTGTAATATGCTGGTGCCTATTGCACCTTCCAACGCATTCCCTGCAAACTTCTTCGAGTGAAGAAAACGGAAGAAACAAACGTCCAACCGCTAACCGAGAACGATTTCCCAGAGCTTTTCCTTGGGGGCTCCTTCAGCTACTTCTCTCTCCAGACGAATTTCTCCATTTTCTTCCCCACTTTAATTAATATCGCCGTTTAAAAGCATCCTCATCGCCCGCCCTGTTCTGTCCTCGAGCTCCTGGCATTTTCTCATTTCCCTCATCCTCCCGCTCATTAATCCTGGAAAGCCCGGGAGCATCCCATCCAGCGTCGGGGGGTGTTTAATGAGTTTTATTAGTGTTGTTCTGTCAGCGAGATGGTGATCTTTACTTGTGAATTCTCGACCGACTTGTAATATTCTTGAAAGGATTACGAGAGATTATGAGGAAGGGTTTAAACGGATCAACCGGAGGTACCTTTTCTCCAGTTATACCCTAGGCCCACCTGGTTCCGCCCTTAATGTAACATGCCTATTTCATCTCCAGAATTAATTAAACGTGGTTACAGAAATGGGTTTGTTCATTTTCGCATTCCGAAAACTATTCCTCCTTATTTGACGAATGATATGAGAACCTTTCTCTGGAATCCACAGTAGGTGATGCATAGTTTAACAGGAAATAATCAAGACATCGAACTTCTTGATTTTCACAGCAATATTTTTACGCGCTGTGTTAAGTATGGATGTTATAAATCGGAAACATGAAAATGTAGCATACCTACACCAATTTCATGTATTTAACAACGACCCCCAGTCACGATTACAATTGACTTCACGAAGTCCATGCTAGGTATATCTCGACTGTAATGCATCGGTATTTCGACTACGAATGGAAAGAACCACTAGAGCTTACAAAACATAAATTTTCTCATTTTTGATCACCTGGGGACCTTGGGGCCCCATAATGTAGAGGACAGTATGGTGAGTCAATACATTCGAGTGCCCACACAAGGTTTTGTTATTTAAAAAAAAAATAGCAATTATGTGTTACATTATTCCACAGAGGACAATCAATTCGGTCCAACCTTCGAAATTATGCTTGATAGATTAAGTAGTGTCTTTATTTATTTAGTAGTGCACCGATGTTTTTTTCCACGTTTCGCGACCAACAACACCTCTGTTAAGTAACACGAACACTGATCCTGATGTAACTTGGGTATTGACACTGAAAATAAATTCTTAGTCATGTGTTTATGCAGGTACAATTTAGTTATTTTTCCTTATACCTATTTATCTAGTGTGACGATATAATTTCTTCTTTCTTGATGTTTACATCAATAAATCTCTATTTCTCTTTCTCAAACTTGACCAGACCGTTGAGGGAAATGTTGTCGTTTGGTGTTCGAAGTCGTAAGAGCAGGTCAAAAACGATGACGTATCATCACCAATTGAAGCCCATATAAATTATATTACATATATATCCAAAGTTGAAACTGACATTCAGTACAGAATCGGTCTCCGCCGGCAACACAAACAGAACTGGATTCAAGGCTCTAATTGGATTACCCCCACTCCCACGGCTTCAGCCAATTAACTGACGCTTAACTTCCCTGGGACACCCTGGCAGCCCCTGTACGTACCTCCTTCCACCAACATGTTCCTACATGCATGCCCATCAAACGCGTCAATATTTGATCTGAAGCGGTTCCACGGAACCCGATTCTCTGAACTCCGTCCCTGCACAATTGGTCGCAACTAATTCGAACCGCAGAGAACGCAGAGATAAAGGTGATCCTGGATAGCTATCCCTAATTCCTGTAATTTGTTACCTGTAACTTCTAACGCGCACCTGCGGACTTGTAGTGCACCTACAAATCTACTGAAGTGAGCTTCTGGTGAAGGGGGGGGGGGGGGGGGTAAGGTGGATCCGAATTATTTGCCCTTCATCGTTGCAAATGCTAGAGGGTGCTCATACACTCCACTTACCTATGTCCTTCTTTTAGCGAATTTTGAAGAAAAGGAAGCTATTGTTCTCGGTCCAAAATTTTTAAAACTCGAATTTCCGAAAGATTTTTATACCAAAATCCGTTTCAGACCATCCTGAATTCCCTGCCGAAAGACACCAAAAATTATATGTATATATATATATATATATATATATATATATATATATATATATATATATATATATATATATATATATATATATTTATTTATTTATACTCGGCCCTTCGGGCCTCGCCAGGGGGCAAGCCCCCTGGACCCCCTAAGGGGGCTCCGCCCCCTCGGAACGGCTTCGCCGTTCCTCACCCCCGAAGGATGTGTTCTTATACTTCGTATAACAAAGGAGAATTTGCTATGCAATTTACCCCCCCCCCCCACCCAACCAAAACACAAAAAAATAAAACGATTCTGTTTAAACAACAGATAACGTTGGTAATTCTTTATCACATTCCTCTTTGTGCTCATCTTCATCACATTCCTCTTTGTGCTCATCTTTATCACGTTCCTCTTTGTGCTCATCTTTATCACGTTCCTCTTTGTGCTCATCTTTATCACATTCCTCTTTGTGCTCATCTTTACCACATTCCTCTTTGTGCTCATCTTCATCACATTCCTCTTTGCGTGACGCGTTTTTGTGACAGGATATTGTGACAGGACATTTTTTTCACATGTGAAAAAAATGTCCTGTCACAATATCCTGTCACAAAAACGCGTCACGCAAAGAGGAATGTGATGAAGATGAGCACAAAGAGGAATGTGGTAAAGATGAGCACAAAGAGGAATGTGATAAAGATGAGCACAAAGAGGAACGCGATAAAGATGAGCACAAAGAGGAATGTGATAAAGATGAGCACAAAGAGGAATGTGATAAAGAATTACCAACGTTATCTTTGTTACCTATGAATAACTAGTTACCTACATTTCATGGTAACGGGCGCCGCTTGGCATTTTTTAATGTGTTTCTATGGAAATTGGCCCCGTATTGGCAACGGCTCGTTTGAATTTGGTATCTGCAATTTTATAATCGTTTTATTTTTTTGTGTGTTGGTGGTGTGGGGGGGGGGGGGGGGGGGGGTAAATTGCATAGCAAATTCTCCTTTGTTATACGAAGTATAAGAACACATCCTTCCGGGGTGAGGAACGGCGAAGCCGTTCCGAGGGGGCGGAGCCCCCTTTGGGGGTCCAGGGGGCTTGCCCCCTGGCGAGGCCCGAAGGGCCGAGTTTATATATTTATATATATATTTATATATTTATATATGTATGTGTCATTCCAGACGATAACTCTCGAAAGAATTGAGATAAAAAGTTCAAATTTGCACGAAAAATCTGTCTTGGCAATCGACAGGCTAAGTTCGAAGTTGGGCAGAATCGGGTCACCCTAAGGGGGAGTTTTGGGGAGTTTTAGGGGGGGGAAATTACCCATAAATTCCCAAAATGAAAAAGTCTGACAAGTGACACCTCATTTTAAAGGTTTTTGCCCGCTGAACACGATGGTGAAATCAGAATTGCGATATCTCATTCCATTCTCAAACTGGAGCACTTTGAAGATGAAGGAACGTGGTTATTTCTTGAGATGTTCTTCCTGGTTCGTCTGCTCTAATCTGATAACGGAATGGGATATCGCAATTCTGACTTCACCATCGTGTTCAGCGTTGGAAAATCTACAAACCGAGGTGTTACTCGGCAAAAAATGGAACAAAAAATTTGTTACGTACCCAATACCTACTCTTCTGGTATTCAAAACATTTTTGATTTCCCCCTCCCCCTCCTTCCACCCCAAATTTTACTTTGTGTAAAACTACTCCTGTTTTAATTTTGTATGGTATCAAGTTGGGAAAACATTGGCCGAAAATTAATTTTCAGAAAATTTTAGGCGGAGGAGGAAGATGCCGAAAACTTCGAAAATTCGCTCTTATAGCCATGCTGCATGACTGTGGTTTTTTTTAAAAATTGGTGCGAGCATCCAGACCCACGCAGAAGGGTGATCCAAACAACCAGAAGTCAATTAATTTTAACGTGATAAATCCACGGCATTATTTTCCTTCCTTTATTTTACTCCCGTTAGCTATGACGAAGCGCAAAAGACTCACTAAACTCTCCTGACGGCAACTTTACCTCCCACTATTCCTATCAACATCGAAAGGGTTATAAAACAAGCGTCTGGAAGTTTCAAGGGCGAACACTGTGCCTGAAACTTGCTCTGGATAATCGATGTTGCTGCAGGATGATGAGATGTCCGATGTCCTCTCCACGAGCCATCATTGAACCTAACAGGGCCAAAAAAGTAGCAGCTCTTCGTAATTGTCATTTGATAGCTCCCGAGTATTTAGCATGTGTGTCGTAAGTTTAGGTAGGGAAGGTTTGGGTAGGATGAAAGGGTAGGAAGGATGTGCTCATTATGAGTCTTTTCGGATCGCTAACGCCCTGCGGTTATCACCATAGCAGGCGATATCACCACCACAATAGAGGCTAGCACCCTGGGGTTATCACACCACAGCTAGTGCTAGAAGTGAGAGAGAGGCGTCCCGCGGTTATCACCACAGCAGACGCCAGGAACAAGGAGGCTAATACTCCGGTTACCCCGGTTATCACCACAGGCTGATACCCCGTTCTGATACCCGGTTATCACCACTGTTGGTACCAAGAAAAAAAGAAGAAAAAAAAGAAATTAAAACAAACCAACAAACAAATTCTTCATACAAAAAAAAAACAACAACAAATAACAAATACACAACACACAAAACAAACATAACAACAACAAAATACACAACAGGCACAAAAAACAACAATACACAATAACAAATTTCACTTTCCTATTAGAAATAAGTAAGAATTTGTGGGCTCGAAGACGCGGAATACGTTCAGAATCATGAAACTCAAAACAATACGCATTATTGGATAGGAACATTTTCGTCCCTCTCACTACAGATATATCCCATTGCTTAAATTTCTGTGGTAGGCTCGCAGACTCGAAGCAAAAAGTTCAGTTGCAGTAAGCGGTAACACTGCGACAATTCTGTTTATCCCAATGGCAAACTTTTGCGTAAGATGAAAACAGATATCCTGCACCAAACAACAGGTGGCCATCCAAATTGGACCCAGAAAATTGAAAATTGAAACACTAATCGACCTTGTAGAACGAAGAACAAAGATATTCACTTGTGCTTGATGAACTCGTCGAATTACTCGAATTATTCGATGGATGAACCAGCCAGTGGCCCCTGTTGATTTTTCCGTCTTTCTCCCACGCATTACGCGGGCACAGGACTGCAGCCCACAGACTTCAGCTTTTTTTCCCCCTGACAAAAATGATGAAATACTCTTCGAGTACTTCTCCACATTCCCGTCTCTTTGTATCAACCGCGCTCTTTCCGGTTCAAAGCGAGAAAAACCTCGCTTGATCATAATAAAGGCCGTAGAAAACTACAGGGATTTTGCCGACGCGTTTGATGCAATCACCGATGGTCGCAATATTTTGTTTGCCGGCGTTTTTATCGGGCTCCACGACCTTTGGGAAGTTCGATGTCGTCCACGTTGACAATGATAACCCACAAAGGGCTTTTTTTGAGACGTGAATGCGATTTTATAGCTGGGGATCAGAAATATCTGATTGTTTTTCGCCAACACTGAGCCGGGATTGATGTAATTACCCCTTCCCCGTTTGCTGTAGCATTTCTAAAATGCCAATGGTTATTCAATTATAGCTAAGTCCGATTTAAACCGTTTAAGCCCGATTTTAGAAATGATTACGATGGATTAGAAATAATGACCTTATAAATATGTCAAAGTCCAAAAACTTCATCGAATCGGACCGTCGAATTCTTCTTCTGAAATGTCGATGATATCACTTATTAATATTTAATCCATACTTTTCGTCTGATTCGGGTGATAAGTGAGGTGTATAAACAGACGTGCATCCATTACGTGAGGTGACAGACAGAAAAAACGCTGCAAATTATTACACAACGGTTTATTATTTACCTGTATTGATGCCCCTTCTAAGTAGCTCACATTTTTCTGTGTCCAGTACCTACCCACGAGATCCGCCCAGGAAAGCCCTAAATTGACTACTGGACCCGGCCCGGGAATTACAGTTTCATAAAAATGCGCGGGATTCAATATTTATAATTATTTGTTGTTATTCATGAAGCATAAATTTGGTTCAAGGTACAACAGTACCTATCAACAAAATTTGATAGAGCCATCATTATTCTAATGAAATAATATCAGGGAACAATAATCAGGTGGTTCCTAGCAATGATATCTGGGCCGGATTTATACCGTTTCATTCACGATCATGTTGACGAAGCATTTAGGTGCAAAAGAACGGTTGGACGTACAATACCCCGGTGGTTTGACCATTAGATTTCCGGATTTTACGTGCCTTGAAAAACACACCGACTTTTCAGGAAGGGAGGAAGGGTTAGCAATTCTACCTTGCTCAATTCCAGAGGTTGAAAAAAAAAAAAGAACCAAAAAACAATTTGAGATGAAAATTTGGGAGTCAAAAATTCGTGAAAACCCTATTTCTTCCCATTTTTTGGATTAGGAAATAAGAAGTTGATTCGGAATTTTATATTGAAAGGACTAAATCAAGATGTAGGAATCGATGTTCATAAATCCAAAATTTCCAATTTCAGGGGGTTGCAAAGGAAACGAGGTAACCCCAAGCTTTTGGTTTATTATTCTGTGAATAATGCACATATGTATTCGCTCAGCAAAAAAATTTTATAACACCCCCTCAAACTTTAATCTTTTCCGTTTCAAGGTGCGTAGATTCCAAAAGTACAATGTCCGTCCGCCGTCCGCCGTACGCCGTATCACGTCTACAGGCTTCATTTTCGGTCTAAAAAATTCGCTCTTTCGCACACATGCTCCATTTGGGCCCTAGTTGTGTCCCGAAACTTTTCAGACCGATCGGAATATACCCAGGGGTGTGATGAGTGAAAATGTGTGTAAAAATAGGTACTCTTTGCGTCTTAGCAACATGTTGGTAACATGAGCTTCTGAGATATCGTTTTCCATGTTTTTGGGGACGAGAAAACCTAATATGAAGTCGATTTTGGCCAAAGAGTGGAAAATTGAGTTCTACCAAACGTTCCGCTCCCAACAACAAAACACGACAAAAAATTGTCTGAAATCACCATCAATGTGTATAATAACATTTAAAAAAATGTAAACAGGTGAATCAAGACCATTAAATGGCACTACCAATGATCAAATATGATCTGGAAAGAAAAGAAAAAAAAGCGTTACCTATTTCATGTTTTGGTGGCCAAAATTGGTGGAAATCATCAAAAATAGCTATTTAAATTATTGCGCATGAAAGGAACAATAAATGAACAGCCAACGAGAATCTCTAGAACTCCAATAGAATAATAAACCCATGTGACAAGGACTTTGCAGCTTTTTTTGCTGATGTCACGTTATGCTCAGTAAAAGCCACAGATGCAAAGGGGGTCCCGCTTTGCCGCAACTTAGTAGGTACGTCCTGTTATCTGAACCGCCTTTCTCCCCGAGGTGGAATCCTACGTCAAGGCAGTTGGGAAGATATGATAAAACGTCATTTTCTCAATTACGGAAGAAGGCAGAATGGTGGGGAGGACGATGGAAATACGGTTGGAAGAGGGAGGGCAATATGGCGTGAGGAAGGCAGCTTTCCCGTTTGTACGGAAATACAATCGGATAATCGGATTCGTTTATTTCTGTTTGAATGGGAAGGTTGTCATTGGATGGGTTGGAAAGGATCTGGGTCATTCCGTCTGCCGATATCGGTTATGAGTCTTACAAGCAGCAGCGGTTCGTGGCTCTGAAAACGGTGGGGCACCAAACCAGAACAGAAAACCAACAGATTTGTCTAGAAAATAGCCCAAGGCAACAACTCCCTTCCCTTATTTAGTGACTGAGTGATATTCAGCAAAGCTTATCTCTTTTAATATCGTCGTACGAAAACGTCGACAATTTCTAGTGCACATTAACCACCGAATTCATGTGTTACAAAAACATGGTAAACTAAAATACAACAAAATAATGACCCGTCGGCCGGTACCTACTTGAATGGAGAAGCTTGACTTATCTGTGTCTTACGACGCCGATCAATCCACAAACAGCAAACAGGACAAAACACACGTAAGTACCACAAATACAAATATGTCATCGGAATCAGACCGAAAGCAAAACGCACCAAATTTGGCGCAAAAAAAAAAAAATAATAATGAAATTGAAAACTGACAGCAGGCTCAACAGAGAAAGCGTGATTCTTGAGACAACAAAAACAAATCGGAACAATCGAATCGATTGTGAAAAGGAACGATTTCGGAGTGGAAATCAGATTATGGGGCTGAGCCCAAAGTGGGCGTGGCAAACAACAATTTTACTCGACTGAGTATGTGCGGACGGGCCACTTTTCTCGGTTGCCATGGGAACACTAGGTCCCAGGACCTACCTGCCAGTTTCAGGAGCCCAGGTTTCGATTTCGATTGCAGGACATCGATTACTGTAGCTTTATTCCGATAACATGCTTGGTATATGGAGCTAACATGAAGGAACCACCACGGATGCTCTTCTAGAATACTGAATATCCATAGCCAGAAAAATCTGGCGAGTTGCTGTTGAAATTTGTGAAAAATGCTATATAGGTACAGTGCACGGAGGGAAATTCAAATGCCAACTGAAGAATAGTTGGCGTTTTTTTTACTCCTCGTGTTTTTGGGTGCCTTGGCAGTGGCCGAAGTGACCTTATGGACGCAACGCCCCTGCTTACAAGTATGACAACCCCCATGTACATCCATTATTCAATTGACCCCCCCCCCCCCCTTCTAACCGAAAAGGTAGAAACGCCAAACTAGCGAATTTGCCAATACTTTCCTGTGGTTTTAAACTATAGACACAATTTTGGTGCTTTTCCGGTATCTATTGCGATTTCAGCGATTTTCTGACCCACAAAACCTCAACTTTAAATTCAAATGGGGCCAAAAATGACGCGGTGATAACCTTTTCCGTGATTGCCATGGAAACGAGAGCTCAGAGACAGAAACCGATTGCGCCATTCGAAATGTCATGAAAAATAATTCATGTAAGTACTTAGCACCTCAACCCGAATTTCGCCAAAAATTGACTTATGCAGATAAGCGGACGAGTAATGTACATCGGGCCGGACACTATCGAAAGTTACAGAACGGATTATGCGTGCAGTGTCACGTCATTTCTTCAAACCACGCGCTCATTTTGTGGTTCCAACTTTTTTTTTTTGTTAATGAGAGAACATCAAGCGCACAATTAGCGGAGCTCCGGAGAAAGAAAATTCCGTCCGCCGGCCCTGTGGAAAACGCGAACACAGACCGCAAACATTTATAAATGGGATTACGTCGACCGTGTTTGCATAGTTAATGATGCTCACCCTAATTCCGCCTGTGGGCGCCGGATTTTCGCTGACTGTCGCGGGATCTGCTCTTGGAACAAACCTAAACGGGACCAGGCCCCCCTCACCAACAAACACCACCACAACAATCTTAACGCTTCTCTTCGTTCCGCGGTTCTGGTTCCGAATCTTTTTTTGTGGGATTGGGGGAAATGTGGTCGCGGACCCGGTTCGGGAGGACGACCCGTTTGCGGTGACAAGCCCCCGTGTCAAAGAGAAACATTGATCTTCTGGGTCTGTTGATAAGGTTCACAGGGTCCCAGCGCAAAACCGAACCCGAGTTTCCCACTCCCCAGATCACTCCTGTCGTGAAGGCTAGCGGCGGCCTTACCACGGGGTTGTGGTGAATGGTTAGTTAGGTGTGTGGCGATCCAGGATAGATTTGGGTAGGAAGGAAGCTAATACTAATACCGCGCGGTTATCACCACAGCGGGTATTAGGTGCTCCCTAGGAGTATTTTGCAAGCACCCCGCGGTTACCACCAGCGAGTATAAAATACCCCACGTTACTACCACAGCAGGTGCTAGGTGAAAGAGAGGGTGTGCTCCTTGGAAGTCTTTTGCTAGCACCCCGTGGTTACCACCACAGCGAGTATAAAATACCCCGAAGTTACCACCGCAGCAGGTGCTAAATGAAAGAGAGGGAGTGCTCCTTGGGAGTCTTTTGCTAGCACCCCGTGGTTACCACCACAGCGAGTATAAAATACCCCGAAGTTACCACCGCAGCAGGTGCTAAATGAAAGAGAGGGAGTGCTCCTTGGGAGTCTTTTGCTAGCACCCCGCGGTTACCACCACAGCAGGTGCTAATATGGGAGAGAGGGAGACACCTCGCGGTTACCACCACAGCAGGCGCAAGGAGAGGTAGGAGAGAGAGAGAGAGAGGTTTGAGACAGAAGTCGTAACTTGAGGTTGGTCGATCGAATGAGGAGCTGGGCTAGCAGGGCTGTTTGTAAAGGCCCCTTTCCACCCGTCCCCCGACCATCAACGGCCGTTATGACCGGTGAGGAGCGATGGCGGTTGATGGAGGGGACCCTTCTACTTTCCCCAGGGTGCCGCTCAGCTCGTCGTTCTCCTTGTTTACTTGGTTAAATCTATACCCATTGTGTGGGAGTGGTAAATGTACAATTTTGAGAGGTACCACGACATTCCCATATGAGGTTTTCGGGTGGGGGGCAAAAAGCTTCCCTAACAGCGTTGAATGAAATTTCAAGTAATATTACCGTACCTTCCGGAGGAGTCCGTCGTCACTAGCTGGTTGAGTACTGGAGGCGAGCACTTTCGATGATTTCCTTACGTCGAAAGCGCTCGCCTCCAGTACTCAACCAGCCAGTGACGACAGAAGTACCTACCTACTTACTACCTACTTAGTACCTCTCAGTACCTACTTACTTTTTTAGGTTCGGGTGGGGGGGGGGGGGGGGGGTCACGCATTTTTTTCATTGGTGAAGTACACATCGTACACATCTGTGAGGACGTAGCCCTGTCAAAGAAGAAATACAACAACGACCATGACAACTAGAAAAACTTGAAAATTCATTATTGAAAATGATAAACCAAAAGAATCGACACATTTTTCGTAAGTTTGGACCTACTGCAATAGCGTGTAATTCGCTGAAAACTCCTTCCAAGGATATTAGAGAGGGCTTTTTGGGACATATGTATTATAGACGTATAGACTATCAACGTGTTGTTATTGGGAAGGTGTTGATTCTCTTGAAAACTAAACCTCATATGGTATGCAATTAATCACAAGAGGGAAAACTGCTGAAAAGTTTGCCCTGTTCAAAAATTCCATTCCGATCAGTTCAGGTGTAGCAATCCCCCAAAGCGACGTTAAATTATGGCGCAGGGTGTAAATGAACAATTAATTACTGGCCGGTACAAATCTACTTCCCACCACCCTCGGGTCCCGCGGGTGTGATTACTTTTATTAAACGATGGATCAAAAGTTGCAACTCGGCGAGTGCGGGAGGGGGAAAAAATGGGAAATACCGAGCGAAAACTCCTCCGGTCTGGAGAAAAACTGGAAACTTTTCTTATTATAAACATCCTGCGAAGGAAAAACTTGTTGTATAGGGTGGTGAGAAGAGGCGCGAACTAGAAACCAACTCGCAGCTCAGTTCTACAGGTTTGGACCCCCCCCCCCCATCAACGGTCAGCGGCGGTAGTTTGAAACTGGTGGTATCTGATTAAACAGAGGAATCAAGTGCAACATTTTAAGTAATTTTCAACAGTTAACTAGCGCGTCTACGGTGTCATTTGATGACGAGGGTATCTGTCTATTCTTCCCTCGAGTGATTCCAGAGTTGAGACGCGGGTTTTCAACGGAAATGAACGAACCTATTACCGCAATATGCATTTTCGTTTATTATTCTGTGAATAATACACCTATGTATTCGCTCAGCAAAAAATTTTTATAACATCCCCTCAAAAATTTTTCTTTTCCGTTTCAAGGTGCGTAGATTCCAAAAACGCAATGTCCGTCCGCCGTCCGCCGTATCACGTGTACTGGCTTCAATTTCGGTCTAAAAACGTCGTTCTTTCGCACACATGCTCATTTGGGCCCTAGTTGTGTCCCGAAACTTTTCAGCCCGATCGGAATATACCCAGGGGAGTTATAAGTGAAAATGTGTATAAAAATAGGTACTTTTTGTGTTTTAGTAACATGTTGGTAACATGAGCTTTTAAGGTATCGTTTTTCGTGTTTTTGGGGACGAGAATACCGAAAATGAAGTCGATTTTGACCAAAGACGCGGAAATTGAGGTTTTACCATTGGTTCAGCTCCCAAAATTGATTTTTTATGAGTCAAAAACCTGCGAAATCGTCTGAAATCACCATCAATTTGTAGAATAAGACCAGAAAAAGTGTCAACACGTGGATCAAGACGATTAAATGGTACTATTAATGATCAAAGATAATGTGACAAACAAAAAAAAAGGAGCGTACCTAATTCAAGTTTTGGGGGCCAAAATTGGTGGTAACCACCAGAAATAGCTATTTAAATTATTTTATATGAAAGAAACAATAAATAAACAGCCAGCATTCATGTAGGTATGTCCAATAGAATAATAAACCCATGTGACAAGGACTTTGCAGCGTTTTTATTATTTTAAATAAGTCCTTTTTATTTTAAAAAAACAATAAATATTCAGAATAAAACATGGAATATACCCCGCAACCATAAGGCAAGCCCTGTGCGGTTGGGAGGAGTTGCTTATCCTATTTCTTATTCTATTATGTTATTCCGTCTTAGTTAATACTATTAAGGATCTATGAGAGAAGTATCATCGCAAGGATAAAATTCTGGGAGGACACAAGAAACTACATACTTACGTTAGCTGTTTAAATGAAAATAATATGGACTTCTTTTATCAACAACTTAATTATATAGATATATCTTGGTTCACATAAGTGCTAGTGAGGGCAGTTTTTGAATTTTCTAATCCGAGGGAAATAAGCCAGGAAAATATCTTTTTTTTAATAAACAGAACGAGTAAAATCTGAGGGTGATCTCATATCATCAGGCAATGAGCGGATCAAGAATGGAATGCTATAATATTATGTGTCTTGATGTACTCCATAGACGGGATTTCGGGGTGGGCACTACTGCTTGGGAAATGAAGCGAAATTGGTATAGGGAGGACTCCTCGAGAGGTTGAAAAATTCGGGATGTTTATGAAAAAATGCTGCAAAGTCCTTGTCACAAGGGTTTATTATTCTATTGGAGTTCTAGAGATTCTTGTTGGCAGTTAAATTTATTGTTTCTTTCATGTGGAATGATTGAATTAGCTATTCCTGATGATTTCCACCAATTTTGGCCCCCAAAACATGAAATAGGTACACTTTTTTTTCCCCAGATCATCTTTGATCATTGGTAGTGCGATTTAATGGTCTTGATTCAGCTGTTTACACTTTTTCTAATGTTAGTATACACATTGATGGTGATTTCAGACAGTTTTCCAGGTTTTTGACTTAAAAAAACCAATTTTGGGAGCTGAACCAATGGTAAAACCTCAATTTCCGCGTCTTTGGTCAAAATCGACTTCATATTCGGTATTCTCCTCCCCAAAAACATGGAAAACGATACCTCAAAAGCTCATTTTACTTTACTCATGTTGCTAAAACGCAAAAAGTACCTATTTTTACACACATTTTCACTCATAACACCCCTGGGTATATTCCGATCGGGCTGAAAAGTTTCGGGACACAACTAGGGCCCAAATGGAGCATGTGTGCGAAAGAACGACTTTTTTAGACCAAAAATGAGGCCTGTACACGTGATACGGCGTACGGCGGACGGCGGACGGACATTGCATTTTTGGAATCTACGCACCTTGAAACGGAAAAGAAAAAAGTTTGAGGGGGTGTTATAAAAATTTTTTGCTGAGCGAATACATAGGTGTATTATTCACAGAATAATAAACCAAAAGGAGAGGGACATTTTGAGGTATAATTATTGTTGAACGGAGAATACCCGAGTACAATTATACAGATCAGTACTAGGAAATCTTTGGGGTTTACGTGCAATTACCTTCAGAATAGATTTCTGCATTATATTGAGGGGGTTCAGAACCGTTGGGGCAGGTCCTCCCCACGCAATGATTCCAAATCCAACAACGCTCTGTACCAGTGCCTTGTAAACAATTATTAAGTTTCCTTTACTGAGGAATCCCCGAAGTTTATAAAATAAATGAATAAATTTTTGGAGTCTTTTAGTCAGCGATAGCACGTGGCAATCCCATTTATTGAGATTCCAGGCTCCAACATTATCGTCGGGTATTCTTCCTTTGAGCCCTACAATTTTCAAACGCCATTTACTCCTCGAATAACCAACGCGTTTTCAATTTAAACCAGTGATTCTGAAACTAAATTTAGTCTGCCTTTGATCAAAATTATTTTGGGGATCATTCGTTTTTTTTTAAATTAACAACAATTTACAGTTATAACTTAACAAACGAAACATGCGTACTTTCCCTTTTGAGGATAAACCTCGCGCAGGAGAAAGGTTTGCTCTTTGTGGTCTCCAAACAGTAGATATTTTTCCGATAGATTTTGCCGATTTTGCAGCGATAATAACGGCGGGCATATTTGATACGCCGGGCTCCCACCGCTCGGTAAACTGCAATTTAGTACTAAACACCTCGAATACCCACAGTAACGAACACAGCGCAGAACGGCCACCGATGTGGACAATCACTAAAATCAACAAATCAATAATATGCACGTAACAGTCACACCAAAAATAACAATAATAATACCCAACGCATCAATCCTACTGTAAATTATAACCCAAAAAGACAAAAGAGTGGTTCGTAAACACTCAAAATATCACGAGCCTGTGTATAACGCAGGTAGGATAAATATTTACAGCTCTAGCCTAGTTCGCATAAAAATACATCTTGAGTAGATTCACAAAATTAGACAAATATTAGATAAATTATTGCACATTCTTATTTCTTGAGGTAAAGCATTAAACATTTTCACAGCCTGATACTGATATTCTCGTGCTCTATTAATTTACAATTTAAAAACGCTGCAAAGTCCTTGTCACATGGGTTTAATATTCTATTGGACATACCTAAAGAAATGGTGGCTGTTCATTTATGGTTTCTTTCGTGTGCAATAACTGAAATAGCTATTTTTGTTGGTTTCCACCAATTTTGGCCCATCAAAAAACTCGAATTAGGCTCATATTTTTGACAAATTACCTTTGATCATTTATAGTGCCATATAATTGTCTTGATTCACCTGTTGGAATAATAAGTCAAACGCAATGGCACAATGGTGACATGCCCAAAATTCAAAATCTTTATAATTATGTTGTCCGTTCCTTGATGTTGTGAGCCTTCTCGCTCAATGAGTGACGTTATTATAAGTTAGTAGACAATAATGAAGAATAATAGGTGCTTTTTATAAAGACCTGTTACGTATACAGCTAATGGGGCGGAAGTTGTGCAGCTCGATGATGTTATTTTCACTTTCAGGTGCATTTATTTTCTCCTCCAAAATGTTTCTGTACCGCTATATGTTTTCTATATTTCTTGGAGAGAATGCCTTTATTTTGTAACTCCTTGCAATGTTCTTATGAATTCTGCAATAAATCATTCTATCTATCTATCTATCTATTCACCCCTGTTGATAATACTTCCTAGTGCTACTATACAAATGTATGGTGATTTCAGACGATTTCCCAGGTTTTTGACTCATATAAAAAAATGAATTTCGGGAGCTGAAACTTCGTTAAAACCTCAATTTTCCACTCTCTGGTCAAAATCGACTTCATATTAGGTCTCCTCGCCCTAAAAAAACATGTAAAACGATACCTCACAAGCTCGTTACTACACCTGTTACTGAAAAACCCTATATTTCCCCCCATTTTTCACCCATAACACCCTTGGGTATATTCCGATCGGGCTCCAAAGTTTCGGGACACAACTAGGGCGCAAATGGAGCGCAAAAGAACGAATTTTTGAGATCGAAAATAAAGTAGATATGTATGATACGGCGTACGGCCATTGCATTTTGGTTTATTATTCTGTAAATAATACGCCAATGTTTTGGAATCTACGCACGTTGAAACGGAAAAGAAAGAATTTTGAGGGGGTTTTATAAAATTTTTTTGCTGAGCGAATACATAGGTGTACTTATTATTCACAGAATAATAAAAGAAAAATTGGGAAGCTGCACGGAAGTATTTTCCAGGCCAAGAACTTCCGTACAGCCCCTAAGCTTTTACTACCTCACTCGCTCTCAACCCTCTAACTTACGATCAAAGTAGTTTTCTCCCTTCATATCTGTCATAATATTTCAAGTTATCGACTGGGTAATTCTTCCGCTGACTTCAGTTATGTACAAAACGGATGGGGATGAACTAATAAAAATAACATCCGCACTTGAGAATCGATCGGATGAAGTTTAGGTCGGGACCTGCATTCACCCCTTTTGCCCCTTTGACCATTCGTCACCTTCCGCCGGTGTCCGAACGGATTTGGGATGACCTCAACGGATTATGGAACATGGATGCCGCCGCTAATGGAATATGGATTGCTTATTTCGGAAGCCTCAGTTGCATTTATTGGTCCACAAACCGCAGATCCATCTTCTGTTTTAGCATTCTCTCAACTCGGTGAAATGAGATTGTACTGAAATAAAAATTAAAACATTTCCTCACCACTCGATTATTTGCTAAACATTTTCCTAAAAAGGCCGAGAGGTTGTTGAATCGTCAAAACAAAAACGGAAAAAAGCAACATGCGTCTGCCAACGTTAAGAGCACTGAATAAGGACAAGAACAACACTTCTTGCAGAAGACATGGAAGTTTTTAGGTCTAAATAAACCAAACTTCTAGTCATGCAACATGGCCAGATGAGCGAATTTTGAAAGTTGGTGACGTTCAGCTACGTTAGAGGACTTTCAGCGATTTTTGAACGCCCAAAAATCGTTAAAGAAAAAATTATATTTTTGACTATAGTTAAACAGTATTTTTATGTTTCCACCATTGGATTGGTGAATTTATATATAGTACTTAATTGATGGTGTCTTTAACGGTTTTTACTGATTTTTTCCCTAAAAACTGGATTTGGTCCACCTTTTTTTTTTTTTTTTTTTTTAAAGAAAAATTAATATTTACCCATTCATGTCGCATTTCAGAGTCAGATGGACGAGGGTAACAACTTCATACTAATCCACTTTTATTTAGATTAACGCGTAAATACCTAATACGTCACTTTGTTTTAACGATGACCACATCAGCTGTGGACATTCAGTTACTATCAGACATCAGTTTTCCGCTTGCTCTCGCTCCGTACGTATGTACGAATTTCAAATGGTCATAACTTCCTCAAAATACGGCCTCCTTCTGATTTTCATTTTGGGTTTTGTTCAGCTCACCGAACTCTTCAATTTGAGATGAGAACGAGCTTCCTAAGTGGAAAAACGCTGCAAAGTCCTTGTCACATGGGTTTATTATTCTATTGGAGTTCTAGAGATTTTTGTTGCTGTTAAATGTATTGTTTCTTTCATGTGGAATGATTGAAATAGCTATTTCTGATGATTTCCACCAATTTTGGCCCTCAAAACATGAAATAGGTACGCTTTTCTTCTTTTAGCGAATTTTCAAAGAAAATGAAGCTATTGCAATGGCTTCGAAATTTAAATAATATAAATTTTTGGAAATTTTCTTCATAGAAATCCGTTTCAGACCATTCTAAAACGATTCCTGAAATTTAACACTTTTTTATATGTATATATATATATATATATATTTATATATATATTTATTTATATATGTGTCACTCCAGACGATAACTCTCGATAGAATTGAGATAAACAGCTCAAATTTGCACAAAAAATCTATCTTGGCAATCGAAAGGCTAAGTTCGAAGATGGGCGAAATTGGCCTACTCTAAGGAGGGTTTTGGCGCATTTAAAGTGCGCAAAAATTACCCAAAAATCCCCAAAATGTTATTTTCCAACAAGTGACCCCTCATTTTAAAGGTTTTTGCACGCTGAACACGATGGTGGAATCGGATTTTAGATATCTTGATCCGTTCTCAAATTAGAGCATTTAAAGTGCGCAAAAATTACCTAAAAATCCCCAAAATGTTATTTTCTAACAAGTGACCCCTCATTTTAAAGGTTTTTGCACGCTGAACACGATGGTGGAATCGGATTTTAGATATCTTGATCCGTTCTCAAATTAGAGCATTTAAAGTGCGCAAAAATTACCCAAAAATCCCCAAAATGTTATTTTCCAACAAGTGACCCCTCATTTTAAAGGTTTTTGCACGCTGAACACGATGGTGGAATCGGATTTTAGATATCTTGATCCGTTCTCAAATTAGAGCATTTAAAGTGCGCAAAAATTACCCAAAAATCCCCAAAATGTTATTTTCTAACAAGTGACCCCTCATTTTAAAGGTTTTTGCACGCTGAACACGATAGTGAAATCGGATTTTAGATATCTAAATCCGTTCTTAAATTAGAGCATTTAAAGTGCGCAAAAATTACCCAAAACTAGGATAATCTTTAAACTCTTACCCCCACCCCCTTAGAGTGGTCAGATTGAAAAATGTGAGAAGTATTAATTGAAGACGAGAGTTCGAAGCAAAAAAGGGGGAGGCAAACGATTAGTACAACTCCTTGAATTTACCCACAGCGATCAAATAAATAAGCACTTAGTACAATTACGTAATAAACAAACGGTAGAATCAGGATGGACAAAACGTACAAATTAAAATAAATACGAAGAGAATATACATAGAAAACCAAATTTTAGACCGAAGTTTTCCTTTATTCAAAACCATAGCCATTAATTCGAATATTTCTTTGAAAATTCGCTCATTAAGTCATGCTGCATGACTGATTTTTTTTTTTAAGATCATCTTTAATCATTGGTAGTGGCATTTAATGGTCTTGATTCACCTGTTTACACTTTTTCCAATGTTATTGTACACATTGATGGTGATATCAGACAGTTTTCCAGGTTTTTGACTCATAAAAAACCAATTTTGGGAGCTGAACCTTTGGTAAAACCTCAATTTCCGCGTCTTTGGTCAAAATCGACTTCATATTCGGTCTTCTCGTCCTCAAAAACATGGAAAAAGATACCTCAAACGCTCATGTTACTAACATGTTGTTAAAACGCAAAAAGTACCTATTTTTATACACATTTTCACTCATAACACCCCTGGGTATATTCCGATCGGGCTGAAAAGTTTCGGGACACAACTAGGGCCCAAAGCCTGTACACGTGATACGGCGTACGGCGGACGGACATTGCATTTTTGGAATCTACGCACCTTGAAACGGAAAAGAAAAAATTTTGAGGGGGTGTTATAAAAATTTTTTGCTGAGCGAATACATAGGTGTATTATTCACAGAATAATAAACCAAAAACGCTGCAAAGTCCTTGTCACATGGGTTTATTATTTTCGGCTGAATACGGCACGAGTGGGACCTCAGTGAAGATAAAGCTATTTGACGGTTTTAAACTCGAATAATACTTTGCTATTCCTGACAAATTATTTTCGATGAGTGAAATTCATAGAATTGTCTTGATTCGCCTGTTAATGATACCCATGTGTTATTATACAAATTTCTGCTGATTACAGCCATTTTCACAGGTTTTTGACCCATAAATATTGAATTTGAAATTTTTTCATTTTGTATTTTTATGGCATATTGAATTTTGATAGTTAAAACCTCGTTAGAACGGCAATCGTAGTCAAAATCAACTTCATATTTGGTCTCATCACCCTAAAAACCTTGGAAAACGATACTTCACAAGCCCAAGTTCACTAAAACCTGAAAAATACCAGTTTTTCACCCATAACACCCCTGAGGGTGTTTTCCGAACGGGCTGCAAGTTTCGGGACACAACTAAGGCCAAAGTTAAGGCAGATATCAATGACACGGGGAATGGCGGACGGACATTGCATTTTTGGAATCTACACACTTTGAAAACTAAAAGAAAAAATGTTGAGGGGCTATACCAAAAAAATGTTGAGCAGTTACGACGGGGTTTTCTATATTTTCGATTTCCTCGATAACTGCCGTAATAAAGGACCAAAACTGGTGTGGTTGGTACCAAAATGTCCTTTGGGAAGTCGAGATCATGGCTAATGATTTTCAGATCGCAGTAGATTTTGCTAATTGACAGCAAAAAATATGTCAAGGGGTCCAACATTTTCTAGGTTTACTAGCTAAATTACGTTGGTGTTGCGCCAGAAAGTGTGATTTCTATGCAAGTTTACGGATTTTGACCGCAATAGTCAGGCTGAAATGGGCGGCCAGTCACCCCTGCCGCCAAACTTGTCCATAATATTATGAAGAACATGGAAGTATTGTGTGGCAGTATTCACACTGGAACTTTTATAATTGAGTTATCGGTAGCAACTTAGTCAAATCTACTCGTATTTAACATGAGATATTGTCATGTTCGTAATTATGTTCTGTTTCACCTCATACTACTTTAAAAAATTCAGCACTTTACGAATTCCGATATCTTTGCAACAATAAATTCATACAGGGCCTTTATTAACTTCACATATCATTCAACTTTTCATAGCGCTAAAGACTTAAATCTCAGAGGGCCCTCGTTAGTGAATTGCATCACTGTAGATCAGGACTAGGGGCCAAGTAAACTAAAGTCTTTTAGAACTAGGCAACTAGGCCTACTCCAACCATGACAGACCGTCTAAGGTATAACATTATAGCATCCTCTTGGTATCCTTGGGGTAGGTTACAGCTTGAAATATTTACCTTCAAGTGTGGATTCAACACAAACAAATCTGTATCTGACCGTTTCCTGTTACGCACATTCCTCTTACGTGAAGTTTTCAGTACCACGTTGTATATTGGTTTATTATATTCAATAATGAACCTTTGGAATAGAGCATGAAACAAAAAAAATGTTAACCCCCTCAAAATTTGATTTCCTTTTCAAGGTATGTAGAATCCGCAAATGCAATAAAATTTTTTGTCCGTCCACCGTACGCCGCATTTTTCTTAGTTACCATGAACCAAAATTAATGAAATTTGGTTTGTAGATCCCGTTTGGGGTCTAGTTGGTCCTCGAAGCTCGGCGTTACTTTCAGTCTCTCTAAGGGGTGAAAAATAGGGGTTGACATTTTCAGAGCTTGAAAATTTTCAATTATCACGTTATTAAATTGATGTCGAACTAAAGAATTTTTTGACACGACCCGGAGTATTGTACGACCAGCCGTTCGTTTGCACCGAAAAGATTCGTCAACGTGAATCAAACGGTATAAATCCGGGTAGATAACATCGCTAGGGAGCACCTGATTATAATAACGGATGGCTGTATGAAGTCGAGTTGGTTGTTCTGTGTTACTATTCCATTTGCAAAATGATCTCTTTCGGATTTTGTTGATAGGTAATTTTTCAACTTGAACAAACGTTATGCTCCACGATTAACAACAAATAATTTATGATTGAATTATTGAATCCCGCGTATTTTTATGAAATATAATTCCCGGGCTGGCTCCAGTTCTCGATTTAGGGCTTTACTGGGGTGATCTCGTGAGTAGGTATTGACCACAGAAAACAGTGATCTACGCAGAAGGGACATCTAATCCAGGTAAATTATTACACAACGGTTTACTACATAACGATTTCTTACACAACGGTTTATTATTTACCTTATGCTTCATGAATAACAACAAATAACAATTACTGAATTATTGCATCCCGCGCATTTTTATCGAAAAGTAATTCCCAAACTCCAGTACTCCATTACTCGATTTAGGGCTTTCCTTTGGGGAGCTGAAGGGTAAGTACTGACCTAGAGATAACTGATCTACGCGGAAGGGGCATCTATACAGGCAAATTATTACACAACTGTTTCTTACACAACCTTTAAGCTTTTTACCTTATGCTTCATGAATAACAACAAATAATTAATTACTGAATTATTGAACCCCTCGCATTTTTATGAAATTGTACCCCCTCCACCCCGGCCAGGCTCCAGTAAGCGATTTAGGGCTTTCCTGGAGGGAGCTCGAGGGTAGCCCACCACAGAAAACAGTGATCTACGCAGAAGGGGCATCCATACAGGTAAATAATAAACCGTTGTGTAATAATTCGCAGCGTTTTTATAACTAAGGGCGTTTGTTGAATGAAATTACATTGTGTATACACAGTTGAGAGAGAAAGATTCATCCGAGCAACAAACGGATCGTCCCATTTCAAGAGGAATACGGTTATGGGAGGATTGTTGAGTTGAGAATGTGTTAGTTGTGACATCACGGGAGACCTGGGCGTAGTGACAGTGGGGGTATCTGCTCCTAGTTCCGATAGCGGTTATTTCGATCACGTAAAGCCTGGCTCGCTGGGGAAATACTGTCTTACCGTCGTTTAACACGGCCACCCCATCACGATTTCATCCCTGCACCCTTTTTTCCTCTCACGAACGGCTCAAAAAACCTTTCTGTGTCTGTCGCGTTACCTTCTTTGTGAGACTGGAAGGGCATGGCGATGGCGGAAGGGGAAGCCTACACGTTCAAAATCAGGACACTTGAAAATCATATTATATTTTCAATTGAACGATTGTGATGGCCCTTTCTATTCTACTATTCAAATATTTCGCCATGCAGTATGACAATATAAACGAATTTTCAACTTAGGTGAGTTTTAAACTAATTTGAAAATTCAATTTCTAACGATTTGGGACCCACAAAACCCAAATTTTACACAGTTTCTCTCTCGTTTGTGACCTATATTGGTGATTTCATTCAGATTTCTTGACCCACAAAATCTCAGATGTGACCCCACAGCTCGTTTTCGATAATTGCTCAACTCCCAAATCATTTTTCTCGTTTGCCATTAATAAGAGTTTGGTGAGATTTCGGATTTTGCACGAGCGAAAGGTGTAGTCAAATATCTACTTACATGTACAGTAGAAGTCGCTTAGTAGAAAGGCGGTTAAAGGAATAAATCGGATACAAGGATAGAAACAGTCATGTTCCGATCGGCTGTATGTAAATACAAAGGGAATTAATTGGCCTGTTAAAGCGACCAAAAGGTCGGTTATAGTGATCAGTTTTTGG